>JAILYA010000099.1:470346-887319 GCA_021437795.1 Rhodamnia rubescens | reverse complement strand
AGACGGAGATAATGGGTATAGACCAGCGAGGAGTTAACCCCATGCCTCTTGATAGTGAAGTATTCAAACCTTCTGCCGAGCTTGTAACTAACCAAAAGAGCCCCCCAAACCCTACTAAGGATTGTGAAATCGAGGAACCCTCCGATGCCGACGTCGAACCCGAATAATCTTTTGAGCTCTAGCCATAGGAGGAGGAATAGTTTGATTTCCCATTGGATTTAGAATACGATCCTAAGGACGAAGAGGAGGAGATCGAAGACCCTTTGGACTTGGAGTCGAGACTTCACGTCGAGTATGACCTAGTGGCGAGATGAGGACTTTTCCGATGATGGCGAGCCTGGCTTTTAGACGTGACTATGACACCCACCTTTTGGGTTACCTCTTAAGTTAGAAGAGTTAGACTTGGGTTAGTGTTTCCTTTTGATCTTGTGGGTCGCCTATCCTTGAAACCAATGTGTTGTATTTCTTGCTTAAGTCCGAGGTGTAAAACCGGTTTAACATTACGTTACATATTGTTGTTGTTCTTCCTTAGTCATCTGTTTTTATTGCATGGAGTTTTGTTAAGCTTCCGCTTGTGCATTTCATATCATGCTTAAGATGTTCGCCATTGGATCCTGGGAACTTGTGAAATGGAACGGTATAGGTGGGATGTTAGCGGGCCCGAACGGTTCGGGAGTGATATTCTGTCCAAAGTGGTATCGAGCAACGTCGCCTCGATCCAAGTTGGTTGAGACTTGGAGTAATAAGGAGCGATGACTTTAGGATGATTAAATAGTGATACCTTAGGGATTCGCTAGAGTTAGGCACGATACACGTATGACATGTGAGTTGGCGCTTGTGATTAGCATTCTTGATCTATATCACTTTGGGGTGATTAGAGGTAATAGAACTTCATACTTGGCATTGAATATTGATTGGATGTTTTCTATCTAATGAATGGATTGCTTGTTGTGGTTGTACTAAGTTGTAGATGCATTTGGAGTTGAGGTATGAATGTAAATCTCTAGGTGTAGTACTTCTAATTGCTTGTTGAGAATTGTTTGCCTTGGTTATGAATGCTTTGCTGTAGTAGTAGCTTAGAACTGTTAGACTTGAGTAGATGATTTAGGTCTCGATTCTCGAATGGAATTACGGTGGTTTTGGTGCGGTGAGTTGTAGCGAGGATGAGCAATCGGGGTAGGAGTACCGTAAGAGCGTCTAGCTCGAGAACACCAATGGGCGAGGATCCTAGAGTTGATAGAATCTTGAGAGCATTAGAGGAAATTGGAAATCGATGGGTAGGTAGGCTCAAGAACGAGCTACCACTATCGCCCAAGATCTTTGAGGTCAAGTTCTTTGCCATCAATGTGGCCAATGGGAATAACGAAAATGGTAATGGAGGTGGTCATGGTAATGGGAACGGGAATCGCCAAATGAGTCAACTAGTGGAACAGGTTTCAAATTGAAGCCCGTTAAGTTTGATGGCAAAGGGGATCTTGAGATGGCCCCTTGTTGGATTAAAGGGCTGGAGAAGCCTCCGAAGTTTTTGGGTGCACTAAAGCTGAAAAGGTAACCCTAGCCGTGTACCAACCGAAAGGTACTGCTAATGATTGATGGAAGGCCACAAAAGGAAGAGGTTTCCCGGTAGGGTACAAGGCTGCGTGTTCAATGTGAAATACTTCTCGGAGACTGCACAAGAACAAAAACTAGTCGAATTCCAACAACTTTGCCGGAACCACTTGATGATCGATCAATATGAAGCCGAGTTCTCAAGGTTGTCGATGTTATTCGTCGCCTTGAGGCCGGAACTCCGCGATCGGTTGATATTGTTAAATTTGAGGAATTATAATGAACTATATGAGTGAGGCCGGATGGTTGAAAGAGATATGAAAGAAAGAACAGCCGCTTATTCCCATTGCTTTTTTTCCTCATTACTAAGCATAAATAATATGCTTCCATGACTCGACTCGACTTCCTCGTTTAACTAACTCACTAGGAATGCACACATTTGCTCCCCAAACCGGTTTTCCAATCTGTTTCGGTCCTCCTTGACCATTTGGAATCTATCCAAAAGTGGGATGTCATAGTTTCCCTCCACCTTATAAAATTTCATCCTCGAAATTGTTGAAGACAAATTACAAGATATCTTCCCCGTAGATGAGCCCGTTAGTATATTAGCGATGAATCGCCAAGTTTGCTTATAAAATATAAGGCGATTCTTGATATATTTTCTTTAACTATCTCCTTAAATCCTTCAGTATTTTCTTGCTAGAATCAAAATACCTTGCAATATAACAAAAATATATATTGCGCCACTGCAAAAAAATATTTTTATTTCTATTGTATTTACAAGATATAACTAACCACCACCTTCGGGGGTCGATTCAATGACCACCACCTCGGACCATTACATTTATGTATACCACTCGGCTAAAGTGCCGACGGTGGTTACGAGACACCTTTATCTTCCTTTAAGCTTGTTCTAATTCGGCATTGGTGGAGATTTCCTAGCGAAATTATTCATTGAAGTGAAAATGCAACATGTCTAGTCAAGAGTCTATGACTTGACTTGTGAATCAAACAGGTGAAGATACCATTGTTTCATTGATTCTTTGAGCTCCTAAGTGGCTTCCTCTATGCCATGATACCGCCACAACACTTTCACCAATGGAATGACTCTATTCTTTAAGACTTGCTCCCTACGATCTAGAACTCGGATTGGTTCCTCCACAAACTTGACCTTCTCGTCCACTTCTATAGTATCATAATCCAATACAAGATTTGGACTGGGTTGATACTTCCTTAACATAGATACATGAAATACATCATGTATGTTGGATAACTTCAGTGGTAAGGCTACTCGGTATGCCATTTCTCCTATCCTTTCTAGAATCTCAAAAGGTCCTACATATCCGGGACTTAACTTTTCCTTCTTCCCAAATCTCAATATACCCCTTATTGGCGAGACTTTCAAGAATACATGATCGCCCACCACAAATTCAAGGGGTCTTTGGCGTTTATCAAGATAATTTTTCTAACAACTTTGGGCAGCTTTAAGCTTATCTCATACTACTCGTATCGTCTTTGTTGTGACTTGTACTAGTTTGGGTCCTATTATTTTTTGTTCTCCTACTTCATCCCAACATATAGGCATCCCGCACCTCCGTCCATACAATGCTTCAAATGGGGCCATGTCGATGCTTTGCTTGATAGTTGTTGTTATAAGCAAATTTCGCCAAGTGCAACTTTTCATCCTAATTACCATTGAAATCCAAGATACACGCTTGCAACATGTCCCCTAGAATTTGAATTATTCTTTGTCTCGCCCGTCCGTTTGAGGATGAAAGACCATACTTGAATCGAAGTTTAGTTCCTAAAGCTTCTTGAAGACTCTTCTAGAATTTCGCCGTAAATCGTGGATCTCTATCCGAGGTGATACTCATAGGAACTCCATACAACTTTATTATATATTGAACATATAGGTCCACCAACTTCTCCAAGGAATAATTAGTTCTTCTTGCCAGGGAAGTGAGCGGATTTAGTTAAGCAATCAACTACAACCCAAATTGAGTCATGCCTTTTCGAGGTACTTGACAACCCCTATATAAAATCCATAGTGATATGTTCGCATTTCCATTTGGGATTTTCCAAAGGTTTCAATATTCCTACTGGCTTAAGGTGTTATGTTTTCACTTGCTAGTATGTTAGACATTTAGAGACATACTTGGCAATGTCTCTCTTCATTCCGCTCCACCAATAGTTCTATCGGAGGTTTCGATACATTTTCATGCTTCCAGGGTGGATGCTATAGTTGCTTCGATGAGCTTCTATCGGGATTTCCTTTCTCAAACTCTCATCCTTAGGAACGCAAAGACGTCTTCGAAACCTAATAATTCCATCTTCGGACACGGAGAAATCCGACCTCGACTTCTTGCCTTCAATAACCTCATTCCGAATCTTAGAAATTTCGGGTTGTAACTTCTTAATCCTTTGCACCAATTCGGGCTCAATCCGAAGTGTAGCAAGGATACTCGCAAGTTCCTCTATTCCAATCTTAAATTCTGAGTTCGAAATGTCATTTAGCAATTCCCACTCCTCGCTCATCATTCTTACCGTATGCAATGTAGATTTCTTGCTAAGAGCATCCACTACTTTGTTTCCCTTGCCAGGATGATATAAAATCTCGTAGTCGTAATCCTTCAATAGCTCCATCCATCACTATTGCCTCATATTTAGTTCTTTTTGTGAGAACAAATATTTTAAACTCTTATGATCTGTATAAATTTGAAACTTTTCTCCATAAGGATAGTGCCTCCACATTTTCGGTGCCAAGATAACAGCCGCTAATTCCAAAATCATGTGTTGGGTAGTTCACTTCATAGGATCTTAGTTGGCTTGAGGCATACGCAACTACCTTTCCGTGTTGCATCAAGACGCAACCCAAACCTTTGTGTGACGCGTCACTATATACTACTAATTCTCCCGATCTTGACGGTATCATTAGCATTAGAATAGTAGTTAACTTTTTCTTGAGCTCTTGAAAACTTTGCTCACATTTCTCCGACCATTCAAATTTAACTCCCTTTCGTGTCGGTTGAGTCAATGAACTAGTGATACGAGAAAATCCTTCTACAAACCTTCGATAATACCCCGCCAAACCGAGAAAGCTTCGAATTTCCGTAATAGTCATTGGTTGTGGCTAATTCACTACGACTTCAATTTTAGTTGGATCAACCGAGATCCCTTCTCCAAGAACCATATGGCCAAGAAATATAACTCGATCTAACCAAAATTCATATTTACTGAATTTGGCATATAATTTATGTTCTCTTAGCATTTGCAATGTCATTCCCGAGATGTTCTTCGTGTTCCTTAGGTCCTTTGGAATATACCAAATTATCATCAATGAACACTATTTACGAAATGGTCCAGATAAGGCTTGAATACTATGTTTATTAAATCCATGAATGCCACTAGAGCATTTGTTAGATCAAATAGCATGACCACAAATTCATGGTGACCATATCCCGTTCGAAAAGCGGTCTTGGGAATATCCTCCTCTTTGAATCCCAATTGGTGATAGCCTAATCTCAAATCGATCTTCAAAAAGACTGAAGCTCCTTGCAATTGATCAAACAGATCGTCAATCTTTAGCAAGGGATATTTATTCTTTATAGTCACTTGATTCAATTGTCCGTAATCAATACAAAGACGAAAGGATCCATCCTTTTTCTTAACAAACAGCATAGGCGCACCCCAGGGTGATGTACTTGGTCTAATAAAACCTTTGTTTAATAATGCCTGCAATTGTACCTTTAATTCTTTGAGTTCCGCCAATGCCATCCTATACGAAGCTTTAGAATAGGCTCGGTTCCCGGAGCTAATTCAATTGTGAACTCAACTTTCCGTTTTGGTGGTAATCCTGGTAGTTCTTTAGGAAAAACATCCAGGAACTCTTGAACTACTCGAATCTCTTTTATTTTGGTTCCTATTTGGTCAAATCCTTAATACATTCCAGATAGCCTTGATATCCACTGTTAAGAAGTTTATGAGCTTTAATTGTAGAAAGGAATGGTACAAACACACTTGCTCTGGTCCCTAAGAATTCAAACTATTTCCATTGAAAGGATTAAACTGGATCATCCCTCTAAAGCAATCTACGTTGGCTTACATCTTGCGTAACCAATCTATTCCTATGATAATATCAAAATCGGATAGATCCATAACTATCAAGTTGATCTCCCAATTTTGTCCGCCTATAGCAATCTTACAGTCCTTGCACACCAGGGTGGTCATTACTCTATCTTTCAAAGGTATAGACACACTAAGCGGTATTTCAAGTAATTCAGGCTTTAACCCACATAATCTAGCAAATCTCATAGATACAAAAAAATAAGTTGCTCTAGTATCAAAAAGTGTATAGGCATTTTGATCGCATGGAAGGACCGTACTTGTAATGGTGGTCTTGGAGGTTTTTACCTCTTCCTATGTCATGGCTTGAATCCTTCCCTGAGTTGGAGGCCTCCGCTGAGTATTAGGAGGTTTTGCTCCACTGCCCTGAGATTGTTGGGTCGATACGGTACGTTGAGACTATTGCTTCTTCTGTGGACAATCTCTTATCAAGTGTCCTACGTGCCCATAACCATAACACTTCCTTCTTGTGTTACATGGTGCATTTCCATGAACTTTGCCACATCGACGACAGATCCCATTTTGATACTGAACTTGTCTTGATGTCTGACTACTTCTAGCCCCTCGGTAATTCCCAAAGTTGCGCCTCTTATTGAAAATATTATCTGACCTACCAAATTTCCTTAGCCGCTTATTATCCCACCTTGCGTTATGTTGAGACGTCAGGCAACTTGCTCCTGCCTTCTGTTCAGTTTCATTCTTCTCCTTTACAAGCACCTGCTGTACCAGTTGGGGTCGTTCATATAGTTCGGAATAGTCCCTAATCCTCAAAGGTGCCAACTGCTTCAGAATTTCAATCTTAAGGCCATTTAGAAATCTCTTGCACCTGCGTTCTTGAGTTTCTATCAACTAAGGAGCAAACCTAGATAGCTCAGAGAATTTAGCTTTATATTGAACCACAGTTTTGTCGCCTTGAGTCAAATTCATGAATTCAACTATTGTTTGATCTTTGGTGCAATCAAAGAAATATTGCCCATAAAAGGCATTAACAAAAACCTCTTAAGTTGCCTCGACACCGTTAGGAAATGCGACTTCCTTACTCATGTTCCAACAATGATGAGCATTATCCTCAAGTTGGTATTCGGCCAAGGCTACCCGATCGACATCACTACAGTTCAGCAATTTGAAGATTTTCTCCATACTCTTAATCCATTTCTCAGCTTCCTCGGGTTCTCCAAATCCCGTGAACTTCAACAGTTTCAACTTCAGAAATTGTTCCACTAGACCTTGCAAGCGATGTTTACCTTCACCAACATTAGCACCAGCTCGAGGCTATTGTGCCTAAGCTCCTATTGCCGCACCCAAGTTGGCCAAAGCTTGTAGGACTTTGTCAATCTAATTGTCCACTTCTGCGTTCCTACCTCCACTAGTTGATGACCCTCTTGTCCTTACCATTGTAAACTTTTAGTTTTCTGAACATTGATCCATGTCTAGTCACGAATAATAGGGTCGATCATTTCATAAGTAACAAATGTTACTGAATCTGAGGAGTGACCTAATGGTTACTTATTTCACAATCACAACAAACATACGTATTAAAGTTTTTTTTTTTCATCGCATGCGCATCCTAACACTTCTAAGACTAGCGCACCATATTACTCCAGGTAAACCTACGCTCCGATACCAAAGCGTAGCTATGGCATCCCAAGTCGCCACCTCTATCGATTATAAACCTGATTTAGGTTAATAAATTTGGTTATCAAGAGATTCATGTCTTGGGCGTGGCCAAAATACCACCAACCCAAATTCAAAATAAAGTCAAACCTAACTATTGCACAATAAGAAACAAAACATGAACTCGTTCTACCACTCAAAAGGATATTATCACTTTAGCTACATATCAAAAGGTCATATAAAAGTGCATATCCACAAGCTTAGTTACTAAAACATGAGTTTTTTGGCACGTCGAGATGGCATAAGGTATCTACTCCCATATAAACAAAAGTCGCCGAACTCCAAAAATGAGTCAATAGGTCGGGCCCGAAGTCCTCAATCCTTGGATGGATCGGTTATGATCAATTTCTCCTCGATTGGCTCCTCCTCCTAGTGCACAACTGGATCAGTAGGTGCAATCGGTTCTATGGGTGCATCGAAGACATGTTCAGGGAATGGTCCTACTAGCTGCTCACCAATGGGTATATATAACGTGTACCAGCGATATCGAACTACACCATGAAGGGATCCTTCATCTACCAAGAGCATAGTTATGTACAAAACAAGCCTTATGTGTGGGACATCTATATGTACCAAGTCACGATACTTAGCCACATAGTCTATGGGAACACCAAAACGTCTAGCTGGAACTGCCACCATCGAAGCTAATTTGAAAGTGTAAACCACAACGTAGGTAAGCATAAGCTTAGCAAGGAAATCGTTCAATTCTGTCGTAGGCATCCTAGAACGTCAATACCCGAAGCTCACTGCAATTTATTAGTTATCAACACTACAAGTATGTGCACAACACAAAAAAAAAACATATGTATTAGTACATAAATAGATGTGTTTCCAGCTCAACGTACCAATATAATGCCAACTAAGAATCAACTTAGCTCGCAATTCCTCTACTCCGAGGCTCCGTAGATGCAAGGCATGGCTCTGCCCGCACCCAGCTCAGGATCCTTAAGCCATTACATATTCCCGCACACAGCTCAGGGCATCCAATTGTCATTCAGGGCACTGATGAGGATATCCATCTTGAAAATCGCTTAACTCATGCATCATGTCATGTCGGTCGAGGGGAGCATACCCCAAACTATAATCTCTTATATTTCATTTCATAATGTAGTGTAAATATGGTGCCCATTACAGTCATGTAAGCACATTCATCAAGTTACTAAATCGCAAAAATACAACTGTTATTTAATTAAAAGATACTTGTTGCGTCATCTATCGCCCATTTTAATCCACTTACCCTAATCCCCTCGGCATAGCCCAGTACTAAACAGCTCGCTGGGAGATTATTGCGGTCAAGCATTCGACCTAAAAATGATCCTAAATGCCACTACCCCATGTCAGAAACTAAGGACCACGCACTGTGAGTTATTCCCATAAAACCAAGAGCTCATCCTCAATTTATTTCAGCCTTCCCCTACCAAAATCTGAATCACATCGCTCGAACTCCCCCTCTCTCTTTCTTATAGGCTAATGGAATCCTCACCGTCGAAACTACCGATTTGGGATAGTACCCAATCTGATTCTATGCTTAATCTGAGTAGCATAACCTTCAAACTCTAGGTTAATCCATCATTCCTCTAGTAGTCATTCAGCTCGTTCCTTGCCCAATTTACTAGCGGTCTTTCACAAACTTAATCACTACCCGAGTTGTCCATACCCGAAGTACATAAACTAAGTCCTATGGTAGAATTGAAAAACTTCCTTGCCTTTCAATTGATTTTAGCTACTGTCCTCCTGACGCTTCTCCTCTTCTTCGCGTAGCTCCAGTTGCCAAAAGCCCAATTTCCTCTACTTGCTTGCTCGATAAAATCGAGGGTGAACAACAGCCCTCTCTTCCAACTGATGTTACGTATATATAGTTGAGGGAGGGGTGGTTAGGTGTGAGATCATGGTTTACATGTGTCAAATCGCATGTAAGAGGCCTTGTTAGATTAAACTAGCTGTCCACCTTTCCTCCTAATGCATGGATCTTATTCCTTTCATCAATGCCACTTGTCTCTATACCATTGCTAATGAATTCCTCTAATCACTTATCCCAACCCCTTCGGTCATTAGTTGCTTTGACATGTAATTAAGGTGGGAGAATGAACCTTATAATCATTAGCACCTGGACATTCCCCAGACCTCCTCCCCCGATCGTCCACTTCTCTAGCATTCACCCAATCAGGATAGACGATGACCCTGTTGCCCATAGCCATGTTCAATATATATCACATCATGTATTAGGATGCTCCAATTTAGTTTTTTGAATCCATATCGTGGTTCCACTTTACAAAACCTTTCACGCCAAATTTTCTAGTAACATAATGGAATCGCTCTGGCCCAAGCCGCATGTAATGAACTTTTCGCACCCGTCAACCACAATCTTAGCCCCCTTCAATAATGCTTGTTCCCATTGCATGTCTTCCTCACCACCGAGCATAAATAATATGCTTCCATGACCTGACTCGACTTCCTCTTTTAACTAACACACTAGGAATGCATACCTTGCGCCAAAGAGCTTAATCCATTTCGGTCTTCCTTGACCATTTGGAATCTATCCAAAAGTGGAATGTCACATTTTCTAACTTTAGAATTCATACATGCTCGGGAAGGGTGAGGTAAGCTCTAACGACTTATGGGAATCAAGCAGATCGGAAATTTCATCCTATGATTCACAATCAAGAATTAAAGTCGTCAATCAAGAAATAATGACACGTGAGGATAAATCACATCAAATCAATCAATCAAGATAAACATGGCATACCTAATGCAGCCCTATAAGCTTGGGGAATGACCAATTAAAACTCGGAGGTTGATTCGAAAGATGTAATAGCCAAATGCCTAGAAGGATATAATGGTCATTTTGGAAAGTTCGAGAACAGAAAAATCACAATTTGGGGTCAAACTAGTTGAATGTGACTATTTCTCATTTTTCCTGAATTTCTTTTTAGAAATTTTTATAATTTTTTATTTTCTAAATTTTTTTTACTAAATTTTTAATCTAACCGGATCAGGCAACCCAGACCCACACCCGGACCCGTGCGAGCACAAAAAGACGCCATTCAACTATTTTCTATTTTTTTCTAATTTTTTATTTTTTAACTATTTCCCGAATATTAAAATTCTAATATCGATCCCGTGGTTCTTATTGAACCACGTGGCCGAGCCTTTGGATATGATTACTAAGATCTATGGCTCAAATTAAATGAAGACTTGATCTAGACCATCCGATCTAATTACCAAAATGGATGGCCGAGATCGAACCGAGAGATTAACTCTTAGCCGTTCGATCTACATACTAACTCTATGGCCACGATCTCACGGTAAGAATAACTCTCGACCATCCAATCAATAATTTTATTTTTTAATTCTGAAATTTTTTTTAAGCTGGGAAAATCATTTTAATTTTCAAAAATCCCAGATCGTGACAAGTGACCTAATGCCAATCGTCCGATCTAGGTTTTTATTTTCTATTTATTTTTTTAAAATGGTTATAATGACATCGCCGATGTGGCTGCTACGTGGCGCTACGTTAGTGCCACATCGCCGATGACCTGGTTAACTTTGGCGTGCTGCGCCTCTTCAAAAGGCAATTTCGATGGCTACAAACCACCAAATTCCATGAAACCAATGCCATTTGACTCCTCTAATCATCATCTCCAACATATGTCGAGATTAAAGAAGCATAATCAAAGATCAAAGACAAGCATCTATAGCCGAAGCTATTCTTTAACGAGAATTCGCCTTAGCCATTCTATTCACGATTCGAGTGATTCAATCCATCGAAAGCATCACGGAGGATCGAGGATACTTACTTGTTGCCTCGCGATGTCCTAGAATGAGCTCGATGGCTCTCGGTTAATCGAAGAAGGTCGAAGGCTGACACGAGGTTTTACTCAATGAAAATGCACAAAATAGGTATGGTTGTGATCAACATCGTTCAAGGAGAAAATCACAACCAATAACACTTGAAATGATGTAGTAGAACTCAAGATGGCATGCGAGGCCGAGGAGGAGCTCAAAGAAGAGTCTCATCTTTTCTCAAGTTCTCGAGCTAATCCAACAAGTTCACTAGCTTCCATGGGTCCTCAAGAGGCTAGAACGATAGGTAGCAGGCTTCGATTTGGCCGAAGAAAGTCCGAAGTAGCTTCGATCGGTCGCTACGGCCGAGCTTCGATGGCGATTCTCCAAGCACTCGATCACCTCTCTCTCTCTCTCTATAGCTTTCTAGAAGGTTCTCTAATAGAATGGCTCACTCCCTCCGACTCAAAATGCGTTGAGTTGTTATTTCCCAATTTCAAATTTTTGGCGTGCTAGGGGAGAGGTGTTCGAGCTGCTCCACACATGATAAGCGCTAGAAGCACATGCAAAATGGCACGTCGAGCAACGGGCATTATCCGACAAATCAAATGGAATTCAGGCCAGCTCAAATTTGACATGAATTTGGCTCTAAGTTTGGCCGAGTAGAGCTGTCACACATTTCGGCCTTTCGCTAGCGCAGCCCGATGGACCCAGTGTCATCGAACATAGCTCGATCGACGCGACGCACTCACTCTTCAAAACCCCACGATAGCTCATTCGATTATCCAAGAATTCATGCCTAATTTGATTGATCAATCTCGACCAGTCAAACATGAAAAAACACAGGAATGGTTATTGGAGAGGTCGGGTTCCGACCGTGTAATGCCAGTAAGAGACTTTATTTTCAAAATTACTTTTAATCCTTCGGGAATTTTTCAAATTAACTTTCATAATTAAAATTAGCATGATGAATTCTATCTAACAATACCATTTTCCCCAAAACATTTTAACGAATTAAACAAAACCCCCAAATTGGTTTTAGGATCCGAATGTTGAGATTGTGCAATTGAAGGCCTAAATGAGCAATTGAGTGGCCACCACCCATGCCAATCGATTCAAAATGTCAAAAATTATAGGGTAGAGGTATTACCTTGTCATGGCAATCCCTAGATTTTGATTAATTTCAATTTGAATAAGATCAATGGACTAAATTGAAAACTTTTTATGCAATTAAGTTCAAATCGTGTAATTGTGCAATTTCGTAAAATTTAAGGACTCGGTTGCAATGCAGGGTAGTCAATTTGAATGTCAAGACTCCAAAAATACAAAAATTGTAAATAAAATGACTCAAATGGTAATTTTTCGCTCGATTTAGGATTATGCCTAATAAAGAGACATAGGGCCTTGCATCGAATGTTCGAAATATTAGGAGGTAAAATTAAAAAGGGAATTAAAATAAAAATATATACTATTTTTGCATATTTTCCTAACCTCAAAAGCAAATTTTTTGAATTTTTCAATTATTTTTCTATTTTGAAAAATATTAAAAATTGTGAAAAATATGAAAAATTATTTTTTTTTCAAAAATAGTTCCCTATGCTTGGTTAAGGTCTCCAAATTTGAGTTTGCAATTTGTCGAATTTTTATGAATTTTCTATGAACTTTTGAAATATTATTGAAAAACATGATTAAAAATCGGTGTTAACGGTTACCCCTCTTTGAGAGGGATCTTTTTAGAGGTTACTCTCAAAGACAGAGGTAACATCTCGAGTTTTAATCGACTCGACCGATGAGAATGAAAGAAAAAGAGTTATGACATTCAATTTTCATACCCATCATCGTAGGTTTGAAGATGCACATTCTATTCTTTTTTATATGAGAAGGTTAGGGAGGAGAAAAAAGCTTACCGGGTTCTTACCTGTTGATGGCCCAATGAATACTTGGTTGAGGAATGGTGAGAAAAAGCCTAAGTGTTCGTTATGGGAATGCTTAGGATGGAACAAAACTTGACTCGTATGATGGGTCGAACACTTAATATCTTTTAAGGATAGAGACAGACTATGGAACTCTTTAAGGAAAGAGACTGACCTATGGAGATCTCTTAAGGACAGAGATAGCTTGTGGGACTCTTTAAGTACATAGACGACATATGAGGATCTCTTAAGGATAGATACAACCTTACGAGACTCTTTAAGGACAAATACAGACCTACGGAACTCTTTAAGGACAGATAGACCGACCCATGAAAAGAAACTCGTCAAAAGATTTTAAAAGGGGTTGGCTATCCTGTAGAAAGGAATTCGCCAAGAGATTTAAGAGGTTGGCTGTCTTGTAAGAAGGAATTCGCGGAGAGATTTAAAAGGATGGCTATCCTATAGGAAGAAATTTGCCAAAAGATTTAAAAGGGTGGCTATCCTATAGAAAGGAATTCGACGAGAGATTTAAAAGGGAGGCATTTCTTGTAGGAAGAAATTCATCGAAAGATTTAAAATGGTGGTTATCCTATAGGAAGGAATTCGGCCGAGAGATGGGTGCCATTCCGAGGATCTAGGTACACTAGATAACCCGCAAAAGTTCAAACCTTAATCAAAATTTTCAAAAGGAGGAGGGTACCATTCCGAGGACCTAAGGACTCTAGAGAATATGCGAAGCTCAAACCCTAATCAAATGTTCGGAAAGAAGAGAGTGCCATTCCGAGGATCTAGGGACTTTAGAGAACCCGTAGAAGCTCAAACCCTAATCAAATTTTCAGAAAGAGGGTGCCATTCTAGAGAACCTAGGGATTCTAAGACACCTACATAAGCTCAAACACTAATCAAAATTTAAGGAGGATCTTAAAGCAAACTACATTGGTAGGACTTAAGAAACTCTTATAACGATGATGTGATCCTAATGTTTATGAGACTAGGATTTGCTAAAAGAGGATATCAAAATAGGTTGTGAAGGAAACTTGTCCAAACACATTATCCTTTAGCCTTCACGCTCAAAACTCCATTGGGGAAATTTTGAATCACATGACTCAAATATTTTTCAAAAGGTTTGTTTTAAAAGAATTTCAATTGGAGTTCCTTCATTTTAGAGGATTCCTCATAATTTTCAGAAAGGATTTGGATCTCCATGATGGGGAGATATTTCATCAAGACACTCGAATTTCCTCACGAAACCCAAATCTAGGACTTCGGGATTATTCACAAGTGCATACAATCTAATTGATTTGAAAAAGTCTCCTCTAGGACCGTAATGTAAACTTGGTTAAAAGCTTCACAAAGGATTGACACTTTGAGGCTTAAAATAAAACAATCATCGAAATCAACTCTTCGGGTTTACAAATCAAGAACCTCGAAGATAAGATAAGACATGATTGTTCTTACTTCTTTATGCAGTAGCTTCCCGTGTGAACTCCCACGTTAGCCCGAAACATCTAGATGAGAACAGTGTTCGAGATGGGTTGTAATGTTGGTTTAGGGTAGGCTTTTAAAAGAGTTCATATTTTTAGAAAGAGGGGTATGAAGGTTGGTGATCACCTTAGCATCATTACCAACTACCCGTTGGGGATTAAACATGTATTTTCGAACTTCAAAATTTTCATTTTTGTGCTCAATTTCATTCGAGTCCTTCTAGAGATTTTTCTTTCTCTGTTTCAAACGAGAATTTTTTTTATTTTCTCATTTCGGATTTTTGATAGACTTTGGCCTTGCTTTTACCAGGTACTTTGTTTTTTTATTTCAATGAGCTGGTGGTAAATCGCACACTTTGCCCTAGTGTAGGGGGAGATCACCAACTAGAGTTTAAAAATGAAGATTTAAAAGCTCGTATTGGCTTATCAAAGGGTACAGTGTTTGGGGATAGAGAAATGAAATGCTCTTCCTCACCTTACGATATTTCAAACTTCCATGGGATATCACCTAGAGCTATCACAAAATGATTGATGCAAGTTGGCACAACAAAGTCTTACCTAGATCTTTCTTCCAAAATGTCAACCGTGAACCTCCAGATATACCCCGTGTGGAGTGGTTCTTGATAAGGTTATATTAAAAAATCTCCCTATTTAGCCGAGGAAGGTTTGCAAGGGATTAAAAGTGTTTGGGGAGAACGAAAGGAAATGCATTTTCATCATTTCAATTCATGTAATCACTGCGAATAATCCCTATGTCCATAGATGATGGTTTTTTCTCTCAACCTATCATTCATCACTCAATGTGGTTAGGACGTATTTGGGATAACCTTGCCCCTTTTTCATTTGAAAGCACATCCTTATGAAAATCATTTAAAATAATCCCCTTTGAAAAAACTTTAAGTCATTTTTCACAAAATTAGACTCCATGGGGATTTTAAACATGAGACTCATATTCAAATGTGTTTGGACAGCTTTGAAAAAAGCTTTTTTCGAGCCGAGCTAGTTTTAAGATTTAAAAATTATTTTTTCCAAAGATTTGAGATTTCAGGTACCTCTAAATTTTAAGGGTCTTACCCATGAAAGAATTCAAACTTCTAAGGGATAATGGAATCATCTCGACTTCTTCATTCCATAGTAACTTGGATTGTGTTCTTTGTTGGAGAAACATAGGTGGAGTTGAATGAGCAAGGATGTTCAAATATTGAAATTTGCACTAGACTTTCGGGAAGTCGTTTACGGGGTTACGAGGATAATCTACTTAGCTCATGTATCTTGCTTTGAGGAACCCGTAAGGGAAAATATTTGGTATGTGTGCATGCATGCAAGTATGCATGAGGTAAGTATAATGTGACTCGAGTATTCAACATCAACATCAACATCAACATCACCTTTAACCTAAACTAGTTGGGGTCGGCGGTCGATGAACCCAAAAAAGCAAGATCGAAAGAGCTATAAAATAATAATAAAAAAATACAATAACATAGCTATAACAATATAAAGAAAACAAAGGGTTAGGACTAGAAAAGGCAGTCAGGAACATAGGAATTTTTGCCCCTCCACAATGTTAATCGCTTTCCTCCACTGTGCCCTAAGACAAACAAGACGCCAATCTATGTCCCACTCCAACAAATCCTATCTTACTACTTTTCCCCAAGTAAGTTTCGGCCGACCTCTCCCTTTCCTCATGTCATGCTCCCTATAACACACTTCGTTCTTACCGAGCATTTAGGGGTCTTCGAAGAATATGTCCAAACCATCTCAAACGATGTTCTCTCATCTTTTCGGCCACCGATACTACTCCAACTTTTCGTCGAATATCCTCATTTCTTATCTTATCCATTCTTGTATGGCCACACATCCACCTTAGCATTCTCATTTCTGCTACTTCCATCTTATGCTCATGTTGCCTCCGTGCCTTGGCCAACACTCAGCTCCGTAGATCATTGCGGAGTCTTACTACTGTTCTATAGAATTTTCCTTTTAGCCTAAGAGGGATTTTGCGATCACACAAAAATCCCGATGCACTACGCCATTTCATCCAACCTCGCTTCCGATTCTATGGCTTACATCTTCATCAATCTCTCCCCCTTTTGCAATATTGATCCTAAATATCCGAAAGTATCTTTCTTGGGTACCTCTCGTCCGGAGCAAATTGACGGGTTCATCTCCCCCTCTTGCCTTATCGAACTCACACTTCATGTATTCGGTCTTATTTCGACTTAACGTAAACCCTTTGGACTCCAACGTACTTCTCCATAATTCTAGTTTAGCGTTAACCCCCACCCTTGTCTCATCGATGAGCATAATATCATCTGCAAATAGCATACACCACGGCACCTCATCTTGGATATCTCTTGTTAGCTCGTCCATAACCATGGCAAAAAGATAAGGACTCAAAGCCGAGCCTTGGTGTAAGCCCATTGTGATTGGGAAATAACTTGATGTTCCATTACAAGCCTTCACACATGTAGTAACTCCATCATACATATCCTTGATCGCCTCTACATACTTTGAAGGTACTTTTTTCTTCTCAAGCACCCACCATAAGACCTGTCTTGGAACCCTATCATACGCCTTCTCAAGATCAATAAACACCATATGTAGATCTTTCTTCTTGTCTTGATACCACTCCATCACTGTCGTATCAAGAAAATAGCCTCCATGGTAGATCTTCCCGGCATAAATCCAAATTGATTTACCGATATCTTAGTCTCTAGTCTCAAACGATGCTCAATAACTCTCTCCCACAACTTCATAGTATGGGCTCATAAGCTTAATGCCTCTATAGTTGGAACAATTCTAGATATCTCTCTTATTCTTATAGATAGGCATAAGCATACTTTTCCTCCATCCATCGGGCATCTTATTAGTATGGAGAATTTTTTTAAAAAGGTTAGTCAACCAACGTATTGCCACAACTCCTAAGCATCTCCACACTTCAATAGGGACACCATCGGGTCCCAAGGCCTTACCAGTTTCATCTTCTTTAATGCCTCCTTAACTTCGTGCGCTCTAATTTTTCGCACAAACCTTCTATTTGAATCATCGAAACGTCCTCCAAATCCATCTCCATGATATCACTCTCTCCATTAAAAAGCTTGCGAAAATAGCTCATCCACCTTTCCTTGACGTCCGCATCTCTTACTACAAGTTTTTGATTTTCATCCTTGATGCATTTAACATGTGTCAAGTCTTTACTTTTCTTGTCTCTTATCTTTGCAAGCCTATAGATACCTTTTTCTCCCTCTTTGCTCCCCGGTTTCTTGTACATGTCGAAAAAACCTTGCCTCTAGCCTCCTCTCGCACAGCCTTTCTTGGCATTTTTCCTCGCTAATCTAAACTTTGCCAAATTCTCTCCATTAGGACAAATATGTAAACGATGAAAACACTCCTTCTTCTCGTTTAATTGCCTCCCCGCACCTCGTCATTCCACCACCAAGTTTCCTTTGCTTGATATCCGTTCCCTTTACTTTCCCCTAGTACCCCTCTTGCCACTTTTTGGATGCAATTAGACATCTCGTTCCACATCACATTTACTTCGTCCTCCAATTGCCACGGTCCTTCCCCGAAACATTCTTTCCTTGAAATCTATTTGTTTTTCCTCTTTTAGCTTCCACCATCTTATTCTCGGATTCTGGACACCTCTTTGCATTTTTCGTGCTTTGTTATACATAACCTCCAAAACCACCAACTTATGTTGCGTAGCTACGCATTCTCCAGGGTACACTTTGCAATCTACATACGAGGCCTATCATCTCTTCTAGCAAGAAAAAAAGTCAATCGGCTACAATTTTGACCACTGCGAAAAGTGATCGGATGTGACTCTCTTTTCCCGAAGAAGGTATTTGCCAACATCAAATCATAAGCTAAAGCGACGCTCCGGATGTCCGCACCGACCTCATTTCTAGTCCCATAGCCAAAACCTCCATGGACTCTGCAAAAACCTCCACTATTTTGTCCGACATGTCCATTTAAATCTCCTCTTATGAATACCTTCTCCTCGCGTGGTATTCCCCTCAAAATCTCCTCCAACTCTTCCCAAAATCTGTTCTTATCGGATACCGGCAGATCCAACTTGAGGGGCATACACACTAAGGATATTCACAATTAGCTCTCCCACTACTAGCTTAACCAAAATAATTTTATCTCCCGATCTTTTGATATCAACCACCTTATCTTTGAAACTTTTATCGATCAAAATCCCAACTCCATTTACACTCTTTTTTGTGCGTACCACACACTTGAATCCGGTGCCTTCCACCTCCTTAGATTGTTGCTATTCTTGGAGAAAATAGCAACATTGTTGGCCTTTGATTTCATTTTATGGATAATATTTCTTGATTGCGTCCACATTTACAAGACTTGTTAACTCTTCATCCTTAGCATTTATAAGGATGAGTGCTCCTCTTGGTAGGACCTTCTTGATTAAGGGCCTTCATAATTCAGGGTAAATTTTCTTCTAGAATGCTTGGGCATTTGGGAGTGTTTTTCTCACAACCAAATCTCCCACTTCAAAAGTTCTAGGTTTGACTTTCCGATTGAAAGACTTAGCCACTGCTTTATGATAACTTTGGCCATGACAGATAGCTTTCAAACGTTCTTCTTCAATCAAGTTCAGCAGTTCATGCCTCCGTTGGATCCATTCGGTCTCTAAGAGTTCAACTTGAGATAGGATTCTTAAAGATGGAATTTCAACTTCCACAAGTAGGACTACTTCCATACCATATACCAAAGGATAAGTGTTGCCTTAGTTGAAGTCCGGATTGAAGTACTATACGCCATTAGCGCATACGGTAATCTTTCGTGCCACTCTCGCTATTTCTTAGCTGTTTTGGACAAAATCTTCTTGATATTTTTGTTCGCCGCTTCCATACCTCCGTTCATTTGTGAGCGGTATGGGGATGAATTAAGGTATCTAACTTTGAAATTACTCAATAGGTCATCAACCACCTTGTTTAGGTTTGGACCATTATCCGTGATGATTGCTTGAGGGACTCCGTACCTAGAGATGATATCTCTCTTGATGAATTTTGCCACATTCTTAGCTATGACGTTATACGACTTAGCTTCAATCCATTTGGTGAAGTAGTTTATTGCTACCAGGATAAAACAATGTCCATTGGAAGCCTTCGGATTGATTGGCCCGATCATATCAATGCCCCACATGGAGAATGGCCAAGCCTTAGACATCCGATGTAGCTCGTTTGAAGGAACATTAATTCATCGCCGTATACTTGGCATTGGTGCAAGATCTCACATGTTGGTTGCGGTCAAACTCTATGGTCATCCAATAATATCCAAGTCCCATAATCTTCTTAGCTAGGAGATGGCCATTCATATATTGTCCACATTCTCCTTCATGAATCTCTTTCAAAATCAGGTTGGTTTCCTTGGTATCTACGCACCTTAGCAAGACCGAATAAAAAAAATCTCTTGTAGAGAATTTGTCCATTTGGGAAGAATTTGGAAGCTACCTTCGTGATGTACTTCTTATCACTTGGCGAACCTGTCTTGAGGAAACTCACTTTTCAGGAGGTAATTCTTGATATCGTGATACCGCAGTTCTCCGTCGAATCCCTCTTTGATTACAAAGTAGTAAGTCGGTTGATTTAGAATTTCAATTCTCAAAGGCTCTATATCAAGGCCTTCTTGTACTTGAAGCATTGATGATAAAGTGGCTAGAGAATCTGCAAAGTGATTTTGGGTTCTTAGTAGGTATTCGAGAGTTACATCATCGAACTCCTTGGCTAGTCTCTCCAAGAATTCATGATATGGCACAAGTTTAGAGTCTTTTGTCTTCCATTTTCCTTGTGTCTCGTAGGATGATAAGCATTGAATCTCCATATACCTGTAATTTGCACACCTTTATTGAAACGACTAGCTACGACTAAGGATGCCGCTTCATGTTCAAAAATGTTGCTGGTGCATGGAAATAGCAACTTTGCAGAGACCGGGTAATGATGTCCTTCTAGGGATATTAAAATTGCCCCAACACCCGATTCGAAAAGGTTTACTCCACCATCAAAATACATGGTCCATTTATCCTCTAATATGCCATAGATACAATCTTGAGTTCCTTCTTCTTTAAAGCTTTGGTGCTCTTGAGGATTTTCTCGCTAGTAAATCAACTATGGCTCTTCCCTTCACTAAATTTTGAGAAGAACTTTTAATATCAAACTCAGATTGCAGTCCTTGCTATTTAGTCATTCTTCCAACCATAGCTAGCTTTTTAAGGAGATACTTAATTGGGTCATTTTCGGTGACCACTTGACGATATTGAGATATAAATATGGCTATGTAGTTCAGCTTTCCCAATAAACTCCCGACATCCGTTACTTGTGGTATCAATTCCCTATATAGCTTTGATCTTTGAAGGATCAATTTTGATTCCCTGGCTACTCACTACAAATCTAAGTAATTTTCCAAATCTAGCTCTAAATATGCATTTTGCGGGGTTTAGCTTCGTTTGAACTTACGAAGCCATTTAAATATTTTCCCTAACACTTGGACATGATCCTCTCCAGCTTTAGACTCGGCTATCATGTCATCCACGTATACTTCAATTTCTTTGTGCATCATATCATTAAAGAGGGTTACCTTTGCCCTTTGATTTGTGGCTCCAACATTTCTCAATCCGAAAGGCATTACCTTGTAGCGAAGGTTCCCCATGGAATTATAAATGCAATCTTAGCTTTATCATCTTCTTTAAAGAATATCTGGATATATCCAGAGAATCCATCCATGAACGAGAATAATTCGAATCCGGCGGTGCTATCGACCAGGACATTAATGTGTGGTAATGAGAAGTCGTCCTTTGGATTTGCCTTGTTCAAGTCTCGATAATCCACATGCACCCCAACTCTCCCGTCTTTCTTCATTACAGGGACGATGTTAGCAACCCATTTGGGATGTGAGATAACCTCGATGAACCATATACTAAGGAGTTTTATCACTTCTTCTTTAATCTTCTTTGAGAGCTTGGGTTTTATCCTTCTCAACTTTTGTTTCTTAGGGGTAATTTTCAGATCGGTGGGTAATGAGTGTTCCACAATGCTTGGATCCAATCCTGGCATGTCAAGATAGGACCAAGCGAAAATGTCCCGATATTCTTTTAACAAATTGATCATTCCGGATGCTTCAAATAAGGTTAATCTTTCCCCGATTTTCACTTCACTGATATTTTCAGCATCCCCAAGATTGGCTATAACTGTACCCTCGGCAATGAGTGGATTAAACTCTTCATAACGATTCCAATCTAGCCCGATATCAACCTCGATTGCTTTCCTCCTCCGCAATTTCATAAGAATAATCATCCTAATGACTCGAGTCACATAATAACCTATTATGCATGGGTGGAATGATATGCCCGAGATGTGACAAGTATGGTTAGTATGTCACAACAACTATTAACAATGCATGATTTTATGGAAATCATTTTGAAATTCATTTTAAAAATTATGGAAGAAAAGAAAGAGAACTAGTTCTCATCTCATCGACATCTTGGTTCTCAAAACGTTTTTGAAATTAGGATTCATATGGAAAATCAGACCTCAAGCTTCGATTTTCACATGAAGACAAGTATCATCATCCGACTAATCTGTTCTTATGTATATCCTTAGTAAAGATTGAAATTTTTATTAATTGATGCAGAAAACGACATTACAATACTTGTACTTCTTGAATCGACAGTAAAAGATCCAAGGGTACCCTAAAGGAAATGCAATGATCGAATTGAAAATTGCATGAAATTAAATGCAAGTATTAAATGGGCTAAAGAGAGAGTTCGAAGGAGTATCTTTACTCGGGAATAGGAGCATCATCCTCAAATATCGCGTTGACCTCGCGATGTTCCGGTATAGGATTTTGTTGCACATTCGGCTCTATCTTATTAAACTCCAGGATCCCACCGTTTGTCAAGGCTTGAACCTTATACTTCAATGCAAGATAATTGTCCATATTGTGTCTTTTTTCACCCATATGGTAGGCGCATGATTGAGTCTAATCAAACCTAGGGAACTTGGGAGGACTCACCCTTGGTAGCTCCTTGACGACCAAATGTCCCTCAAGAAGCATAGGTAAGAGCTTCGATAGAGGACGTGGGAGTGGTGTGAAAACCGGTGTTTTCTTCTTTGGTTCGAGATGTTTTTCGGCGCAATCCAGGATGTACTCCCCTTGAGTTGGAGTTGAGTTCCGAAATTTTCGCGGCTTTGTAGGTTTGGGAACAAAGGCTACATCTCATGTTTACTCCCTTTCTCTTCCGATTGGGTATTGATGCTTAAATGTCTAGTTAATTATCTTCTTCTATCTTAAAATCCATTCTTGATATTCTACCACCTTTATCAAGTGCACGAATGTCTAGCACCCCGAGGTATTCAACTTGTCGAAGAACTCAAGAGGTAGTACTTTTAGGAAGAGATCAATCAATTCGTCTTCGGGGACTAGTGGCTTCACTTGAACTGTAAGGGATCTCCACCTTTGAGCGTAGGTTCAAATACCTTCGTTCTTCCTCTTCTATGTTCTTAGCAAATCTTCTCTAGTGAATGTGGTCAACGTGTTAAAGTTGTACTTGTTGAAGAAACTCATTAGCAAGTTTATCCCAATCGATGAGGCCTTCGGGCTCCATTCAATGAACCAGGCTAAGGCTGCCCCAACTAAACTTTCCTGGAAGGTACTCACCAACAATGGGATATTATTCGAGTATTGAGCCATTCAAGACACGGTAATATGTCGGATGTGCTTTGGGACATCTAGTCCCGTTATACTTCCTTACGAAGTCGGGTTCTTTATAATCGGCCGATGACTTCGATCTTGGTAGATGGTGTCATCTTATCGAATCTAGATAACTCATATCCTTGACTAGTTAGACATTCTTCTATTTTGGCCAACCTCTTGCCTCTTCCTCGCCTTTAGAAGATTGTTTCTCCAAGTCAATAACAACATGAGGATCTTTTTGTGGTGCTTCGGTATTCGGAGTTGAATCGGTAGGATTGCCCTAATCAAGGTTATGAGACGGACTAGGTTGAGCACTAGCTCCTCCCCATTCGGGTATTTCCCTTGGGTTGCAATCAACATTGCTTTCAGTTTTGCAACCATTGTAACCACATCATTCATTTGAGTTTCTAGACCGGTTACACAATGAGCGAGATTCTCTTGCTCCATTCTTAATCGTCTTGTTTTACTACGAGTCCTCGTGGCGATATATCACCTATTCATCAAGATTTCCGTTAGAATTGAAAGAATTAATATTCATGGCGAAGAATTTTAAAGTTCTCTTCAATATTATGTTTATTTGAGATCAATGAGGAGAAAAGCCCATTGATGAGCCTTGACTTCATCAAAATGGTCTTTTTTGCCATTTATCACGGATAATCATGCTATTGAAGGAAGATTAATCTATGGTAATTGATTTTTCTAAGTGATGATGAATATGATTGAAATGCATAAATGAAGGTAAAAGGCGTTCATTACAACTCAAATTGCTCAAAAGTGTTCAAAATATGATAAATGCAACATCGACATGCTAAGACTAATGGGGAATCAATCTATCCAAGCCGAGGACACTTAGAGTCCGCCTAGTCTTTTGATCCATCCTAGTCCCACAAATAAAGATCTCCGCTTCCTTCAAGTGTCGGTGGCTCTAGGTCCTCGGGAATGTATGGCTCTACTCCGGGGAATGTGCGGTATGATGTTCTCGAGGATATAAGATTCCACTTCTTCAATTCGGGGTGATACGCACTCAAGGACATATGGTTCGACTAGTGATTGTGAAAACTCTTCGAACTTCTTGATATACACTTCGAAGTATGATGGATATTCATCTCTTTATCCAAATGATCCGGCCACTCTATCTCTTGTAGAGGTGTATTTTCCAAGACATGGACAATCTTCTTAATCTTCACTTGATAAAGAGCATTCGTCTTCTTGGTATGCTCTCTTCATGGTAAGTTGAACAAGAAAACTCCAGGACGAGTATCGGATGGGATCTCCCGAAGTATGCCAAATTGCCTAACCGCTCGAATGGGATAATATGCAATACCACCCGTCCAATCTATCGAGGAATTGGGTCTTCATTTGCTCTAGTAATACGGGCCTCAAGTAGTCTTGGCCAAGTCAACCGCTATCGTAGGTGTTTAGGCTCTAATTTTTCAAGTATGTCTAACCATTTCTTAAAAGAATGGTTTGGGATGAAGGATTGACACTTGAGGAAAGATCTCAAAGGATGGACATATTCACTAATTTCATAACACCCTACTTTGAGCCCAAATGTCTTAACATGAGAGACGAACCACATATGGAGTAGTCCGTTGGAGGCTTGAAAGGTATCCTTCCCCGAGGTTTGAAAGGAAGGTCTCAACTAGGATCAAGTAAAAGTAATCCCAACGTGTATAGGCTTATTGGGCTATGTGTTAATAAAAGGATTAAAGGTTGTTCTAGAAGTGGGAAATAGAACAAATGCGAATAATGTTAAGATGAACACCTCGCCCGATCTATGGCCGAATTGATTGGAAGCGAGAAATAGTTGTCAACAAGAAATGACAAGGTAAACTCTCCAGGGATGGGACATGTAAACTTTTTCTATTTCGAAAACTTTGAGTCGAAGGAATTTCGATAAGGATTGAGTAGGATTCATGTCAAGTGAGGGTTGAACTATATGTTTGTCAAATTGAGCTCCTATGGTGGCGGTATATTCCTCCAAGGTCGGCATCAACTCCAATCCTCAAAAGTTGAAAGTCATCGTCTAGGGATCCCGTAATCTTGCTAACGCTTGAATGAGAGCGGGTTGTTACCTAAATAGCCTTCCACATAAGCTTGGTTGATCACATCGAGTCAGTTTCACCATTGCATGAGCTCTTTGCATGGGACCGAGATGATCTTAATGTCTCCATTCCCCATTGTCTCTAATGAATGAAAAAATGATCCTAAAATCAATTATCACGGATTTTCATGTTTGATGCGTGCAATGAGATGCAAATGTCATGTTAGTGCACTAATTCAATCCAATGCCATCTTTTGGTGAAATTAGGGTTAAACGTTCTTCTTTGACCAAAAGGACTCAAATGAAGAGTTTAAACCAAATTTCACTCAAAGATGTTATGTAATTTACTAGAACCATTAAAGTCATTGAAAAGAAAGCCATCATGAAATAATATGACACATAAACCCGGATGGTGTAAATACATCTCAAATGATCCCTAATACATCCAAGTCTAGGGAGAAAATGTGGATATGCTCGAAATATCGATCTCTCATAAGAGTACACCTCAATGTCAAGACGAGTAAATTAGACTCTAATGACCGCAAAGATGCCCTAAGTCAAATTTGGCCGATATCGAATCATCATCAAACGAGATCCCCACCAATCTAGGAAAATGGAAATTATCTTCAACAACCTCGTTCCTCTCGTTGATGGAGTAATATGGAGCAATCCTAAATGTGCGATTTAGTTTCCTTATTTCCATGCACCATTCATGGAATGCTTTGTCCCTTTTCAAATGATCGATTTTCTTGATTGACGAATGCTTTGGAGTAGTCTTGATTGCGGGACGGCGTTTATTGATCTTGAGAAAGGTCTCAAAAACGCTCTCTTTGGTCGTCTCCAACTCGACTCAACTTGATACTCTTCATGGATAGCCATCTTAGAAGCTTCCATCCGAATGGGGAAACCATCTTTCTATCCTAAAGATAGCTTTCGAACCAATCACTTAATGATATGTACAAGGCGGAATACGTAAAATTTTAAATTACAAGCCCGAATAGAAAAAGTCTTACCAATCGGGTGATATTCTTTTTTTTTTTCATATTTTAGGTACACCAACCTTCCAATCACATGTGCATGAGACAAGTGAGGGGTTTAACTCTAGAAATAAAGAATGGCTTGGGTATGGGCCTAAAAGGTTCCCATCATATGAATTCGGGAACCGTCCACAAGCGCAATCAAACAACAAGTCGGTAGGTTCAACAAATTTGCATAATGAGTGGGATTAAGTATGGTCAACCCAAGCGCAATCAAATACAAGAGTTTTGCATACTAATCCCGATCTATGGCGATATAGGGGTATTTCGTGACTTGGGTTTAGGTGCTTATGCAAGTGGAGTATCGTAATTCTCAAAATATGCAAGTCATGCACAACAATTTATAGTCAAATCAGCGCTTCAAATATGTGTAAAGTAAACAATCAACCCAAACCGCAATCCGCATAAAACATGTCAACAAAGATGCCACCCCTTATAACTTCAAATCTGCACTAACATTTAATACATTTCATTAGGGGACTTACTTCATCTTTGAGAGCATTTGCGAAAGATAAGGTTAGAAAACACTTCTCCTTTTAATCAGCCCAAATCCTCTAAATTTGTCCCCAAATGAGTCGCTAGTTTATCCCAACCCTCTCTCGAGGTTCCGTTTGGGGCGTAGAACGCTCTCGAGGGTTAATGGGCTGTCTGTCGTCCAACTCGCGATGGATGGATTTTGAACGCGGGCTCCTCCCAAGGCCCGTTACTCAAGTCGTGTCGGCGGGAAGGAATTAAATCGGGGTCAACCTTAGTGTGGTCGGGTAACATGTGCGTAGTTTATGTATCATCGGAGTCGCCACCAATCATTTTTTTGAGGGTATGATCGGAAACCCTATCGAATGGTCAAGAGTAACCAATCGATTCTCGCGAAAATTAAAGAAATGGGTTCGGAAATTTTGTTACTTCGAGAATGCCATAAATGCCCTTTTAGTACCAGCTTGAGTGTTTTTCTAACCTAAGAATTTATATAGATGCTTGGGAAGGGTGAGGTAAGTCATGACGACTTATGGATATCATGCGAGATGGAGAAATTTCTATCTTATCATTCACAAATCAAGAATTAAAGTGCGTTAATCAAGGAAATAATGACACGTGAGAATAAATCTCATCAAATCAATCAATCGGGATAAACATCGCATACCTAATGTAACACTATAGGCTTAGGGAATGACCAATTAAAACCCGGTGGTTGCTTAGGAAGTTATGATGGCCAAATGCCCGGAAGGGTAAAATTATCATTTTGAAAAGTCTAGGAACCCAAAAATCACAATTTGGGGTCAAACCAGTTGAATGTGGCTACTTCCCCTTTTTGTATTTTTTGGAAATTTTTTGGAATTTTCCTGATTTTTCTTTTTTCTTTTTACAATTTTTTTTATGATTTTATATTTTTATATATTTTTTTATTATTTTTATTAATTTTTTATCGAACCGAACCTGGTCAACCCGGTCAACGCACCCGATCAACAAGGTTCGACCCACACCGGAGCCCCACGCGAGCACCGAACGGCGCCGTTCAACTATTTTCTATTTTTTTTCTAATTTTCTATTTTTTTTAACTATTTCTCATTATATTAAAATTCTAATATTCAAATCCAATGGTTCTTATTGAACTACATGATCGAGCGTCAGCCTTCGGGTTTGACTACTAAGATCTATGGCTCAAATTAAACGAAGACTCGATCTAGACCGTCTAATCTAATTACCAAATTAGATGGCCGAGATCGAACGGAGAGACTAACACACTTGCCGTTCGATTTGCATACTAAACCCATGACCACGATTTCACGGTGAGACTAACTCTCGACCATCCAATCAACAATTTTATTTTTTAATTTGAAAATATTTTTTAAATCGGGAAAATCATTTTAATTTTCAAAAATCCCACATCGTGACACGTGGCCGAATGCCAACCATATGATCTGATTTTTTATTTTCTATTTATTTTTTTACAAACGGTTATAATGGCCTCGGCCGACGTGGTTGTCATGTGGCTTCACATCAGCATTGACCTAGTCCACTTTGGCCGGAGAAGATGATCGGCGCCAGCATTCCCTCGTCGCACCTCCTCGGAAGGCGATTTCGAGGCCTAAGTAGCATTGACACCGACACGCCATACGTAACACAACACGTCAATACGTCATTTTTAAAACAATATAGATTTCCGACAAGTTGGGGACATGTTGGTATGAAATATATATTTTTATATATACATGATAAACTATTATTTTTATTATTTTAAAAATGAAGAATTTACACACAAAAAAGGCAGTTATATTAAAAAGGATATTTTCAACCATGGGTAGTCTCGTAAATTTGATGCCATCCGGCCTAGGAAAAATAAATAATAAAATAAAAAGGAAACTAAATCACTTAGACCAAAAACATATTAAATGTTCCCAAAGTGACTATACCTAGACCTCTGTGCTCTGCACTCCCCTCCACCGTATACTAAACCAAGACTCAACGCTCTCCTCTTTCCTCTAGCATCTTGCGTCCTTCTTCTCCCCTACTTCCTTACTTTTTGAAAATGTCTCACCTCTCTCCCCCTCGGACCTCTCCATCCTTCCTTTCGAGAAATCTATCCTCCTCTCGCTTCATTAGTCCGAGATCAACGCCACCTCCCTCTCCAAGAAGACCCTCGACGTGCTCGAAGTCATGGAAGATGTAACGTCCCGCCATCCTTTGAGAACGCACACCCGCCCAAGCCGTATAATTTAAACCCGGGATACTACCTCTACGGCGAACACCTAAAATGAAATGCACATGCGGAAGGAATACTCCAACCCCGACAATAAAAGATACGAACGAAAAGGGCAAGAACACACAACAACAAATATATACAAGGACAGGGGTCACATGTGTACTAGTAGAAGAATATGTACAATATGAGCCAACCCAAAAAAACCAAACATCTAGATTCCTTCGAATCTACCCCAAAAGAAACTTATCCAGAGCAACCAGACTACTCGGAGGAACTAATAGTCACGTCCTCAGCCTCGTCTCCTGTCGGAACGTACTCGAGAGAAAGTATCGGAGCTCGTCTCCGGCATCTCATCCTCCGACTCATCCTTCTCCGAATCGGATATGACGATCACCTCGTGATCCTCCTCCGCCGCCGGGGTCTTCTCCACTATGTTCCTAGAAGCAGCTGCGACACTTGAACCACACCCTCGACATCTTGACGGGATGGGTGGCACCATCCCGGAACTACATCGCAGGGTACATCGGATGGCTGCAGAGGCCCGAACAAACTACTATTCCCTATCTTATGGAACCACGCTTCATAACGATGCGGTTGCGGATCTTCTCCACCTATATCTACCCAAACCGTAGTACATTTTCTTACAAAAACTATTCCTAAGTTAGCCGGGAACTCATCCCATACGGTTGCCATCTCTTTCGGATCTCCCAATCGCACCGGGCAACATTTCTATAACCTGGGGTCCGAAAATAAAGGTCCCGCTACGGGGTGAGATTCACATCTCAGCAAGTAAACCCAAATCCTATATTAGACCACTAGCCCTTCCGAGTTATGCAACAAAGCATACAGATGACAAGATACAAAACAAGCCTCTTTGCATTGCACAATAGCATATATATATATCATACCACATCTCACGTAAACCGACATAGATAGAGGTCAAGATCAAGTAACTCGAGTACTTGGTAGAGTAGACTTAAGTCATAACAACCTGTACAATCAAATCGGTCCTACAGGAATGGTCCAACTTGACGTATTAGCAACTATTCATTCGTATCTCACACATGAGATTCTCATCTCATTACGGTTCTCAAGATAACGACATAGCCGCGCAAAATGTTCCAGGTTATCAATACCGAGTTCGTGTCGACCTATATTGGTCGTTTTCCCGCATGATCAAGACTCGGGATATTTCATTTTCCCGCATGATCAAGACTCGGGATATTTCCTTTCACATGTACTCCGCATGACCAAGGCCCAGGTATTTTTTTTTTCTTCCCGCATGTCAAGACCCGGAGTATTACACAAATTATTTCCCGCATGACCAAGACCCAGCGTATCGACCCCGCATGGTTCAAGACTCAGGGACAATCTATTTCACTCTTTCACTCATATGCACATTAAGTTACACTTCACATTTTACGGCTATTCGTAGTATAAGTCATCTCATTCAGAAGCATCTTAGTGATCAAAAAAGGTTTCAGGAACACTTACTTTTGGTTCCAAAAGCAACTTAAAAAAAGTCTCCTCACAATCGCAAAGGCTTGGCTAAATAGATTTCCGCATCGGATCTATATAAACCATAGCAAAACTCCATTAATTTTCGATCCAATTGAGTCAAAATGTTAATAGCACTCAAAGTAACATCTTAAAGCATCCAAATGACAAAATCACAGCAAGGCAACACCTTATGTAGTCCCTCAAGTCCATGGTATATTCTGTCCAAAAACAGGACAGCTTGTTTCCTTGAGTTTCAAACACAAATTAGCCATGAATTCACTTCCAAACTTTAATTTAATTCATATACTCCCTCATAACACCTTCCACAATGTCTTAGGATGTCTTATATTCTAATTCCAAGCCAAAATATTCCTTGTACCACCCATGAACAGCTTTGGTACAACAGGGCAAAAACAGGGCAAAACCGGTCCTGTGTTGTCTCACCCAAAAATCCAATTCAAAACTCCAATTTAACACTAATTGAACTTGTGGGAACCTTATTCTATATGTATTAGGGGTCCACTAAAAATTTAGCAGCATAACCACTCATTTTAAGCCCCCAATCAACTTAACCAAACAAGTACACAAACTGTCCAGTATATGTCCAGCAGAAACACTTTAACCCAACCATCATAACTCGAATTTTTTTCCTTAATCACTCAGTGTCCCTAAATCATCCATACTCATCCCTACAAGTCTAGAAGTTACCACCGAAAATTGGGCATCAAAAGAAGTTTCTAAGAGGGAGAACAGCCCCTTACCCTCAGCTAGCTCCAAATCTGTCCGGTTTTCTTCCTCAGCTTGGTTCTTCCAACTGGAAGCTTAAAATGACGTGATTCCAATTGGAGGTTGTCGGGGACACGTTGAAATTCAAGTGGGTGGTCGGGGGTGGCCAAAAGACCACCGGAGGGTCCCGTCGTACGGACCGAACAGAACGGGCAGAAAGTGGCCAGCAGAAACAGTTTTCTGGTTTTGCTGAAAAACCTTGAAGATGAAGGAGATGATGGAAATGGAGCATGGAGATGGAGTGCTCGTGAATTTGAAGAAGAAGGAAGGCTGAAGAAGACTTGATTTAAAAAAAAAAAATCAATTAAGTGAATAGTAAGTCAAGGTCACATTAATGCTAACCATGCTCTCAATGACACTTGTCTCATGTCAATAATTATCCACATGTGTATTGACCAGCCTTTGACCTTCTTATCTTCACATTTTCTGCTGAAACAAGGTGAAAATGATCAAAATTCCCTTTGATGAACTTAGAACAAGAATAATGCTTGAGGGGCAAAACGGTCATTTCTCATTCATAGACCTCAAAATGGTTGGAAATTCAGAATGTCACAACTCTTTTCCCCTTATAAAAATTTCGTCCTCGAAATTTTACAACACTATTATCATTCAAACAAATGGGGGTAACGACGCCTCATCGCTTCTTCGCTTTCCCACGTGGCGTCTTCTCTTCCATGATGCTCCCACACTACTTTGACCAACGAAATTGTCTTAGTCCTTAAGACTTGCTCTTTTCGATCCTCGATCCTAACCGGCCTTTCCACGTACGAAACTTTATCGTCCACTTCTATTACTTCATAATCTAATACATGAGTCGGATCGGGTTCATAATTTCTCAGCATCGACACATGGAACACATTGTGGACTTGCGACAATTTTGGTGGCAAAGCGAGGCGGTAAGCTAGTGTCCCAATTCTTTCCAAAATTTCGAAAGGACCAACATACCGGGACTTAGCTTCCCTTTCTTTCCAAATCGTGATACTCCTCGCATTGGTGAAACTTTAAGGAAGACGTGGTCGCCAACTTGAAATTCCAAAGGCTTGCGTCGTTTGTCGAAGATAACTTTTCCGACGACTTTGTGCTGTTTTCAACCTTTCCCTTATAATCTTAATTGTCTCCACCGATTGCTCCACCAGCCTGGGCCTGTTATGCTTCTCTCTCCAACTTCGTTCCAACATACCGGAGTTCTACAAGCTCTGCCATATAAAGCTTCGAATGGTGCCATTCTAATACTTTGCTTGGAAGCTATTGTTATAAGCAAACTCCACTAGGTGTAGTTGGTCTTCCCATCCACCTTTAAAGTCAAGGACACACGCTCGCATCATATCCTCGAGCGTTTGAATTGTCCTTTCGTCCGTCCGTCCGTCATGCGGATGATATGCCGTGCTAAACCGCAATTTAGTTCCCAAAGCATCCCGTAGACTTTTCCGGAAATTTGATGTGAACTTCGGGTCTCTATCTCAAGTGATCGTTACAGTACACCGTGGAGTCGCACTATATAACGCATATATAATTCGGCATATCTCGTCCATCGTAAAATCCTTTCTCACCGAAATGAAGTGAGCAGACTTTGTCAATCTGCCTACGACTACCCATATCGAATCATGACCTTTACTACTCCTCGCAGGCCTATTATAAAATCCATGGTTATATGCTCCCATTTCCACTCCGGGATTTCCAAAGGTTGCAGCAATCCTCCAGGTTTACAATGCTGCGCCTTTATCTGCCGACAGTCGACATCTTGCTACATGTTTAGCCACATCGACTTTCATCCCATTCCACCAATAATACCGTCGTAAATTCCCGATACATTTTTGTGCTGCCTGGGTGAATACCGTAATGACTTCTATGAGCGTCGAGATAAAATCTTTTCCTTAAGCCCCTTGTCATTAGGCACACATAAACGTCCACGAAATTTCAAAATTCCATCATTAGACACCTGAAATTCAGGCTTCCTTTTCTCTGCGTCCATTCCCGCAATTTTCGAATCTCGGGATCCGTGGATTGCAAGATCTTTATTTTCTCTTGAATCTCGGAGTTCAATTCGTAAAGTCGCCATCAAACTCGACAGTTGACATATTTCCAGCTTAAACTCGAAATCCCTTAATCCTTCGAGCAAGGACCATCCTTTAATTAATAAACATGTGATGCTTGATTTTCGATCGAGTGCGTCCGCAACTCTATTTGCTTTCCCGGGATGGTATAGAATAGTACAATCATAATCCTTTAATAATTCCATCCACCGACGCTGTCGCAAATTCAATTCTTTACGAGAAAACAAGTACTTCAAACTCGATGATCTCGTATAAATTTGGAACCGTTCACCATACAAATAGTGTCTCCGGATCTTCGGAGCGAAGACGATAGCGACTAACTCTAAGTCATGTGTTGGATAATTCAACTCATGGGGTCTTAATTGTCGGGAAGCATAGGCGACAACTCTCCCATGTTGCATCAACACGCATCCTAATCCCTTTAGCGACGCATCGCTATATATCTCATAACCTCCAGGTCCGGAAGGTATTGTCAATATTGGTGCGGTTGTCAAACGATGTTTTAATTCTTGAAAACTTCTTTCACATTTGTCTGTCCATTCAAATTTCGTATCTTTCTTCGTTAACCTCGTCGGTGGCATGGCTATCGACGAAAATTTTTCCACAAAGCGTCGATAATATCCAGCTAATCCCAAGAAACTCCGGACCTCGCAATCGTCGTAGGTCGTGGCCGGTTCATTATCGCTTCTATTTTTGAACGATCTACGAGATATACCTTCTCCGGAAACCATGTGGCCAAGGAATGCCACCTTATTCAACCAAAACTCGCATTTGCTAAACTTTGCATAAAGCGAGTGTTCTCTCAAAGTTTGCGTAATAATTCTCGGGTGTGTTTCTCATGCTCCTCATTACTTCTTGAGTAAATCAAAATGTCATCGATGAAGACAATGACAAACCGGTCCAGGAATTCCTTAAACACCCGATGCATCAAATCCATGAATGCAATGGGGCATTAGTTAGTCCAAAAGGCATAACCAGAAACTCATAATGCCCATACCTCGTTCAAGGCGGCTCGGTATGTCTTCTTTCTTAATCCTCAACCGATGGTAACCGGTCCTTAGATCAATTTTAGAGAACACTGAGGCTCCTTGCAACCGATCAAATAGGTCATCGATTCTTGGCAACGGATACTTATTTTTAATCGTCACCTGATTCGATTGCCTATAATCAATACACAACCGTAATGATCCGTCCTTTTTCCTTACAAACAACACCGGCGCTCCCCATGGTGACGCGCTCGGTCTAATAAATCCCTTATCTAGTAGTTCCCGCATTTGCACTTTCGGTTCCTTTAGTTCCGACAACGGCATCCGGTAAGGCGCCTTAGAAATCGGTTCCGTTCCGTGGGCTAACTCAATTACGAATTCAATCTCTCTTTCCGGGGGTAATCCTGGTAACTCCCGAGGAAAAACGTCAGGAAATTCTTGCACCACCGCAATATCTTCCAATTTGAGTTCCCTAGAAGTCGTGTCTACAACTGCAGCCAAATACACTTGACACCCTTCCACTATCAATTTCTCCGCTTCAAGGGATGAGATTAAAGGAATCGAGGTTCCACCTTGACTTCCTACCAGTTCATAACTAGGGCGACCATTAGGATTAAACCGAATTACCCGATTATTGCGATCAATCATAGCTTTTTGCCCGCTCGGCCAATCCATCCCAACAATCACATCAAAGTCAAACATAGGTAACACTTGCCAAGTCTATTCTCTCTTCCTCACCCCCAATAGCTATCTTACGCTTAATACATCCCAAAGAAACTAACACGTTGTCCTTCAAAGGGGTGGTAACATGCAATATCACGTTTAACGGTTTCAAATCCATACCAACCAATTCAGCAAATTGAGCAGACACAAAAGAATGCGTAGCTCCAAGATCAAACAAAGCATAAGCGGCTTGATCACACAAAGAAATCATACCTGCAACCACGCCAGGTGTTTCTTCGATATCTTTACGTGCTACTTGCATAGACTCGCCCTTGAGCCGGCGGTCGACTTACTTCATTTGGTGAGGTTACGACGGGTGGTCCTGTCTGCGATCTTTGCCCTTCGTGTCCGGGTCTTGGACCTTGATTTGGACAATTTCTTATGTGATGGCCTAGTTGACCACACTTAAAACACGCTCCGGTTCGCGCCGGGCATGGTTCGTTCCCATGTCTCCTACCACGAGACGACAAATCCAGCTTTGTTTGACTTGGTGACTTCACAATATTCTTCCCGACCGGAGGGACAAAGCGTTTGCTATTTGGCATTGGCCCCTTTCCAAAGCGACGGTTATCCCCCGGGCGGAATAAATCGCGATCCCGAAGCGCAGCTTCTTTCTCTCATGTCCCTTTCAATCATTTGGCTTCGCCTATAAATCTCATTGTAATCTCTTAGATTCAACGATATCATCCGATCGCGGATATCGATCTCAACCCATCTCGGAACCTTCTCGCCCGATCCCACGGGTTCTCTACCATTCTAGGTGCATATTTCGACAACCTTGAAAATTCAGCCTCATATTGATCAACCGTCATATGATTTTGATGCAAGCTCGGAATTCGGTCGGTTTGTTCTGGGCAGCCTCGAAAAAAATACTTTGCATTAAAGACCTCGGTAAAAATCCTCCAAGTCGGCTCAACCCCTTCGGTAAAAACCATTCCCTTAGTAGCCTTCCACCAATCATTTGCTGTTCCTTGAAGTTGGTAAGTCGCCAAGGTCACTTTCTCGGCTTCAGTACATCCTAAAACCGCAAAAACTTTTTCTAATTCTTCGATCCATCTAGGAGCATTCTCGGGATCTCCTCTCGCCATCAAACTTTGGCGGCTTTAGTTTCATGAATTGTTCTACCAACTGACCCATCATTCAATTCTCCTAACCGTGTACATTTTCACCTCTAATTCCCGGAGCATTATTCCCTTGGGCCACATTGGCCAAGAAACCAGCCTTCAATGCACTGGGCAACGCTTTGCAGCCCTTTCCTCGCCTTGTTGGGCAACAGGTAGTAGCTCTTTCCCGAGCTTGCCTTCCCAATAACTCCCCAATCTGCTCCAGCGCCTAAGAATTCCATCAACTCGTGGATCCCGTACTACTCTTGCCCTTGAGCTAGATGCTCCTCAAGCACCTCTACACCGTCCCGAGCTAGATGCTCCTCTAGCACCTCTACACCCCCCGAGCTAGATGCTTCTCTAGCACCTCTACCACGTTGACTCATTCTTTCGATTCTCAAAGACCCCGAATTCCAACCAAGGAATTAGGAACTTCAATCACTTACTAATCTAGTGATTCCAAGTTACTTATCACTTCAACATACACAACTATTCCGATCATCACAATTCAAGCAACCAGAGATTTCATAACAAGGAAAATTTCATTCGTACCTCCCGGTCCCGACGCTCAAGCTTAGTTTAAGTAAAAACAATTAAGTCCTTTTCAAGTCATTGTCTCAAACAAGTACCCAATGTTAAATACGAAGCTTAATCATTCCAATATCACAATATGTCACCACAAGCGCCAATTCATATGATATGCATTTCATGCCTAGCTCCATAAGTTACTCCTAAGGTCTCACTACCCCTTCATTCGCATTTCCCTATTCCTTATTACTCCAATCCTCAATCACCTTGGATCGAGCTAATCTCGCTCGATACCACCAAAACGAGGATGTAACGTCCCGCCATCCTTTGAGAACGCACACCCGCCCAAGCCGTATAATTTAAACCCGGGATACTACCTCTACGGCGAACACCTAAAATGAAATGCGCATGCGGAAGGAATACTCCAACCCCGACAATAAAAGATACGAACGAAAAGGGCAAGTAACACACAACAACAAATATATACAAGGACGGGGGTCACATGTGTACTAGTAGAAGAATATGTACAATATGAGCCAACCCAAAAAAACCAAACATCTAGATTCCTTCGAATCTACCCCAAAAGAAACTTATCCAGAGCAACCAGGACTACTCGGAGGAACTAATAGTCACGTCCTCAGCCTCGTCTCCCGTCGGAACGTACTCGGAGAAAGTATCGGAGCTCGTCTCCAAGATCTCATCCTCCGACTCATCCTTCTCTCGAATCGAGATATGACGATCACCTCGTGATCCTCCTCCGCCGCCGGGGTCTTCTCCACTATGTTCCTAGAAGCAACTAGCGACACTTGAACCACACCCTCGACATCTTGACGGGATGGGTGGCACCATCCCGGAACTACATCGCAGGTACATCGGATGGCTGCGAGAGCCCGAACAAACTACTATTCCCTATCTTATGGAACCACGCTTCATAACGATGCGGTTGCGCATCTTCTCCACCTATATCTACCCAAACCGTAGTACATTTTCTTACAAAAACTATTCCTAAGTTAGCCGGGAACTCATCCCATACAGATTGCCATCTCTTTCGGATCTCCCAATCGCACCGGCAGCATTTCTATAACCTGGGGTCCGAAAATAAAGGTCCCGCTACGGGGTGAGATTCACATCTCAAAGCAAGTAAACCCAAATCCTATATTAGACCACTAGCCCTTCCGAGTTATGCAACAAAGCATACAGATGACAAGATACAAAACAAGCCTCTTTGCATAGCACAATAGCATATATATATATATCATACCACATCTCACGTAAACCGACATAGATAGAGGTCAAGATCAAGTAACTCAGTGACGGTAGAGTAGACTTAAGTCATAACAACCTCGTACAATCAAATCGGTCCTACAGAATGGTCCAACTTGACGTATTAGCAACTATTCATTCGTATCTCACACATGAGATTCTCATCTCATTACGAGTTCTCAAGATAACGACATAGCCGCGCAAAATGTTCCAGGTTATCAATACCGTAGTTCGTGTCGACCTATATTGGTCGTTTTCCCGCATGATCAAGACTCGGGATATTTCATTTTCCCGCATGATCAAGACTCGGGATATTTCCTTTCACATGTACTCCGCATGACCAAGGCCCAGGTATTTTTTTTTTCTTCCCGCATGTCAAGACCCGGAGTATTACACAAATTATTTCCCGCATGACCAAGACCCAGCAGTATCGACCCCGCATGGTTCAAGACTCAGGACAATCTATTTCACTCTTTCACTCATATGCACATTAAGTTACACTTCACATTTTACGGCTATTAGTAGTATAAGTCATCTCATTCGAAGCATCTTAGTGATCAAAAAAAGGTTTCAGGAACACTTACTTTTGGTTCCAAAAGCAACTTAAAAAAAGTCTCCTCACAATCGCAAAGGCTTGGCTAAATAGATTTCCGCATCGGATCTATATAAACCATAGCAAAACTCCATTAATTTTCGATCCAATTGAGTCAAAATGTTAATAGCACTCAAAGTAACATCTTAAAGCATCCAAATGACAAAATCACAGCAAGGCAACACCATATGTAGTCCCTCAAGTCCATGGGATATTCTGTCCAAAAACAGGACAGCTTGTTTCCTTGAGTTTCAAACACAAATTAGCCATGAATTCACTTCCAAACTTTAATTTAATTCATATACTCCCTCATAACACCTTCCACAATGTCTTAGGATGTCTTATATTCTAATTCCAAGCCAAAATATTCCTTGTACCACCCATGAACAGCTTTGGTACAACAGGGCAAAAACAGGGCAAAACCGGTCCTGTGTTGTCTCACCCAAAAATCCAATTCAAAACTCCAATTTAACACTAATTGAACTTGTGGGAACCTTATTCTATATGTCTTAGGGGTCCACTAAAAATTTAGCAGCATAACCACTCATTTTAAGCCCCCAATCAACTTAACCAAACAAGTACACAAACTGTCCAGTATATGTCCAGCAGAAACACTTTAACCCAACCATCATAACTCGAATTTTTTTCCTTAATCACTCAGTGTCCCTAAATCATCCATACTCATCCCTACAAGTCTAGAAGTTACCACCGAAAATTGGGCATCAAAAGAAGTTTCTAAGAGGGAGAACAGCCCCTTACCCTCAGCTAGCTCCAAATCTGTCCGGTTTTCTTCCTCAGCTTGGTTCTTCCAACTGGAAGCTTAAAATGACGTGATTCCAATTGGAGGTTGTCGGGGACACGTTGAACTTCAAGTGGGTGGTCGGGGGTGGCCAAAAGACCACCGGAGGGTCCCGTCGTACGGACCGAACAGAACGGGCAGAAAGTGGTCAGCAGAAACAGTTTTCTGGTTTTGCTGAAAAACCTTGAAGATGAAGGAGATGATGGAAATGGAGCATGGAGATGGAGTGCTCGTGAATTTGAAGAAGAAGGAAGGCTGAAGAAGACTTGATTTAAAAAAAAAAATTCAATTAAGTGAATTGTAAGTCAAGGTCACATTAATGCTAACCATGCTCTCAATGACACTTGTCTCATGTCAATAATTATCCACATGTGTATTGACCAGCCTTTGACCTTCTTATCTTCACATTTTCTGCTGAAACAAGGTGAAAATGATCAAAATTCCCTTTGATGAACTTAGAACAAGAATAATGCTTGAGGGGCAAAACGGTCATATCTCATTCATAGACCTCAAAATGGTTGGAAATTCAGAATGTCACGAAGAGGTGGACAAGATGGCCGACGGCACTGTTGACATCTAAATTTTGATTTTCTTTTTTTCATTTACTTTGCATAAAAATCAGGAGTTAAAATTTAATTCCTACTAAGAAATAATTCATCATTCATATTTAGTCAATCATGCATTTTACATTTAATTGGACCAGCAATAGATAGACTTAATTGAATATCTTGAACTTAAGCCCACGGTGACAGAAATTCAACTTTACCCATTAATTCTCATGCGCGAAATTAAGGCCGAATGATTTACGAGGTCAATAATTTTGGCTCTTAAGCAATCGACGGTGTGAAAAAATAAAGGCATATACTCAATTAAGGAAAGTGGGTCTCCTGGTGGTCGTAATCTTGATCAAGAAAGGGCACAGAATATTTCTTTTGTCTTAAAGAAAAATCAAAGATAATATATTATGTTCTCAAAACAAGAAAGAAGGGTGTGATCGTGAAAAGAAATAATCAGTTTTATTTTTGCTATAAAAAGCTCACTAACAGTAACATAGACAAAAAAAGCACAATTCAAAAAATATTCAGAGAAAGATGAGAGAGAGAGAGCTCGGCGGTGCTTTGTTGGTCTTCCATTCCATCAACCAAAACCCAAGTCTACAACGTTGTCTCGTTGCCACCGCTACACTTTCTGTCCAGTACCAATTCGTCATCATGTCCACCGAGCCGAAGACACTAAAGTGCAATCAATGAAGTCGTCGGTAGAATTTTTTATTCACGGTCACACATAGCAAGATTTTACAAAAGGCTACTATACCGAGAAGTAGGGCCTTGATTAAAGTTGCTCGTTCGCGATGGCTTATTGATAGCAAATCCAGGAGGCAATCAACAGTGAGTTCCCCATCTTGATTGTTGAATAATATTGCTTGCTTTAGTTTATTTGCAAAGATGTAAACCTTATGTTTCGAAAGATTGCATATGTTTATCTTTGTCGAATTCACACGTATTTGCAATCGAGTCAAAGGAAAGATGTGAACTTTTCATCAACGAGTTTTTGTTTCTCGGAATTTTGTTTAAAATTTGAGATGAGAAAGTGTTTTTGCTAGATCAAATAAAAGTCTCGATTTCATCATAGTTTTCGGAAATTGTTGCTTGGAATGGATTTATTATTACTTTAGGCACAATTTTCTGTATAAAAAAAATTCTAACTTTTAATTAGGAAATTTTATTTCCTAATAAGCAACATCTATTTTAAGTTGGATAAACTTGTCCGTCGCATTTCGGATACGACCCTCCAACTCGATAAAGATGGAAATTTAGTTAATCCGATCGCTATCCCCAAAAAAGCCAAGTTTAGATTTATGAATATCCTTATCCCGAAAAATTACAAGAGAGTATAGGGTTTGATTTGATATGGATCGCTATTTTGGATTACTTGATTGGGTTGATATTCTGTCCTTGATTGATATCTAGTCCGATTTAAATTTCCGATAAACTTTAAAAAAATCCTAAAAATTTAGTGAGATATGGTTTCCTATAAACCATGTCTAATTAAATCTTTAGGAAGATAACGTTTCCTAAAAGCTTTATCTTATTAAGTTTATCTTGAAATTTTAGGTCAAGAGAATCAAATCGAATATTCTTAATCGACCGAAAATTCAAAGGAAAGGGAAGGAAATCAAAAAAATTTGTCATGCATATCTCGTATTATCTCATTGCATATTCGGCATATCCTTACGCGTGGTTCGAATTATCATGTTTGCATATCTTGCATGTTCATCTCATATTTTCGAGTATCATATATAGCATTCCATATTTTCGAAATATCACTATTATATCTTTAAGTTGTGTTTTATTTCATACATCTTATATTGCTGAAAATAAAAATCTGCTCGTTTGAGGTGTTACTTTATCTTTGATTGCATCATATTTTCGTGTACCATTTAGCCCTTCATCCATATTTTCGAAAATTAGCATATATCATCCATGCATTCATATTTTTGTATATCCCAGTGGTTGTCTTCTATGTTCTAAAAATAATATTTTGCATATCATATAAATTCGCATATCATGTGTTGTATGTTCACGTTTATTTTTTTATGTATTATATTTACCGCGTCATTCGCATGTCCTTAGTACCATGTTTGGGATATTCATGCTAGGTTAGTCTAATTGAGTGATTGTCTACTTGAATCAAAAACCGCATGCTACTTTGTCTAATCATAATTTTTCGCAAGTTATATATAGTCTTTGCATGTTTGCTTTGTTCAATTAGATGATTGTTTCCATATTGCTTCGAATGTTGCACTAATTTGATGTCATTTTTGCATGCTTAATTTAATCATATAAATTCAGCACATAGTTAGTCTTTGCATACCACATATTGCATTCATCTAAGAAAGCAAAAACACATAAAAAAAACCTCTCTTGAACTTAAATGAATTCAATCAAGCTTGAGTTGCCGACCTAGGATATCTCATGGAATTAAGGTACCGAAAGAGCATGAGCTTTAATTAGTTAATGTAACCAAGTCCTTGAATCTTTAGTTTCTGGTTCGTAGGAATAAAATAATTCTCCCGTTATTTTATTTAGGTGTCTAACCAACCTACCAAAAATGATTAGTGGCGACTCCGAATTCTAAATCATTCTAATTAACCAAAGTTGCGGTTTGGTAGGGCTTGGGAGAGTCCGTACTAGGTTAGTCATTAAATTAACTTGATAATCCATTAGCCTATCTTTTGGTCGCGACAACTGGCGACTCCAATGGGGACTAGCTTTAATTTTTTCAAAAAAAAAAATTCAAGACTTAACTGGTTCACTTGAATGTTTTGGAAAATTAAAATTTTCAGTGGATTTAGGCCTAAAGAAAATTCCATGGATGTCTCACTTTTGGCGATCTTGATTGAAACTCACATTTGAAGGTGTTAAATGTCTTTGCGAGACTTGGAGTGATAAGGGGATGAGTGATTGCTAACCTCTTCTTGCGGGTTGAAGGAGAATGCGTAATGGTTTATATTGAAGTGTTGGATGCTATAAATTGTCATGCATGTCTTTACTATTTTTTGCATTTACACTTGGCACACGACTCGCCATTGAACTCGAAGGGCTAGGTTTATGATGGTACTCAACTAAGGATACTTCGGCCATCGCCTTCGGCACAGTCGCCCTTCTCGAGTCCCAAACATTTTCAAATCAATGCCAAAAGTTAACACCTCCATCATTCGCCATGTAATGTGGGTTGTTATTGGGCGATCCGGATGTTTACTGGGGATCTTAGTTCAATCGCAAGCCAAGGTGATTTAGTCCGGATATTCCCGGGACTCTACCTTTATCAAGCCATGCTAGATAGAAATCGAACCTCACGACCATTTTCATGAGTATGTCCATGTGTTTGTTTATTTTGGGCATTCAAAGGCGGTATTCTCTTGAACCCTTTCTCTCCTACTCACTTATATTTTTGGGTTGGTCCATGACAATTCTTTAGAAGAGTCATAGTCTCGAGCTATATATTATGGGGGAGGTTCGAGTAATAGCTGCGGTGAAGGATCAACCGAAGCGATGGCAGCCGAATTGCCCGAGGGTGGGCGAGAGATAGTTAGATTTCACATCCGCCAAATGCTCCCTTTGATTCATGTTCGACTTCGATTTGGTCTCATCCATGCATTGGCGCATTTTTGGAGCCCGAAGCCTACTACTTTCATATTCGATAAGCATGAGCTAACTCCAACTTTAGAAAAGCATAGCATTCTTATTGGAAAGTCACTTGACTCTAGGTTGGTTACTATGTCGATTGGAGAGGATCTAGTTTTGGTTACATCTCGAATATTTGAATGTTAATCGAGATGAGATAGCTAACGTTTTGAGTATGATAAAACTAAGGTTTTCATACTATTATTTTTCGGCTCGATCCTTTTTCCGCATAAACAAAATACATTCAACCCCATGATTGCATCTTTTACCCAACAAGTAAACAATGGAAAAAATTTTGTTAATGCCATTTTGGTGGAAACCCTCATCTCCCTTAAAAAGTTCAAAACAAACCAAGATAAAGCATTTCACGCTTCACTTGAACTTCGTCAAGTTTGGTTCCTTTCCCATTTTTCCAAATTTGGGAGCCTTCTTGAAATCCCAAAAATTTATGAACTTTAGCACCCTCTTTTGAAATATAAGGATGAAAAAGACCATGTTCCCGAATATCATTATTCCCAATGGCTTGTTTTATTAGAAAACCCGAGTCCTGTCACTTTCCTATAGAATGCTCCTTGGTTCAAATTGGAGGAGGCTTGGTTTACGAGATCGAGATGGAGCACCGGTACCTCTTTTGGGAGTTTCGGCATCATGGAGTATTATCCAATGAGGGTAATCCTGCAATATGATGTGATACGATCGATTCCTCCGACCCCGAAAAGTGGAGGTTCGCATTGACTTTGACCTAAAGAGCCGAAGATTTGAGGAGCATGTTGCTCTTGCTCACGCTATGTAGGAGCGATGTCGGCCAATCAAGCTAGTGTTGCCCAAGGGAGTTCTTATTGGGGAGGTGAAGACATATCATGCCTCGGTGAGCTACATTTAAGGGCATGTTATCCCAAAGGAGTGGCTTCGGTTATACCTCAAGCGGCCATACAAGGCACAAAGCGATTCGAGATCAATCGTGACAAGCATAAGCTTGCCAAAGCCACGGAAGAAGCCAAAAGAGCGAGGAAAAGTGCAAGAAGATCAAGGCTCGCCTTATCCCCCAAGTCTATAGCTCGAGCTAGCTAGAGTTTTTATTTACAAGTTTTGGTCATTGTTTTCGTTAGGATAGTATTCTGGATATTACTATTTCTAGGTGACCTCTCTTCATGGCCTTATTTTTTTGAGCTTTTTCTATTCATTTTTTAATTTTAACATTTGAATGGAAAGTTCTCAGAACATCGTGAGATATCATGTGTAACATTTTGAGAATGATCCAAGGCATTTTCCATTTAATAGTGATTTTCCATTGAGAGCAATGTCAACAGGAATTTTGACATTTTTTCTAGCACCAATTTTGTTTCCCTGATTACCACTATTAAATGAGTTCCTTTGCTAAATCACAAAAAAGAAAGTTGGAGAATGGTCTTTTAACTAGCAGCATGAAAACTTTCAGACCTTGACTCACATTGTTAGGAGGAATTTCGTTCTTTTTATGGAGATCCGACGAAGCAGTTTTCTAGGCAGAAATTTTTCGAAGAAGTATTAAACTGTATTGATGCTTGCGAAAGCTGCCCTAGTACGAAACACAAAAGTTGTTCATCGTTGTATCATCTATCAGCTCATAAAGTTTTGCATCTTTCTAACCAATCTACGAATTAAGAAGAATTTCTTCGTTAAAGCCAACGAAATTGAAAATTGCCTGATTCAGTCTTTTGGTCATACCTACTTCATTCGTTGAGTCTAGAGAAACGTCATGGACCGGCTCACTATTCTTGCTCATTATACTTATTTTGGCTTGTTACTTTTGAATAATAATTTATCACGGATCTTCCGCACATTACTTGATCGGTGGTAAGAAAAATGGCCAACAGAGCCGAGATTAATGTTGCTGCCGATGAAGCTTTGAGTGAATAGCTCGACACTCTAAGCAAACGTTTTGAAGGGATGATGTCACAAAAAATGGAGCAGATGATGGCCAGCATTGCGGCCCGGTATCAACCGTCAAGCTCAAACCCTCCGCTAGTCATTCCTCCTCCGCCCCCTCGGCGGGCAATCCTAACAAGGTCTCGGAGGGCATTCCCATCAATACCATGCCACTTTGGAAGATGTTATCATAATCGGTACTGGATTAAGCCCCCCACCATTGTTTCCGAGTTCTCCAAGCCAGCACCGTGGCTCTTGGACCAAATGACTAAACGGCCAAGCTGTTGGCCCGGATGGAACAAAGAATACGGGAAATGGAGGGTACCCATAACATACCTCGGAGTTGATTTCTCCATCTTTTTGAAGGTCGGTGTGCTTGAGAAGTTCAAAATACCCGACTTTGAAAAGTACGGTGACACTTCAAATTCGGTGTAGCATGTCTAGATTTACCAAGCCGGAAAGAATAAGTATGCAGCTAATGGCCCTCCGATGGTTTAGAGTTTCCAAGCTAGTCCGAATGACGCGGCGATGAGGTGGTACACGAGTTATCGATTTACGAGTATGGAGAACTAGGAGAAGGTAGCTAATGCTTTTGTTAAGCATTTTAGCTTCAACTTGGATGTTCTCATTTTTAGGGAAGACCTGGAACAGGCGGAATGAAGAAAGGGGAGACGATTAAGCGATACGCCACCAGGTGGAGGAATGTGGCATCTCAGTGAAGCCGGTACCCCTGAACTAGAGCTCATGAAGTTGTTTGTCTCCACTCTACCTCAAACGATACGGTCGTAAATGCTCAGGTCCACCGCAACATCATTCAATCACCTCATTACAATGGCTGAGGAGGTGAAAAGTGGTATGAAGAAAGGTTCGTATGGGGATGCTAGTGCGCCCGCTAAGCGATTTGCGATCAAGAAAGACAAAGAGCCGACTCCGCGAGTTAACATGATATATGCTCGAAAATCCGCGAGCCAAGCTCTAGTCTTGTAGATCCCTAGCTAGTAGTAGGCCAACTTTGGTACACAATGGAAAAGGGGAATGTCCGCCCTCCTCGGCAATTTACTCCTCTCCTTGGAACCCCATCGCAGGTACTTGTGGTTTTACGTAAGAAAGGGCTTTTAACTTTCGAACCTCTGCGACGGGTAAGGCGAACTCACTAAGGTATGACCCATCAAAGAAGTGCGACTACTACTCGGTGAGCCTGGACATGATGCGAGATAATTGTTACGTACTAAAGCACCGCATTCGGGATTTGCTCGATTCTAAGGCATTCTCATTCCAAGATAATAGTCAGCCAAATATCAAGAATAATCCTTTGCCGGATCACTCGGGCAAGGATAATGTTGTATTTGGTTAAAGCCGACGGGTAGGTGCTTTTAAGATCCGGGTAGCTAATATTTTCAATACTCTAGTTAGAGCGGACTATTATCGAAGTTGAGGAAATAGTATTGTTCAACTAGCTAGAAGAGATAATCTTGACCCTCATGAAGGATGGGTTGATAGTCCGACCGAATTAGACTGAAATAGTAGCCACCGTATCCCAAATTGTTATTAGTTGGGATCAAGAATTTATCGCTTTAGTCTGTCCCAATCGAAGTCTTCTCCGAAGATTGAAACAAGAGAGGCCAATATGACTAATTTGATTAAGAGTGATCCGGAGCTAACCGAGATGCCCACCTTATAGGATGCAATAGATGATGAATTCGGAATTGTCATACCCGAGACTCTGGTGATTACATCTACCCAACCTTTTCCTTACAAAGATGGCAAGGTGGTTTCTTAGTCCTATGATCTTGCATTGATAACGAGGTGCGGATGTGCTTATAATAATGACCAATCGGTCAAGCGGTCACCGAAAAGGATGCAAGGGAGCATTTGGCTGTGATCAAAACAAGTGAGTACAACATTGTTGATTAGCTGCAAAAGTTCTCGGCCTAGGTCTCTCTACTCGAGCTCTTACAAGTCATCTAAAAAGCATCGGGATTCCCTATGAAGGTGTTGGGTCAAATTCATGTGCTTGAAAACATCAATTAGGATAAGTTGAAGAATTTTGTTGGGACCATCCTTCTAAATGATAAGGTCGCATTTGCTGATGATGAGATTCCTACCGAGGGATGAGGCTACAACAAGGTCTTGTACATAACGGAGAAGCACAAATAGACTTATGTGGCTCGGGTACTCATTGGTAAGGGGTTAGTATTAAATATTGTCCCCTAGCTACACTATACCGCCCGGGAGTTGACTTGGTCGGGATGCGGGCAGCTAAGTCCTCGGTTAGATCCATTAACGGTATGAAAAAAAATGTTGTGGGGACAATTAATCTTGAGATCCGGATTGGACCCTCTTTGTTTGATGTCTTGTTCCAAGTGTTAGACATCCCATCTCGCATTCAACCTCTCGTTGGGATGTCCATGGATTCACAATGCGGGAGTTGCCCTGTCAAGGCTTCATCGAAGATCAAGTTCGTGGTTAAGCGAAGTTAGTAATCGTCCATGGTGAGGAAGATCACCGGATTTTTAATGAGAAGGCTATCCCACACATTGAACCGGCTCATAATGAGGAGGATTCTTATCATGCTTTTGAGAAGTCCATTCATACTGTCCTATACCTATTCTGAAATGTCAATTACCTCTCTTATAGTAGCTAAGGTAATGATCGGCAATGATTTTGAGCTTGGCAAGGATTTGGGTAGGCATAGCCAAGGGATCCGCAGCCCGATTGAACTTAGAGGCCGGTCACATACAGCTGGTTTGGGATATTGAGAATGTGGCCATCCTAGATATGGCGAGCGACGTGCTATGGGTCACGGTAAGGCGAGGTGCGATCTTTTGCCACCAACTCTGTACACCACCTTCGATCGGTTGGAGTGGTCGATGGTTATAATAAGATAGCTGAATTTGAAGATGATCTAGGGATTGTGTTTCCGACTCACCGAAGAGCCAAGGTGTTGTGGGCGAGTTGATGGACTTGGATGACGATGAAGCTCATGATGGAGTCCCAAATCTTACTAGATGGTTTAACGATTTGACCATTGCTACCATATTTGAGGATCCCATGCAAGTTGATGGAGCACTTGAAGAGGAGTTTTACATAGTGCCTAGACCTCCAAGGCCATCTCGTCAATGCCATATTTGACGATCCACTATAAGGATTTCGATTCGAGTAATACCTTTTATGTTTATGCAATCCCCTGCGTGGGATATTTCTTGCTTTTAGGAGTTTAGGTTGCATCACTTTCTTAGGATTTTCATTTCCGTTTTATGTTGTACTTTTCAATTTCCCTTCCAATAAAATGTAATGCATTGATTTCATTATCAATAAAATTACAGGTATTCTTCATTAAATTCTTTGAATCTTGTTAAGGTATACCAAACCAGCCCGATGATGATAACTAACGATCGAATATAATTGTCATCTATGGTAACCACTGAGGGTTGGGTTCCCTCAAGAATTTTCGTCTCGAGGTCTTCAAAAACAAAAATTCTTCAAAGGAGGCACCCAATTTTAGAAAAAACACACTAACGATTAAACCATGTTTGTCCTTCTAACTCTGTTACTTTATGTTTCAAGGGCAAACATGAGGAGGGAAACCCAGTGGATTCGAAGTATACGACCTAGATGAATCTAGTCCAGACAATGAAAAAATTCGCCGAGATTTTGAAAGGCACGAGGAGGCCAAGCCTTTAACTGGTGAAGAGACTATCTCAATCAACCCGGACAATGCAAAAAACCCTAGAGAAGTTAAGATTGGGGCGAACCTTCCTAAGGACGTAGTTGAACGTCGACCAAGCTCTTGTGGGATTACCGGGACATCTTCGTCTAGTCCTACGCAGATATGCCCAATCTTGATTGATCGATTATCGAACATCGTTTATCGACTAATCCTTCGGATGAGCCCATAAAGTAAGGGACACGGAGGGCTAAAACAAAGTTGGTACAAAAGATTAAAGAAGAAGTTAGTAATGAAAATGGGTATAAAGCAGATCGGGAAATTTCTATCCTATGATTCACAATCAAGAATTAAAGTGCGTCAATCAAAAAACAATGACACGTGAGGATAAATCACATCAAATCAATCAATCAAGATAAACATGGCATACCTAATGCAGCCATATAGGCTTGGGGAATGACCAATTAAAACTCGGAGGTTGATTCGGAAGATGTGATGGCCAAATGCCCAAAAGGGTATAATGGTCATTTTGGAAAGTTTGAGAACCACAAAATCACAATTTGGGGTCAAACCAATTGAATGTGGCTATTTCCCATTTTTCCTAATTTTTTTTAAAAGAATTTTTTAGAATTTTTTTCTATTTTTTATGATTTTCTATTTTTTTACTAGTTTTTTAATCTAACCGGATTGGGTCAACCCAGTCCAGACCCATACCCGGACCCGTGTGAGCACAAAAAGACGCCATTCAACTATTTTCTATTTTTTTTCTAATTTTCTGATTTTTTTATCTATTTCCCATAATATTAAAATTCTAATATCGGATCCTGTGGTTCTTATTGAACCACATGGTCGAGCGTTAGCCTTTCGATATGATTACTAAGATCTACAACTCAAATTAAACGAAGACTCAATCTAGACCGTCCGATCTAATTACCAAAATCGATGGCCGAGATCGAACGGAGAGATTAACTCTTAGCCGTTCGATCTACATACTAACTCTATGGCCCCGATCTCACGGTGAGAATAACTCTCGACCATCCGATCAATAATATTATTTTTTAATTCTAAAAATGTTTTTTTAAGCTGGGAAAATCATTTTAATTTTCAAAAATTCCATATCGTGACATGTGACCTAATACCAACCGTCCGATCTAGGTTTTTAATTTGTATTTATTTTTTTAAAACGGTTATAACGACCTTGCCGATGTAGCTGCCATGTGGCGCTACGTCGGCTCCACATCAGCGTTGACCTAGTTAACTTTGGCTCCGCCGGTATCTTGTCAAAAGACGATTTCGATGGCTACAAACCACCAAATGCCATGAAACCAATGCCATTTAACTCCTCTAATCATCATCTCCAACATATGGCGAGATTAAAGAAGCAGAATCAAAGATCAAAGACAAGCATCTATGGCCGAAACTATTCTTTAGCGAGAATTCGCCTTAGCCATTCTATTCAAGATTCGAGCGATTCAATCCATCGAAAAGCATCACGGAGGATCGAGGATACTTACTTGACGCCTGCGATGGCCTAGAATGAGCTTGATGGCTCTCGGTTAATCGAAAAAGGTCGAAGGCCGGAACGAGGTTTTACTAAGTGAAAATGCACAAAACAGGTATGGTTGTGATCAACATCGTTCAAGGGGCAAATCGCAACTAATGACACTTGAAATGATATAGTAGAACTCCGGATGCCATGCGAGGCCGAGGAAGGAGCTCGAAAAAGAGTCTCACCTTTTATGAAGTTCTCGAGCTAATCCAACAAGTTCACGAGCTTCCTTAGGTCCTCAAGAGGCTAGAACGATCGGTAGTAGGCTTTGATTTGGCCGAAGAAAGTCCGAAGAAGCTTCGATCGGTTGATACGAAGCCGAGCTTCGATGGCGATTCTCCAAGCACTCGATCGCCTCTCTCTCTCTCTCTCTATAGCTTTCTAGAATATTCTCTAATAGAATGGCTAACTCCCTCCGACTCAAAATGCGTTGGGTTGTTATTTCCCAATTTCAAATGTTTGGCGTGCTAGGGAAGAGGTGTTCGAGCTGCTCCACACATGATAAGCGCTAGAAGCACGTGCAAAATGGCACGTCAGCAACGGGCATTATCCGACAAATCAAATGGAATTCATGCGAGCTCAAATTTGACGAATTTGACGTGAATTTGGCTCTATGTTTAGCCTAATAGAGCTGTAGCACATTTCGGCCTCGCCGGCGTAGCTCCGACGGACCCAGGCTATCGAACATAGCTCGATCGACGTGGACGGACTCGCTCTTCAAAACCCCCACGATAGCTCACTCGATTATCCAAGAATTCATGCCTAATTTGATTGATCAATCTCGGCCATTCAAACATGAAAAAGCACGGGAATGGCATTGGAGAGGCCGGGTTCCGACCGGATCACCGGATTGGATTTGGTCCGGTCCAGCAGACCTAGTGGACTTTCTTTTCAAAATTACTTTTAATCCTTGGGAATTTTTCAAATTAATTTTCAAAATTGAAATTAGCATGATGAATTCTATCTAACAATACCATTTCCCCCAAAAAAATTTGACGAATTAAACAAAACCCCCAAATTGGTTTTAGGATCCGAATGTTGAGATTGTGCAATTGAAGGCCTAAATGAGCAATTGAGTGCCCACCACCCATGCCAATCGATTCAAAATGTCAAAAACTATAGGGTAGAGGTATTACCTTGTCATGGCAGTCCCTAGATTTTGATTAATTTCAATTTGAATAAGATCGATGGACTAAATTGAGAACTTTTTATGCAATTAAGTTCAAATCGTGTAATTGTGAAATTTCATGAAATTTAAGGACTCGGTTGCAATGCGGGGTAGTCAATTTGAATGTCAAGACTCCAAAAATACAAAAATTGCAAATAAAATGACTCAAATGGTAATTTTTCGCTCGATTTAGGATTATGCCTAATGAAGAGACATAGGGCCTTGCATCGAATGTTTGAAATATTAGGAGGTAAAATTAAAAAAGGGAATTAAAATAAAAATATATACTATTTTTGCATATTTTCCTAACCTCAAAAGCAAATTTTTTGAATTTTTCAATTATTTTTCTATTTTGAAAAATATTAAAAATTATGAAAAATATGAACAATTATTTTTTGTTCAAAAATAGTTCCCTATGCTTGGTTAAGGTCTCCAAATTTGAATTTGCAATTTGTCGAATTTTTATGAATTTTCTATGAACTTTTGAAATATTTATTGAAAATTGCTGATTAAAAATTAGGTATCAATAGTTTCCCCTCTTTGAGAGGGATCTTTTTAGAGGTTACTCTCAAAGACAGGGTAACATCTAAGTTTTAATCGACTCGGATCGAGGAGAATCAAAGAAAAAGAGTTATAACATTCACTTTTCATACCCATCACCGTAGGTTTGAAGATGCACATTCTATTCTTTTTTATATGAGAAAGTTAGGGAGGAGAAAAAGCTTACCGAGTTCTTACCGTGTTGATGGCCCGATGAATGTTGGTTGAGGAATAGTGAGAAAAAACCCAAGTGTTTGTTGTAGGAATGCTTAGGATGGAACAAAACTTGACTCGTATGATGGGTTAGACACTTAATATCTCTTAAGGACAGAGATAGCCTATGGAACTCTTTAAGGATAGAGACCGACCTATGGAGATCTCTTAAGGATAGAGATAGCTTGCGGGACTCTATAAGGATAGAGATAGCCTACGAGACTCTTTAAGGATAAAGATTGACCTATAGGATCTCTTAAGGACAGAGATAGCCTACGGAACTCTTTAAGGATAGAGAATGACCCATGAAAAGAAACTCGTCAAAAGATTTTAAAAGGGGTTAGCTATCCCGTAGGAAGGAATTCGCCGAGAGATTTAAGAGGTTGGCTGTCCCGTAGGAAGGAATTCGCGGAGAGATTTAAGAGGGTGACTATCCTATAGGAAGAAATTCATCCAAATATTTAAAAGGGTGGCTATCCTATAGAAAGGAATTCGACAAGAGATTTAAAAGGAGCTATCTTGAGGAAGAAATTCAACGAAAGATTTAAAAGGGTGGCTATCCTATAGGAAGGAATTCGTCGAGAGATGGGTGCCATTCTCGAGAATCTAGGCACACTAGAGAACCCGCAAAAGTTCAAACCTTAATCAAATTTTTCAAAAGGAGGATGGTACCATTCCGAAGACCTAAGGACTCTAAAGAATCTGCGAAAGCTCAAGCCCTAATAAAATGTTCAAAAGGAAGAGGGTGCCGTTCCAAGGATCTAGGGACTTTAGAGAACCCGTAGAAGCTCAAACCCTAATCAAATTTTCAGAAAGAAGGTGCCATTCTAGAGAACCTAGGGATTCTAAGACACCTATATAAGCTCAAACACTAATCAAAATTTAAGGAGGGTCTTAAAGCAAACCACATTAGTAGGACTTCAGAAACTCTTATAAAGATGATGTGATCCTAATGCTTGTGAGACTAGGATTTGCTAAAAGAGGATATCAAAATAGGTTATGAAGGAAACTTGTTCAAACACATTATCCTTTAGCCTTCATGCTCAAAACTCCATTGGGGAAATTTTGAATCACATGACTCAAATATTTTTCAAAAGGTTTGTTTTAAAAGAATTTCAATTGGAGTTCCTTCATTTTAAAGGATTCCTCACAATTTTCAAAAAGGATTTGGATCTCCATGATGGGGAGATATTTCATCACGACACTCGAATTTCCTCACGAAACCCAAATCTAGGACTTCGGGATTATTCGCAATGCATACAATCGAATTGATTTGAAAAAGTCTCCTCTTGGACCGTAATGTAAACTTGGTTAAAAGCTTCACAAAGGATTAACACTTTGAGGCTTAAAATAAAACAATCATCAAAAATCAACTCTTCGGGTTTACAAATCCAGAACCTCGAAGATAAGATAAGATATGATTGTTCTTACTTCTTTATGTAGTGGCTTCCTGTGTGAACTCCCACGTTATCCCGAAACATCTAGATCAAAAGAGTGTTCGAGATGGGTTGTAATGTTAGTTTAGGGTAGGCTTTTAAAAGAGACCATATTTTCGGAAAGAGGGGTATGAAGGTTGGTGATCAACTTAGCATCATTACCAACTACCCATTCGGGATTAAACATTTATTTTCGAACTTCAAAATTTTCATTTTTGTGCTCAATTTCATTTGAGTCCTTCTAGAGATTTTTCTTTCTCTCTTTTAAAACGAGAATTTTTTTCATTTTCTCATTTCATTTTTTTGATAGACTTTGGCCTTGCTTTTACCAGGCACTTTGTTTTTTATTTCAATCAGCTGTTGGTAAATCGCAAATTTTACCCCAGTGTAGGGAGGAGATCACCAACTAGAGTTTAAAAACGAAGATTTAAAAGCTTGAATTGGCTTATCAAAGGGTAAAGTGTTTGGGGATAGAGAAATGAAATGCTCTTCCTCACATTACGATATTTCAAGCTTCCATAGGATATCACCTAGAGCTATCACAAAATGATTGATGCAAGTTAGCATAATAAAGTCTTACCTAGATCTTTTCTCCAAAATGTCAACCGTGAACCTCCAGATATACCCCGGTGTGGAGTGGTTCTTGATAGGGTTATATTAAAAATCTCCCTATTTAGCTGAGGAAGGTTTGCAAAGGATTAAAAGTGTTTGGGGAGAATGAAAGGAAATGCATTTTCATCATTTCAATTCATGTAATCACTGCGAATAATCCCTATGTCCATAGACGAAGGTTTTTTCTCTCAACCTATCATTCATCACTCAATGTGTATAGGACGTATTTGGGATAAGCTTGCCTCTTTTCATTTGAAAGCACATCCTTTTGAAAATCAATTAAAATAATCCCCTTTGAAAAAACTTTAAGTCATTTTTCATAAAAATTAGACTCCGTGGGGATTTTAAACATGAGACTCATATTCAAATGTGTTTGGACAGCTTTGAAAAAAGCATTTTTCAAGTTGAACTCGTTTTAAGATTTAAAAATTATTTTTTCCAAAGATTTGAGATTTTAGGTATCTCTAAATTTTAAGGGTCTTACCCGCCGAAAGGATTCAAACTTCTAAGGGATAATAGAATCATCTAACTTCTTCATTCCACAATAACTTGAATTGTGTTCTCTGCTAGGAAACATAGGTAGAGTTGAATGAGCAAGGATGTTCAAATATTGAAATTTGCACTAGACTTTCGGGTAGTCGTTTACAAGGGTTCCGAGGATAATCTGCTTAGCTCATGTATCTTGCTTTGAGGAACCTGCAAGGGAAAAGATTTGGTATGTGTGCATGCATGCAAGTATGCATGAGGTAAGTATAATGTGACTCGAGTATTCTTGGAGAAAATAGCAACATTGTTGGCCTTTGATTTCATTTTATGGATAATATTTCTTGATTGCGTCCACATTTACAAGACTTGTTAACTTTTCATCCTCAGCATTTATAAGGATGAGTGCTCCTCTTGGTAGGACCTTTTTTATTAAGGGCCTTCATAATTCAGGGATAAATTTTCCTCTAGAATGCTGGGCATTTGGGAGTATTTTTCTTACAACCAGATCTCCCACTTCAAAAGTTCTAGGTTTGACTTTCCGATTGAAAGACTTAACCACTTGTTTATGATAACTTTGGCCGTGATAGATAGCTTTCAAACGTTCTTCTTCAATCAAGTTTAGCAATTCATGCCTCCGCTGGACCCATTCGGTCTTTGAGAGTTCAACTTGAGATAGGATTCTTAAAGATGGAATCTCAACTTCCACAAGTAGAACTGCTTCCATACCATATACTAGAGGATAGGGTGTTGCCCTAGTTGAAGTCCGGATTGAAGTACGATATACCATTAGCACATACAGTAATCTTTCGTGCCAATCTCGGTATTTCTTAACTGTTTTGGACAAAATCTTCTTGATATTTTTGTTCGCCTTTTCCATAGCTCCATTCATTTGTGGGCGGTATGGGGATGAATTAAGGTATCTAACTTTGAAATGACTCAATAGGTCATCAACCACCTTGTTTAGGTTTGGACCATTATTTGTGATGATTGCTTGAGGGACACCGTACCTAGAGATGATATTTCTCTTGATGAATTTTGCCACATTCTTAGCTATGACGTTAATATACGACTTAGCTTCAATCCATTTGGTGAAGTAGTTTATTGCTACCAGGATAAAATGATGTCCATTGGAAGCCTTCGGATTGATTGGCCCGATCATATCAATGCCCCACATAGAGAATGGCCAAGCCTCGGACATCCGATGTAGCTCGTTTGGAGGCACATTAATTTTGTCGCCGTATACTTGGCATTGGTGACAAGATCTCACATGTTAGTTGCAGTCGAGACTCTATGGTCATCCAATAATATCCAAGTTCCATGATCTTCTTAGCTAGGAGATGGCCATTCATATATGGTCGACATTCTCCTTCATGAATCTCTTTCAAATTCAGGTTGGCTTCCTTAGCAAGACCGAATAAAAAAAATCTCTTGTAGAGAATTTGTCCATTTGGGAAGAATTTGGAAGCTACCTTCGTGATGTACTTCTTATCACTTGACGAACCTGTCTTGAGGAAACTCATTTTTCAGGAGGTAATTCTTGATATCGTGATACCGAGTTCTCCGTCGAATCCCTCTTTGATTACCAAGTAGTAAGTCGGTTGATTTAGAATTTCAATTCTCAAAGGCTCTATATCAAGGCCTTCCTATACTTGAAGCATTGATGATAAAGTGGCTAGAGAATCTACAAAGTGATTTTGGGTTCTTGGTAGGTATTCGAGAGTTACATCATCGAACTTTTTGGCTAGTCTCTCCAAGAATTCATGATACGGCGCAAGTTTAGAGTCATTTTGTCTTCCATTCTCCTTGTGTCTCACGGGATGATAAGCATTAAATCTCCATATACCTATAATTTGCGCACCTTCATTGAAACGACCAGCTACGTACTAAGGATCCTGCTTCATGTTCAAAAACGCTATTGGTGCATGGAAATAGCAACTTTGCAGAGATCGGGTAATGTTGACCCTCTAGGGATATTAAAATTGTCTCATCTTCCGATTCGAAAAGGTTTACTCCACCATCAAAATACATGGTCCATTTATCCTCTAATATGCCCTAGATACAATCTTTAGTTCCTTCTTCTTTAAAGCTTTGGTGCTCTTGAGGATTTTCTGCAAGTAAATCAACCATGGCTCTTCCCTTCATTAAATTTTGAGAACTTTTAATATCAAACTTAGATTGGAGTCCTTGCTATTTAGCCATTCTTCCAACCATAGCTAGCTTTTTAAGGAGATATTTGATTGGGTCATTTTCAGTGACCAGCTTGATATGATGATGGAGAATATACCCCTCAATCTATGGAACACCCAAGCCAATGCACACAAGTCCTTTCAACTTTTGGTTAGCTAGCTTCGGATGCAGTAAATTTCTTACTCGGGTAGTAGATTGCCCTTTCTTTTCCATCTTTGGGAGTTGTTGTGCCAATAGCGCACCTAACGGCTCATCATGGATCGTCAGGTATAATGTCAAAGGGATCCCTAGGATCGGAGGTAAGAGGACTAGATGTCGCACAAGATATTCTTTAATTTTGTCTAATTCTTGTTGACATTCAAAATCTCATCTTAGTTTTGCCCCTTTCTTCATGAACTTAAAGAATGGCTTAACGATTTTAGACAGGTTGAGATATGAATAAGGCTATGTTGTTCAGCCTTCCCAATAAACTCCTCACATCCATTACTTGTGGTAGGAGTATCGATTCCCAATATAGCTTTGATCTTTGAAGGATCAATTTTGATTCCCTGGCTACTCACTACAAAACTAAGTAATTTTCCAGATCTAGCTCTAAATATGCATTTTACGGGGTTTAGCTTCAATTTAAACTTACGAAGCCATTTAAATATTTTCCCCAACACTTGGACATGATCCTCTCCAGCTTTAGACTCGGCTATCATGTCATCCACGTATACTTCAATTTCTTTGTGCATTATACCATTAAAGAGGGTTACCTTTGCCCTTTGATTTGTGGCTCCAAGCATTTCTCAATCCGAAAGGCATTACCTTGTAGTAGAAGGTTCCCCATGGAGTTATAAATGAAATCTTAGCTTTATCCTCTTCTTTTAAGAATATCTGGATATATCCAAAGAATCCATCCATGAATGAGAATAATTCGAATATGGCGGTCCTATCGACCAGGACATCAATGTGTGGTAATGGGAAGTCGTCCTTCGGACTTGCCTTGTTCAAGTCTCGATAATCCACATAGACCCTAACTCTCCCGTCTTTCTTCATTATAGGGGACGATGTTAGCAACCCATTCGAGGTGTGAGATAACTTCGATGAACCATATATTGAGGAGTTTTATCACTTCTTCTTTAATCTTATTTGAGAGATCGGGTTTTATCCTTCTCAACTTTTGTTTCTTAGGGGTAATTTTCAAATCGGTGGGTAATGAGTATTCCACAATGCTTGGATCCAATCCTAGCATGTCGAAGCATAGGACCAAGCGAAAACGTCTTGATATTCTTTTAACAAATTGATCATTCCGGATGCTTCAAATGAGGTTAATCTTTCCCCGATTTTCACTTCACTAATATTTTCAGCATCCCCAAGATTGGCTATAACTGTACCCTCGGCGGTGAGTGGATTAAACTCTTCATAACGATTCCAATCTAGCCTGATATCAACTTGATTGCTTTCCTCCTCGGCAATTTCATAAGAATAATCATCCTAATGACTCGAGTCACATAATAACCTATTATGCATGGGTGGAATGATATGCCCGAGATGTGATAAGTATGGTTAGTATGTCACAACAACTATTAACAATGCATGATTTTATGAAAATCATTTTGAAATTCATTTTAAAAATTATGGAAGAAAAAGAAAGAGAACTAGTTCTCATCTCATCGACATCTTGGTTCCCAAAACGTTTTTGAAATCAGGATTTATATGAAAAATCAGACCTCAAGCTTCGATTTTAACATGAAGACAAGTATCATCATCTCGACTGATCATTTGTTTTGTATGTCCTTAGTAAAGATTGAAATTTTTACTAATTGATGTAGAAAACGACATTACAAGATCGTACTTCTTGAATCGACAAGAAATGATCCAAGGGTACCCTAAAGGAAATGCAATGACTGAATTGAAAATTGCATGAAATTAAATGCAAGTATTAAATGCGCTAAAGAGAGAGTTCGAAGGAGTCTCTTTACTCAGGAATAAGAGCATCGTCCTCAAATATCGCGTTGACCTCGCGATGTTATGGTATAGGATTTTGTTGCACATTCGGCTCTATCTTACTAAACTCCAGGATCCCAACATCCGTCAAGGCTTGAACCTTATACTTCAATGCAAGGCAATTGTCCACATTGTGTCCATTTTCACTCATATGGTAGGCACAAGATTAAGTCTCATCAAACCTAGGAAACTTGGGAGGACTCACCCTTGGTGGCTCCTTGACGACTAAACATTCCTCAAGAAGCATAGGTAAGAGCTTCGATAGAGGATGTGGGAGTGGTGTGAAAACCGGTGTTTTCTTCTTTGGTTCGATGTTTTCGGCGCAATCCAGGATGTACTTCCCTTGAGTTGGAGTTGAGTTCCGAAATTTTCGCAGCTTAGTAGGATTGGGAACAAAGGCTACATCTCATGTTTACTCCCTTTCTCTTCGATTGGGTATTGACGCTTAAACGCCTAGTTAATTATCTTCTTCTCTCTTAAAGCCCATTCTTGACATTCTATCACCTTTATCAAGTGCGCGAATGTCTAGCACCCCGAGGTATTCAACTTGTCAAAGAACTCAAGAGGTAGTACTTTTAGGAAGAGATCGATCAATTTGTCTTCGGGACTAGTGGCTTCACTTGAATTGTAAGGGATCTCCACCTTTGAGCGTAGGTTCAAATACCTTCGTTCTTCATCTTCTATGTCCTTAGCAAATCTTCTCTAGTGAATGCGGTCAACATGTTAAAGTTGTACCTGTCGAAGGAACTCATTAGCAAGTTTATCCCAATCGATAAGGCTTTCAGCCTCCAATCAATGAACCAGGCCAAGGCTGCCCTACTAAACTTTCCCGGAAGGTACTCACCAACAATGGGATATTATTCGAGTATTGTGCCATTCAAGCACAAGTAGTATGTCGGATGTGCTTTGGGACATCCAGTTCCATTATACTTCCTTACAAAGTCGATCTCTTTATAATCGGCAGGGACTTCGATCTTGGTGAATGGTGTCACCTTATCGAATCTAGATAACTCATATCCTCGACAAGTTAGGCATTCTTCTATTTTGGCCAACCTCTTGCCTCTTCTTCAGCTTTTAGAATACTGTTTCTCTAGGTCCATAATAACATGAGGATCCTTTTGTAGTGCTTCGGTATTCGGAGTTGAATCGATAGGGATTGCCCTAATCAAGGTTATGAAACGGACTAGGTTGAGCACTAGCTCCCGCCCCGATCGGGTATTTCCCTTGGGTTGCGATCAACATTGCTTTCGGTTCGCAACCATTGTAACTACATCATTCATTTGAGTTTCCAGACCGGTTACACAATGAGTGAGATTCTCTTGCTCCATTCTTAGTCGTCTTGTTTTACTACGAGTCCTCGTGGCAATATATCACCTATTCATCAAGATTTTCGTTAGAATTGAAAGAATTAATATTCATGGGCGAAGAATTTTAAAGTTCTCTTCAATATCATGTTTATTTGAGATCAATGAGGAGAAAAGCCCATTGATGAGCTTTGACTTCATCAAAATGGTCTTTTTCGCCATTTATCACAAATAATCATACTATTGAAGGAAGATTAATATGTGGTAATTGATTTTTTTAAGTGATAATGAATATGATTGAAATGCATAAATGAAGGTAAAATGCGTTCATTACAACTCAAATTGCTCAAAAATATTCAAAATATGATAAATGCAACATCGACATGCTAAGACTAATGGGGAATCAATCTATCCAAGTCGAGGACGCTTAGACTCCACCTAGTCTTTTTATCTATCCGAGTCCCACAAATAAAGATCTCCGCTTCCTTCAAGTGTCAGCGGCTCTAGGTCCTCGGGAATGTATGGCTCTACTCCGGGGAATGTGCAGTGTGATGTACTCGAGGATATAAGATTCCACTTCTTCAATTCCGGGTGATACGCACTCAAGGACCTATGGTTCGACCGGTGATTGTGAAAACTCTTCGAACTTCTTGATATACACTTCAAAGTATGATGGATATTCATCTCGCCGTCCAAATGATCTGCCACTCTACCTCTTGTAGAGGTGTATTTTCCAAGACATGTACAATCTTCTTAATCTTCACTTGATAAAGAGCATTCGTCTTCTTGGTATGCTCTCCTCATGGTAAGTCGAACGAGAAAACTCCAGGACAAGTATCGGATGGGATCTCTTGAAGTATGCCAAATTGCCTAACCACTCAAATGGGATAATATGCAACACCACCCGTCCAATCTATCGGAGGAATTAGGTCTTCATTTGCTCTAGTAATACGGGCCTCAAGTAGTCTTGGCCAAGTCAACCGCTATCGTAGGTGTTCGGGCTCTAATTTTTCAAGTATGTCTAACCATTTCTTAAAAGAATGGTTTGGGATGAAGGATTGACACTTGAGGAAAGATCTCAAAGGATGGACATGTTCACTAATCTCATAACACCCTACTTTGAGCCCAAATGTCTTAACGTGAGAGACGAACCACATATGGAGTAGTCCGTTGGAGGCTTAAAAGGTATCCTTCCCTAAGGTTTGAAAGCAAGGTCTCGGTTGGGATCAATTAAGAGTAATGCCAATGTGTATAGGCTTGCTTTGGGCTATGTGAACTATAAAAGGATCAAAGGTTGTTCTAGAAGTGGGAAATAGAACAAATGCGAATAATGTTAAGATGAACACCTTGCCCGATCTATGGCCGAATTGATTGGAAAATAGTTGCAAAAGAAATGACAAGGTAAACTCGCTAGGATGGGACATGTAAACTTTTTCTATTTCGAAAACTTTAAGTCGAAGGAATTTCGATAAGGATTGAGTAGGATTCATGTCAAGTGAGGGTTGAACTATATGTCCGTCAAATTGAGCTCCTACGGTGGCGGTATATTCCTCCAAGGTCGGCATCAACTCTAATCCTCAAAAGTTGAAAGTCATCGTCTAGGGATCCCAGAATCTTGCTAACACTTGAATGAGAGCGGGTTGGTATCTTACTTTGATCAAGGCTACCAATCTCCCCAAACAGCCTTCCACATAAGCTTGGTTGATCACAATGAGTCGGTTCCACCATTGCATGAGCTTTTTGCATGGGACTAGAAGTGATCTTAATGTCTCCATTCCCCATTGTCTCTAATGAATGAAAGAATGATCCTAAAATCAATTATCACGGATTTTCATGTTTGATGTGTGCAATGAGATGCAAATGTCATGTTAGTGCGCTAATTCAATCCCATGCCATCTTTTGGTGAAATAAGGGTTAAACGTTCTTCTTTGACCAAAAGGACTCAAATGAAGAGTTTAAACCAAATTTCACTCAAAGATGTTATGTAATTGACTAGAACCATTAAAGTGATTGGAAAGAAAGCCATCATGACATAATATGACACATAAACCCCGGATGGTGTAAATACATCTCAAATGATCCCTAATACATCCAACTCTAGGGAGAAAATGTGGATATGCTCAGAAATATCGATCTCTCATAAGTGTACACCTCAATGTAAAGACGAGTAAATTAGACTCTAATGACCACAAAGATGCCCCAAGTCAAATATGGCCGATATCGAATCCTCATCAAACGAGATCCCCACCAATCTAGGAAAATGGAAATTATCTTCAACAACCTCGTTCCTCTCATTGATGGAGTAATATGGAGCAATCCTAAATGTGCGATTTAGTTTCCTTATTTTCATGCACCATTCATAGAATGCTTCGTCCCTTTTCAAACGATCGATTTTCTTGATCGGAGAATGCTTTGGAGTAGTCTTGATTGCATGACGGCGTTTCTTGATCTTCAGAAAAGTCTCAAAAACGCTCTCTTTGGTCGTTTCTAACTCGACTCAACTTGATACTCTTTATGGATAGCCATCTTAGAAGCCTCCATTCGACTTGGGGAAACCATCTCTCTATCCTAAAGATAGCGTTCGAACCAATCACTTAATGATATGTACAATGCGGAATACGTAAAATTTTAAATTACAAGCTCGAATAGAAAAAGTCTTACCAGGTGATACTCTTTTTTTTTTTTTTTGATTTTAGGTATACCAACCTTCCAATCACATGTGCATGAGACAAGTGAGGGGTTTAACTCTAAAAATAAAAAATGGCTTGGGTATGGACCTAAAAGGTTCCCATTATATGAGTTTAGGAGCCGTCCACGAGCGCAATCAAACAACAAGTTGGTAGGTTCAACAACTTTGCATAATGAGTGGGATTAAGTATGGTCAACCCAAGCGCAATCAAACACAAGAGCTTTGTATACTAATCCCGATCTATGGCGATATAGGGGTATTTCGTGGCTTGGGTTTAGGCGCTTATGCAAGTGGAGTATCGTAATTCTCAAAATATGGAAGTCATGCACAACAATTTATAGTCAAATTAGCGCTTCAAATATGCATAAAGTAAACAATCAACCCAAACTTCAATCTACATAAAACATGTCAACAAAGATGCCACCGCTTATAACTCCCAATCTGCACTAACATTTAACACATTTCGTTAGGGAACTTACCTCATCTTCGAGAGCATCTACGGAAGATAAGATTAAAAAACACTTAGCTTTTTAATCGACGCGGAGTCGCCAATCTATCGCAACCCTCTCCCAAGGTTCCGTTTGGGGCGTGGAACGGTCTCGAGGGTTAATGGGCTGTCCGTCGTCCAACTCGCAATGGATGGATTTTGAACGCGGGCTCCTCCCAAGGCCCGCTACCCAAGTCGTTATGGAGGGAAGGAATTAAAATCGGGGTCAACCTTAGTATGGTCGGGTAACATGTACATAGTTTACGTATCATCGGAGTCGCCACCAATCATTTTTTTTAGGGTATGATCGGAAACCCTATCGAATGTGTTAGGAGTAACCAATCGATTCTGCGAAAACTAGAGAAATGGGTTCGGGAATTTTTTACTTCGAGAATGCCACAAACGCCCTTTTAGTACCAGCTCGAGTGTTTTTCTAATCTAAGAATTTATACGGATGCTCGAGAAGGGTGTGGTAAGTCTGTGACGACTTATGGATATCATGCGGATGGGGAAATTTCTATCTTATCATTCATAGTCAAGAATTAAAGTGCGTTAATCAAGGAAACAATGACACGTGAGAATAAATCTCATCAAATTAATCAATCGGGATAAACATCGCATACCTAATGTAACCCTAACTTGGGAATGACAAAACCCGGTGGTTACTTAAAAAGTTATGATGGCCAAATACCCATAAGGGTAAAATTATCATTTTGAAAAGTCTAGGAACCCAAAAATCACAATTTGGGGTCAAACCAGGTGAATGTGGCTACTTCCCCTTTTTGTATTTTTTGGAAATTTTTTGGAATTTTCCTGATTTTTCTTCTTCTTTTTTACAATTTTTTTGATTTTTTTATGATTTTATATTTTTATATATTTTTATTATTTTTTTATCAAGCCGGACTGGTCAACCGGAACAACCAGTCATCCCGGTCCAAAACCACACCCGAGCCCCACGCGAGCACCGAACGGCGCCGTTCAACTATTTTCTATTTTTTTTCTAATTTTCTAATTTTTTTTAACTATTTCTCATAATATTAAAATTCTAATATTCATATCCAACGGTTCTTATTGAACTACGTGGCCGAGCATCAACCTTCCGATCCGACTACTAAGATCTACGGCTCAGATTAAACGAAGACTCGATCTAGACCGTCTAATCTAATTACCAAATTGGACGGCCGAGATCGAACGGAGAGACTAACTCTCTACCGTTCGATTTGCATACTAAACCCACAACCACGATTTCATAGTGAGACTAACTCTCGATCGTCCAATCAACAATTTAATTTTTTAATTTTGAAAATATTTTTTAAAATCGGGAAAATCATTTTAATTTTCAAAAATCCCATATCGTGACACGTGACCTAATGCCAACCATCCAATTTGATTTTTTATTTTCTATTTATTTTTTTAAAAAGGTTATAATGGCCTCACTGACGTGGCTGCCACATGGCTTCACATCGGCATTGGCCGGAGAAGACGATCGGCGTCGGCGTTCCCTCGTCGGAAGGCGATTCCGAGGCCTAAGTAGCATCGACACCGACACGCCATACGTGACACAACACGTCAATACGTCATTTTTTAAAAATATAGATTTCCGACAAGTTGGGGACATGTTGGTATTAAATATGTATTTTTATATATACATGATAAACTATTATTTTTATTATATTAAAAATGAGAATTTACACACAAAAAAGGCAGTTGTATTAAAAGGATATTTTCAACCATGGGTAGTCTCGTAAATTTGATGCCATCCGGCCTAGGAAAAATAAATAATAAAATAAAAAGGAAACTAAATCACTTAGACCAAAAACATATTAAATGTTCCCGAAGTGACTATACCTACTTTGCTGCTCTGCACTCCTCTCCACTGTAGACTAAACCAAGACTCAACGCTCTCCTCTTTCCTCTATCATCTTGCGTCCTTCTTCTCCCCTACTTTGTCCTTACTTTTTTAAAATATCTCACCTCTCTCCCCCCCCCATCGGCCTCTCCATCCTTTCTGTCAAAAAATCTATCCACCTCTGCTTCATTAGTCTGAGATCAACGCCCCCTCCCTCTCCAAGAAGACCCTCGACGTGCTCGAAGTTATGGAAGAGGTGGACAGGATGGCCGACGGCACTGTTGTCATCTAAATTTTGATTTTCTTTTTATCATTTACTTTGCATAAAAATCAAGAGTTGAAATTTAATTCCTACCAAGAAATAATTCATCATTCATATTTAGTCAATCATGCATTTTACATTTAATTGGACCGGCAATAGATGGACTTAATTGAATATCTTGAACTTAAGGCCACGGTGACAAAAATTCAACTTTACCCATTAATTCTCATGCGCGAAATTAAGGCTGAATGATTTACGAGGTCAATAATTTTGGCTCTTAAGCAGTCGACGGTGTGAAAAAATAAAGGCATATACTCAATTAAGGAAAGTGGGTCTCTAGGTGGTCGTAATCTTGATCAAGAAAGGGCACAGAATATTTCTTTTGTCTTAAAGGAAAATCAAAGATAATAAGTTATGTTCTCAAAACAAAAAAGAAGGGTGTGATCGTGAAAAGAAATAATCAATTTTATTTTTGCTATAAAAAGCTCACCGATAGTAACATGGAAAAAAAAAGCACAATTCAAAAAATATTCAGAGAAAGATGAGAGAGAGAGCTCGGCGGTGGTTTGCTGGTCTTCCATTCCATCAACCAAAATGCAAGTCTACAACGTTGTCTCGTTGTCGCCGCTACACTTTCTGTCCAGTACCAATTCATCATCATGTCCACCGAGCCGAAGACACTAAAGTGCAATCAATGAAGTCGTCGGTAGAATTTTTTATTCACGGTCACACATAGCAAGATTTTACAAAAGGCTACTATACCGAGAAGTAGGGCCTTGATTAAAGTTGCTTGTTCGCGAAGGCTTATTGACAGCAAATCCAGGAGGCAATCAACAGTGAGTTCCCCATCTTGATTGTTGAATAATATTGCTTGCTTTTAGTTTATTTGCAAAGATGTAGACCTTATGTTTCGAAAGATTGCATATGTTTATCTTTGTCAAATTCACACGTATTTGCTATCGAGTCAAAGGAAAGATGTGAACTTTTGATCAACGAGTTTTTGTTTCTCGGAATTTTGTTTAAAATTTGAGATGAGATAGTGTTTTTGCTGGATCAAATAAAAGTCTCGATTTTCATCATAGTTTTCGGAAATTGTTGCTTGGAATGGATTTATTATTACTTTAGGCACAATTTTCTGAATAAAAAAATTCTAAATTTTAATTAGGAAATTTTATTTCCTAATAAGCAACATCTATTTTAAGTTGGATAAACTTGTCCGTCGCCTTTTGGATACGGCCCTCCAACTCAAGTAAAAATGGAAATTTAGTTAATCCGATCGCTATCTTCAAAAAGCCAAGTTTAGATTTCTGAATGTCCTTATTCGAAAAATTACAAGAGAGTATAGGGTTTGATTTGATATGGATCGCTATTTTGGATTACTTGATTGGGTTGATATTCTATCCGTGATTGATATTTGGTCCGATTTAAATTTCCCGATAAACTTAAAAAAAATCCTAAAAAATTTAGTGAGATATGGTTTCCTATAAACCATGTCTAATTAAATCTTTAGGAAGATAAGATTTCCTAAAAACTTTATCTCATTAAGTTTATCTTGAAATTTTAGGTCAAGAGAATCAAATTAGAATATTCTTAATCTAACCGAAAATTCAAAGGAAAAGGGAAGGAAATCAAAAAAATTTGTCATGCATATCTCGCATTATCTCATTGCGTATTTGGCATATCCTTACACGTGGTTCGAATTATCATGTCTGCATATCTTGCATGTTCATCTCATATTTTCGAGTATCATAAATTGCATTCCATATTTTCGAAATATCACTTTTATATCTTTAAGTTGTGTTTTATTTCATACAACTTATATTGCTGAAAATAAAAATCTGCTCATTTGAGGTGTTACTTTATCTTTGATTGCATCATATTTTCCGTGTACCATTTAGTCCTTCATCCATATTTTCGAAAATTAGCATATATCATCCATGCATTCATATTTTTGTATATCCTAGTGGTTGTCTTCTATGTTCTAAAAATAATATTTTGCATATCATATAATTTCGCATATCATGTGTTGCATGTTCACGTTTATTTTTTTATGTATTATATTTACCGCGTCATTCGCATGTCCTTAGTACCATGTTCAGGATATTCATGCTAGGTTAGTCTAATTGAGTGATTATCTACTTGAATCAAAAACTGCATGCTACTTTGTCTAATCATAATTTTTCACAAGTTATATATAGTCTTTGCATGTTTGCTTTGTTCAATTACATGATTGTTTGCATATTGCTTCGAATGTTGCACTAATTTGATGTCATTTTTGCATGCTTAATTTAATCATATAAATTCAGCACATAAGTTAGTCTTTGCATACCACATATTGCATTCAGCTAAGAAAGCAAAAACACATAAAAAAAACCTCTCTTGAACTTAAATGAATCCAATCAAGCTTGAGTTGCCGACTTTGGATATCTCATGGAATTAAGATACCAAAAGGGCATTAGCTTCAATTAGTTAATGTAACCAAGTCCTCGAATCTTTAATCTCTAGTTCGTAGGAATAAAATAATTCTCCCGTTATTTTATTTAGGTGTCTAACCAACCTACCAAAAATGATTTGTGGCGACTCCGAATTCTAAATCATTCTAATTAACCAAAGTTACGATTTGGTAGGGTTTGGGAGAGTCCATATTAGGTTAGTTATTAAATTAACATGATAATCCATTAGCCTATCTTTTGGTCGCGATAGCTTAGCGACTCCAATGGGGATTAGCTTTAATTTTTTCAAAAAAAAAAGGTCAAGTCTTAATTGGTTCACTTGAATGTTTTGGAAAATTAAAATTTTTAGTAGATTTAGGCCTAAAGAAAATTCCATGGATGTCTCGCTTTTGGCGATCTTGATTGAAACTCACATTTGAAGGTGTTAAATGTCTTTGCAAACTTGGAGTGATTAGGGGGTGAGTGATTGCTAACCTCTTCTTGCAGGTTGAAGGAGAATGCGTAATGATTTATATTGAAGTGTTAGATGCTATAAACTGTCATACATGTCTTTACTACTTTTTGCATTTACACTTGGCATACACAACTCGCCATTGAACTCGAATGGCTAGGCTTATGATGGTACTCAATTAAGGATACTTCAGCCATCGCCGTCCGGCCTAAGTCGCCCTTCTCGAGTCTCAAACTTTTTCAAATCGGTGCCAAGAGTTAACACCTCCATCATTCACCATGTGATGTGGGTCGTTATTTGGCCGAACCGGATGTTTACGGGGGATCTTAGTTCAATCGCAAGCCAAGGTGATTTAGTCTGGATATTCTTGGGGCTCTACCTTTTTCAAGCCATGCTAAACACAAATCGAACCTCACGACCATTTTCATGATCATGTCTATGTGTTTGTTTATTTTGGGCATTCAAAGGTCGTATTCTCTTGAATCCTTTTTCTCCTACTCACTTATATTTTTGGGTTAGTCCATGACAATTCTTTAGAAAAGTCATAGTCTCGAGCTATATATTATGGGGGAGGTTCGAGTAATAGCTCTAGCGAAAGATCAACCGAAGCGATGGTAGCGTGAATTGCCCGAGGGTGGACGAAAGATAGTTAGATTTCGCATCCGGCAAATGCTCCCCTTGATTCATGTTCGACTTCAATTTGGTCTCATCCATGCATTGGCGCATTTCTGAGCACGAAGCCTACTACTTTCATATTCGGTAAGCACGAGCTAACTCCAACTTTAGAAGAGCATAGCATTCTTATTGGAAAGTCACTTGACTCTAGGTTGGTTACTCTGTCGATGGGAGAGGATCTAGTCTTGGTTATATTTGAATATTTGAATGTTAATCGAGATGAGATAGCTAACGTTTTGAGTATGATAAAGCTAAGGTTTTCATACTATTATTTTTCGGCTCAGTCATTTTTCCACATAAACAAAATACATTCAACCCCATGATTGCATCTTTTGCCCAACAAGTAAACAATGGAAAAAATTTTGTTAATGCCATTTTGGCGGAAACCCTCATCTCCCTTACAAAGTTCAAAACAGACCAAGATAAAGCATTTTGCGCTTCACCCGAACTTCTTCAAGTTTGGTTCCTTTCCCACTTTTCCAAATTTGGGAGCCTTCTTGAAATCCCAAAAATTTCTGAACTTGAGCACCCTCTTTTGAAATATAAGGATGAATAAGACCATGTCCCCAAATATCATTATTCCCAATGGCTTGTTTTATTAGAAAACCGGAGTCCTGTGACTTTCCTATAGAATGCTCCTTGGTTCAAATTAGAGGAGGCTAGGTTTACAGTGTCGAGATGGAGCACCGATACCTCTTTTGAGAGTTTCGGCATCATGGAGTATTATCCAATGAGGGTAGTCCTACAATATGGTGTGATACGATCGATTCCTCCGAACCCGAAAAGCGTGGAGGTTCACATTGACTTTGACACGAAGAGCCAAAGATTTGAGGAGCATATTGCTCTTGCTCATGCTATGTGGGAGCGATGTCGGCCAATCAAGCTAGTGTTGCCCATGGGAGTTCTTATTGGGGAGGTGAAGATATATCATGCCTCGGTGAGCTACATTCAAGGGCATATTACCCCAAAGGACCGGCTTCGGTTATACCTCAAGCGGCCATACAAGATACAAAGCGATTCGAGATCAATCGTGTCAAGCATAAGCTTGCCAAAGCCACGGAAGAAGCCTAAAGAGCGAGGAAAAGTGCAAGAAGATCAAGGGTCACCTTATCCCCCGAAGTCTATAGCTCGAGCTAGCTGGAGTCTTTATTTACAAGTTTTGGTCATTGTTTTCGTTAGGATGGTATTCTGGATATTACTATTTCTAGGTGACCTCTTTGCATGGCCTTATTTTTTTGAGCTTCTTTTATTCATTTTTTAATTTTAACATTTGAATGGAAAGTTCTCAGAACATCGTGAGATATCATGTGTAAAATTTTGAGAATGATCCAAGGCATTTTCCATTGAGAACAATGTCAGCAGGAACTTTGACAGTTTTTCTGGCACCAATTTTGTTTCGCTGATTACCACTATTAAATGAGTTCCTTTGCTAAATCACAAAAAATGAAAGTTGTAGAATGGTCTTTTAACTAGCAGCATGAAAAATTTCAGACCTTGACTCACATTTTTAGGAGGACTTTCGTTCTTTTTATGGAGATCCGATGAACCAGTTTTCTAGGCAGAAGTTTTCCGAAGAAGTATTAAACTATATTGATCCTTGTGAAACCTGCCTTAGTACGAAACACAAAAGTTGTTCATCGTTGTATCATCTATCAGCTCATAAAGTTTTACATCGTTCTGACCAATTTACGAATTAAGAAGAATTTCTTCGTAAAAGCCGACAAAATTGAAAATTGCCTGATTCAGTCTTTTGGTCATACCTACTTTATTCGTTGAGTCTAGAGGAACGTCATGGACCGGCTCGCTATTCTTGCTCATTATACTTATTTTGGCTTGTTACTTTTGAACAGTAATTTATCACGGATCTTCCGCACATTACCCGATCGGAGGTAAGAAAAATGGCCGACAAAGCCAAGATCAATGCTGTTGTCCATGAAGCTTTGAGTGAATAGCTCGACCCTCTAAGCAAGCATTTTGAAGGGATGATGTCGTAAAAAATGGAGCAAATGATGGCCAACATTGCTGCCCGGTATCAGCCGTCAAGCTCAAACCCTCCACTAGTCATTCCTCCTCCGCCCCCTCGGCGGGCAATCCCGACAAGGTCTCGGAGGGTGTTCCCATCAATACCATGCCACTGGAAGATGTTATCGTAACCGATATTGGATCAAGCCCCCCACCATTGTTTCCGGTTTTCCAAGCCGGCACTATGGCTCTTGGACCAAATGACGAAACGGCCAAGGTGTTGGCCCAGATGGAACAAAGAATATAGGAAATGGAGGGTACCCATAACATACCTCGGGTTGATTTCTCCGCCTTTTCGAAGGTCGGTGTGCCTGAAAAGTTCAAAACACCCGACTTTGAAAAGTACGATGGCACTTCAAATCCGGTGTAGCATGTCCAAATGTACCAAGCCGTAATGAATAAGTATGTAGCTAATGGCCCTATGATGGTTTAGAGTTTCCAAGCTAGTCCGAATGACACGACGATGAGGTGGTACACAGATGATCAAATTTACAAGTATGTAGAACTAAGAGAAGGGGGCTAATGCTTTTGTTAAGCATTTTAGCTTCAACTTGAATGTTCTCATTTCTAGGGAAGACCTAGAACAGGCGAGAGAAAAAGAAAGGCGAGATGATTAAGCGATGCGCCACCGGGTAGAGGAATATGGCATCTCGGCTGAAGCCGGTACCCCCCGAGCTAGAGCTCATGAAGTTGTTTGTCTCCACTCTACCTCGGACGATGCGATCGTAAATTCTTAGTTCCGCCGCAACATCATTCGATTACCTCATTACAATGGTTGAAGAGGTGGAAAGTGGTATGAAGAAAGGTTAGTATGGGGATGCTAGGGCGCCCGCTAAGCGGTTCGCGATCAAGAAAGACAAAGAGCCGACTCCCCAGGTTAACATGATATATGCTCGAAACCCGCGACCCAAGCGCCGGTCTTGCGGATCCCTAGCTAGTAGTAGGTCCAACTTTGGTACACAATGGCAAAAGGGGAATGTCCGCCCTCCTCGGTAATTTACTCCTCTCCTTAGAACCCCATCACAGGTACTTGTGGTTTTACGTAAGAAAGGGCTTTTAATTTTCGAACCTCTGCGACAAGGTAAGGCGAACTCACTAAGGTATAACCCATCAAAGAAGTTCGACTACCACTCTGGTGAGCCTGGACATGATGCGAGATAATTGTTACGTGCTAAAGCACCGCATTTAGGATTTGCTCGATTCTAAAGCATTCTCATTCCAAGATAATAGTCATCCAAATATCAAGAATAATCCTTTGCCGGATCACTCGGGCAAGGATAATGTTGTATTTGGTTCTAAAGCCGGACGGGTAGGTGTTTTTAAGATCCGGGTGGCTAATATTTTCAATGCTCACGGTTAGAGCGAGACTATTATCAAGTTGAGGAAATAATATCATTCAACTAGCTGGAAGAGAGAATCTTGACCCTCATGAAGGATGGGTTGATAGTCCGGCCGAATTAAATTGAAATAGTAGCCATTGTATCCCATATTGTTATTAGCTAGGATCAATAATTTACCGCTTTGGCTGTCCCAATCTAAGTCTTCTCCGAAGATTGAAGCGAGATGCGATATGGCTAATCGATTAAGAGTAATCTAGAGCTAATTGACATGCCCGCTTTATAGGACGCAATAGATAATGAACTTGGAATTGTCATACCCAAGACTCTGGTGATTACCTCGCCCCAGCCTTTTCCTTACAAAGATGACAAGGCGGTTCCTTAGTCTTATGATCTTGCATTGATAACGAGGTCTGGATGTGCTTATAATAATGACCAACCGGTTAAGCGGTGTCGTGAAAAGGATGCAAGGGAGCTTTTGGCTGTGACAAAAACAAGTGAGTATAGCATTGTTGATTAGTTGCAAAAGTTGTCGGCCTAGGTCTCTCTACTCGAGCTCTTACAATCATCCGAAAAGCATCGGGATTCCTTATGAAGGTGTTGGGTCAAATTCATGTGCTTGAAAATATTGATTAGGATAAGTTGAAGAATTTTGTTGGGACCATCCTTCTAAAGGATAAGGTCGCATTTGCCGACGATGAGATCCCTACGGAGGGACGAGGCCACAACAAGGCCTTACACATAACGGTCAAGCATAAACAGACTTATGTGGCTCGGGTACTCATTGATAACGGGTCAATATTGAATATTTGTCCCCTAGCTACATTGAACCGCCTGGGAGTTGACTTGGCCAGGATGCAGGCAGCTAAGACCTCGGTTAGATCCATTGACGGTATGAAAAAGAATGTTGTGGGGCCAATTAATCTTGAGATCCAGATTGGACCCTTTTGTTCGATGTCTTGTGCCAAGTGTTAGACATCCTATTTGCATTCAACCTCTTGCTAGGATGTCCATGGATTCACAATGCGGGAGTTGTCCCGTCAAGTCTTCATCGAAGATCAAGTTCGTGGTTAAGCACAAGTTAGTAATAGTCCATGGTTAGAAAGATCACCGGATTTTTAATGAGATGGCTATCCCATACATTGAGCCGGCTCATAATGAGGAGGATTCTTATCATGCTTTTGAGCTAGTGTAGACCATTCACGTGTGATCGAAAAATCCTGTACCTATTCTCGAAATGTCAATTACCTCTCTTATGGTAGCTAAGGTAATGATCGGTAATGATTTTGAGCTTGGCAAGGATTTAGGTCGGCATGGCCAAGGGATCCGCAGCTCGATTGAACTTAGAGACCGATCACATATAGCTGGTTTGGGATATCGAGAATGTGGCCATTCTAGATATGGCAAGCGACGTGCAATGGGTCACAGTAAGTTAGGATGCGCTCTTTTGCCGCCACCTCGTACACCACCTTCCGATCACCGGGAGTGGTCGGTGGTTACAATAAGATAGCTGAATTTGAAGATGATTTAGGGATTGTGTTTCCCGACTCACCGGAGAGCCAAGGTGCTATGGCTGAGTTGATGGACCTTGATGACGATGAAGCTCATGATGGAGTCCCAAATCTTCTTGGATGGTTCAACGATTTGACCATTGCTACCGTATTTGAGGACCCCATGCAAGTTGATGGAGCACTTGAAGAGAAGCTTTGCATGGTGCCTAGACTTCCAAGGCCATCTCGTCAATGCCATATTCGATGATCCACTATAGGGTTTAGATTCGAGTAACACCTTTATGTTTATGCAATCCCATGCGTAGGTTATTTCTTGCTTTTAGGAGTTTAGGTTGCATCACTTTCTTAGGATTTTCATTTCCATTTTATGCTGTACTTTTCAATTTCCCTTCCAATAAAATGCAATGCATTGATTTCATTATCAATAAAATTGCAAGTATTCTTCATTAAATTCTTTGAATCTTGTTAAGGTATCCTAAACCAGCTCGATGACGATAACCAATGATCGAATATAATTGTCATCTATGGTAACCACTAAGGGTTGGGCTTCAAATTTTCGTCTCAAGGTCTTCAAAAACAAAAATTCTTCAAAGGAGACACCCAATTTTTAGAAAAAACACACTAACGATTAAGCCATGTTTGTCCTTCTAACTCTGTTACTTTATGTTTCAAGGGCAAACATGAGAAGGGAAACCCAGTGAATTTAGAAGTATAGGACCTAGATGAATCCAGGCCAACTACGAGGAAATTAGGCCGGGATTTTGAAAGGCACGAGGAGGCCAAGCCTTTGACCGGTGAAGAGACTATCTCGATCAACCTTGAGCAATATAGAAAACCTTAGAGAAGTTAAGAATGGGGCGAACCTTCCTAAGGACGTAGCTAAACGTCCGACCAAGCTCTTGAGGGATTACCGGGACATCTTCGTCTAGTCCTACACGGATATGCCCAATCTTGATTGATAGATTGTCGAACATCGTTTATCGACTAATCCTTTGGATGAGCCTATAAAGCAAGGGACACGAAGGGCTAAACCAGAGTTGGTACAAAAGATTAAAGAAGAAGTTAGGAAACTTCTTGATGTGGGATTTATTGAAACTATCGAATACTCGACTGGGTCGTTAACATAGTCCCGTACTAAAGAAAGAAGGCCGGATTCGGGTCCGTATCGATTATCGTGATTTGAAAAGGCTAGTCCTAACGATGATTTCCCGCTCCCACATATCGATGTACTCGTGGATAATATAGACGGGTTCGAGTTATTTTCATTCATGGACGACTTCTCAGGTTATAATCGATTCGATTAATGTAAGCAATAAATTGAAGATCGCATTTACCACCCCGTAGGGGTTGTTCCATTATAAGTTGAAGCCATTTGGTCTAAAAATGTCGGTGCTACTTATCGGCGGGCCATGGTCACTCTGTTTCATGATATGATGCATTAAGAGATCGAGGTCTATGTCGATGATATGATTGCAAAGACAAAGCATGGGGAAGATCACGTTAAAACCTTGACAAATCCGTTTGACAAACTCCGGAAGTTTAGGTTAAGCCTCAACCCAGCTAAGTGCTTTTTGTTCTAGCTCGGGTAAGTTGCTCGAGTTCATTGTTAGTAATATGGGTATCGAAATTGACCCATCCAAGGTGAAAGTCATCTCGTGAGCTCAAGCCACCGACGATAGTCAAAAAAGTTAGAAGAATCATGGGTAAAGCTGAAATACATTGCTTGATTCTTTTCTCAATTATCTAAAACCACTAAGCCATTTCTCAAATTGCTAAAAAAGAACACACTCGTCAATTGGGATAGCGAATGCAATGCAGCTTTTAAGAAATTAAAGTATCATCTCATGAATCCGCTTTATGCTTGTTCCGCCAAAGACCATGACAGCCCTTGATCCTCTACCTCATAATTCATAGTGAGTCTTTGGGTGTCAAGCTAACTCAAGTAAGACATGAGGATGGGAAAAAACAAGCTATTTATTATTTGAGCAAGAAATTCACGGCTTTCGAAATGAATTACTCGAAGTTGAGAAGACGTGTGCAACTTTAATTTGGGTATTACACCGGCTTTGGCAATATTCTCTATATTATCGAGTTCTCCAGGTGATAAAATGTGATCCTATCTAGTATCTACTGAATCAACCTACCTTGATTGGCAGGCTTGTCGAAATGGCAAATCCTCATTTCTAAATTTGATGTTCGGTATTTGTGCCAAAGTCGACCAAAGAGATGGGCCATAGCTAATCTTTTAGCCGAGAATCCGAGGCAAGACTATGATACATATTATCCTAAGGATAAAATCATGTCGGTAGATGATTACATATGGACCATATATTTCGACGGAGCTGTGAATTTATCTAGATCAAGCACCGGAGTAGTTTTAATATCCCCCGGTAGCCAACATTATCCTGTGGCGGTAAAATTAGTATTCCCTTGCATAAATAACATAGCGAATATGAAGCATGCATTCTTGGCTTATAGGCCACGATTGAAATGGGTATAACCCGACTTAAGATATTCGGAGATTCCACTTTGATTATCCTCCAAAATATTGGAAAATGGAAAACTCGAGACGTTAAATTGCTACGTTACCATGAATATCTGGAAGAGTTGATGGGGGAATTTGATAATATCTCTTTTGAGTATCTATCTATGATTCACAATCAATTCGATGCATTGGCAATCTTGTCTTCAATGTTACAAGTCACTAATGGGCTTGAGGTTGAGCCCTTGAAGATCGAAATCTGAGAAGATCGGCATATTGTATGGCCATGACTAATAAACCAGGATGGCAAACCGTAGTTCCATGACATCAAGACTTACATTCGAAGCAAGAATTTCCTAAGAAGAGATCATGCGTCCGATTAAAGATATATAAAAAAGATGGCCTCGAAATTCTTTTTGAGTGGAGAGAATTTATACAAGCGGTCGTTCGATTTGACCCTTTTGAGATGGGTTGATTCTACTAAAGCAATCCATCCGATGATGGAAGTACATGAAGGAATTTGTGGTCCACAATGAACGGTCCCATGTTGGCTAAGAGATAATGAGGTTGGGTTATTATTTGCTCACTTTAGAGAGTAATTGTATTCAGCATGTTCGGAGCTATCATACGTGCCGATTCATGATGACAATACTAATGTTCCCCCGAGCGAGTTGCATCAGCCTATTTAAGCCTTAGCCATTTTTCATGTGGGGCATTGATGTAATTGATCCGATTAACCCCAAAGCGTCTAATAGGCATCGATTCATTCTAGTTACCATTGATTATTTTTCCAAATGGATCGAAGCCACATCATATTTGGGAGTCATTGCACGAAATGTGATGAAGTTCATCCGTCGAGACATCATTGCTCGATACGATTCACTTGAAGCCACAATCACTAACAATGCCTCAAACTTAAATAATAAGCTGGTCGATGAACTATTTAAGGAATTCAAGATTAAACATCTGAACTCTTCCCTATACCGTCCTCGGATGAATGGAGTAGTGGAGGGGGCCAATAAAAATGTCAAGAAGATCTTGGCCAAGACAGCTAAGAATTATCGTGATTGGCATGATAGATTACCATTTACACTCATGGCATCGGACGTCAACCCGAACGCCTACTAGGGCAACCCTATGCTTTCTTGTATATGGAATGGAAGTGGTGTTTCCGATCGAAGTGGAGATTCCTTCCTTGCGTGTGTTATCTCAAGTTAAGCTAACTAAAGCGGATTGAATCCAGCAAAGGATGGATCAATTGAACTTAATCGATGAGAAGAGGTTCAAGGTTCTATGTCATGGCCAATGCTATCGGCAAAGGGTTGCCAAATCCTTCAACAAGAAGGTTCGGCCCGAGACCTTGTCTTGCAAAAGTTGTTTCCCATTGTTCCACTTGATGAAGGAAAGTTTTCTCCGAACTACGGTGGACCATACGTTGTGAAGAAGGTGTTCCTAAGTGGTGATGTGATCCTAGCCAAGATGGATGGTCATGTCTTTACTAGCCCCTTCAATTCGATCTTTGTAAAGAAGTATTATACTTAATTTGTTTTGACATTTTGATGGTCGAGCTACAATATTCATTTGAGATTATTCATGAATTGTTCATACATCTGTCTACTTGTTTTTGTTTGCATTACTAATCTTCATTAGGATAGTTTCAATCAGGAGGTCTCTCTCATCCAATTGAACTAATCATTTCGAATGAAAGATATCGGGATGACCAAGAGGAAGCCATTTCCATATACATGCTATATTATAATCCCAAGTGAGTAATGTGAGAGTTTCCATACTCATAAGATGAAGGGTTATATCTCGAAAAGTGTGATAACTAAGATGATGCAAGGCATTCATTTCCTCTATCCAAACACTAGAAGTTGCCCTTTGCTAAGATCCCTTTAAATAGTGGTTTCGTTTCATACCCCTATCAAGAACAACCCTACATTAGGGCAATTCTCGAAAGGTTCATCGAGATGGGTAAAAGTTTCTTGCTTTTATTTGCATCAATCTTCAAGTGTATTTATTGCATGCGAGTTCTATGTTAGCTCAAGTGCCCTAGACATGACGAAGAGCAGTTCATTTCTATACCGTATACATCTAATCCTTTGTTTAACCCAACTTGAGTGGTGGATTCTTTTATCAAAACCCGATTAGTGATCATCTTGACAATGAATCATTTCAAACCGTCTAACAACCGAGCAAAGTGCCTTAGGGCAAACCGAAACTCAAAAGATCATCGGCAAAAGGAATAGAGATTTCAAATGAAACCCTTTCTTCCTTAAAAAAAAAAGAAAAAGAAAAAGATGAGAGTAAGGAGTAAGAATAGCAAAGGCGGACCCCCCCCCCAAAAAAAAAAAAAAAGAAAGAAAGAGAAAAAAAGAAAAAAAGTGCTGCCTAAAAGAAAAGGGCCCACTCCCGTCAAAAAGAGAAAGAAAAAAAAAGGTTTTCTCCAAAATCTCAAGAGAGGTCTAGGCTGGATTCGCTCACAAAATGTTTCTTGAGGAAGATCATTTTTTGAAGCAAATCAATGAGGATTACTCATCGGTAACAACACCCTTGTTCGAAGTGTCAAGGATGGATGATTGCTAGTTTCTTTATCATACACCCCTTTTGTTGCAAATAAGCCTTTCATTTACTAAAAAGTCTCTTTAGATTAGGGCACTTGAGTTAACATAGGATTTCAAATGCTTATAAATGTTGCTCGAAGAAGTGCGAACAAGATCATTTTTATTTTATTTTTGTAGGGTTCCCGACTTGTAAACCCAATGCGGCCGATAAGAATTTCATTTCATTTCATGGCCTAATGACTCATATGAGTCCCCTTTGATTAACCTTGACCAAGCCCGAACTACAATCCTTGGAAAAGACCTCGTGAGTTGGTCTCGGTCATGCTGATTGTGAGAATACCCAAACCCTTATCAAGTGTGATGATGGCAAGTTTTTAGTGATTCTCGTGCCTGGATCAATGGACGGGTTTCAAAAGCTTTTTATGAGAATGAGAGAAAGTCCTTTCGACTGAAGTTCCTTATTCAATTTGATTAGATTTATCAAAAGGATCAAATGGGCCTTCTTATTGATAAATTTCCCAGTGGAGCTTTGTAATGCAAACAAAAGGTTTAAAGATTTGTGGACATATCATGTTCATTTACATTGATTTTGTTCATAAGTATACCTCAAGTGATTAAACAGGTATGATACGGGCGATTTGTCTCGTTTCTCGATTATTCGTTGGGAGAAGCCATGTGAGTTTTCCGAATCCTTTTCAAATTGACAGCTTTATTCACTTTGGTTGTCATTTTGACTTCTCGTGTTTGGTATGATTCAATTCGGGCAACACATCGCTTTTTATTTTTATCGATTTAGTTCGGTGGTACATCCTTTAATATTGTGATGTACAGCCTTGATGGTATTGATTCATGACGACATATGCATCCATGATCTTTACCTTTGTCAAATCATAATGACATATGCCCTTGCAATCTTGATCTTTTGTAAAATCATAACGACGTAGCTCTTATGATTTTGACCCTTATCAAATCATGATAACATAAGCACTCGGGATTTTGATCCCATACCGAGTCACAACGACGTAACTCTTGTGGTCTTGGCTCATTTTAACCAAATCATAACGATATAGCTCTTACAATTTTGGTCCCCTTATCAAATCATGATAACATAAGCACTTGTGATTTTGATTTCATATCGAGTCACAATGACGTAGCTCTTGTGGTCTTGGTTCATTTTAACCGAATCATAACGACGTAGCTCTTACGATTTTGGTCCCCTTTTGCCAAATCATGATGACATATGCACTCATGATCTTAGTCTTTTTATCAAGTCACAATGACGTACGCTCTTGTGATCTTGATTATCCTTTTTCGACTCACAACGACGTAGCTTTTGTGATCGAAAAACATAATTTTCAAACTCTACATATATCTTGCATTGTCTCGCATTAGAGGAAAACCTCGATAATTGATAAGGCCCCGGTACCTCGAGATCCTCTTATGATCTTGGTCTTATCGAATCACAATGACGTAGCTCTTGTGGTTTTGATATGCCTTCTTTCGATTCACAACGACTTAGCTCTTGTGATCTCCAAGCACATTTTAACTCTACATACATCTTACGCTTGTTTCTCACCAAAATAAAATTTTTGGTAACAAATGGGCTCGATACCTTGAGATCCTTGCTTCCCCAAAAGAAGTTTGGAAATTAAGAGAATCATCAGCATTATTTGATATTTGGTAAAACAGTATTCTTGTATACGATCGGTGTACGAGTTTCTCTAATATGGAAAAAAGAAAAGTTTTGGCACACGTTATCTATAGTCCTGTATATCATGCATCATTTTCTATGCATTAAAAAATGAGATTAAGACTCCCACCAAAATAATTCATCATTTGCATTTGCAAAATTTATGTTTCAATTTTGTCTTTGAGTGGAACCTCTGCAAGCCTCCGCTCAAAAAGGGGCGACTGTTGACACCTAAATTTTGATTTTCTTTTTATTATTTACTTTGCATAAAAATCAAGAGTTAAGTTTAATTCCTACCAAGAAATAATTCATCATTCATATTTAGTCAATTATGCATTTTACATTTAATTGGACCGGCAATAGATGGACTTAATTGAATATCTTGAACTTAAGCCCACAAGTGACATAAATTCGACTTTACCCATTAATTCTCATGCGCGAAATTAAGGCCGAATGATTTATGAGGTCAATAATTTTGGGCACTTAAGCAGTCGATGGTGTGAAAAAATAAAGGCATAGACTCAATTAATGGAAGTAGGTCTCCTGGTGGTCGTAATCTTGATCAAGAAAGGGCATAGAATATTTCTTTTGTCTTAAAGGAAAATCAAAGATAATATATCCTGTTCTCAAAACAAGAAAGAAGGGACGTGATCGTGAAAAGAAATAATCAGTTTTTTTTCCTATAAAAAGCTCACCTATAGTAACATGAAAAAAAAAATTCACAATTCAAAAAATGTTCAGAGAAAGACATGAGAGAGAGTTCGGCGATGCTTTGTTGGTTCTTGATTCCATCAGCCAAACCCCAAGTCTACGACGTTGGCTCGTTGCCACCGCTACACTTTCTGTCCAGTACTAATTCGTCATCATGTCTACCGAGCCGAAAACACTAAAGTGCAATTAGTGAAGTCGTCGGCAGAATTTTTTATTCACGGTCACACATAGCAAGATTTCACAAAAGGCTACTATACCGAGAAGCAGGGCCTTCATTAAAGTTGCTCGTTCGCGAAGGCTTATTGAGAGCAAATCTAGGAGGTAATCAACAGTGAGTTCCCCATCTTGATTGTTGAATAATATTGCTTGCTTTAGTTTATTTGCAAAGATGTAGACCTTATGTTTTGAAAGATTGCATAGGTTTATCTTTGTCGAATGCACACGTATTTGCAATCGAGTCAAACGAAAGATGTGAACTTTTAACCAATGAGTTTTTTTTCTCGAATTTTTTTTTAAAATTTGAGACGAGAAAGTGTTTTTGCTAGATCAAATAAAAGTCCCGATTTTCATCATAGTTTTCAAAAATGCTGCTTGGAATGGATTATTATTTTAGGCACAATTTTCTGAATAAAAAAATTCTAAATCCAAATTAAGAAATTTTATTTTCTAATAAGCGAAATCCATTTTAAGTTGGATAAACTTGTCCGTCACCTTTCGGATACGACCCTCTAACTTAGTAAAGATGGGAATTTGGTTAATCGATTTATCGCCGTTTAGATCCGATTCGCTATCTTCAAAAAGCTGAGTTTAGATTTATAAATATCATTTTTTTGAAAAATTACAAGAGAGGATAGGGTTTGATTTGATTTGGATCGCTATTTTGGTTTATTTGATTGGGTTGATATTCGTCCTTGATTGATATCTGGTCCGATTTAAATTTCCCGATAAACTTAAAAAAATCCTAAAACATTTAGTGATATATGGTTTCCTATAAACCATGTCTAATTAAATCTTCAGGAAGATAAGATTTCCTAAAAAATTTATCTCATTAAGTTTTTCTTGAAAATTTAGGTCAAGAGAATCAAATTAGAATATTCTTAATCGACCAAAAATTCAAAGGAAAAAGGAAGGAAATCAGAAAATTTTGTCATGCATATCTCGCATTATCTCATTGCATATTCGACATATCCTTACGCGTGATTCGAATTATCATGTTTGCATATCTTGCATGTTCATCTCATATTTTCGAGTATCATATATTGCATTCCATATTTTCGAAATATAACTTGCATAGCTTTAAGTTGTGTTTTATTTCATACATCTTATATTGCTGAAAATAAAAATCTGCTCGTTTGAGGTGTTATTTTATCTTTTGATTGCATCATATTTTTGTGTACCATTTAGTCCTTCATCCATTTTTTCGAAAATTAGCATATATCATCTAGGCATTCATATTTTTGTATATCCCAGTGGTTGTTTTCCATGTTCTAAAATAACACTTTGCATATCATGTGTTGCATGTTCACGTTTATTTTTTTATGTATTATATTTACTGCGTCATTCACATGTCCTTAGTTCCATGTTCAGAATATTCATGCTAGGTTAGTCTAATTGAGTGATTGTCTGCTTGAATCAAAAATTGCGTGCTACTTCATCTAATCATAATTTTTCACAAGTTCTATATAGTCTTTGCTTGTTTTTTTATTCAATTACATGATTGTTTGTATATTGCTTTGAATGTTGCATTAATTTGATGTCATTTTTGCATGCTTAATTTAATCATATAAATTCAGCACATAAGTTAGTCTTTGCATACCACATATTGCATTCATCTAAGAAAGCAAAAACACATAAAAAAACCTCTCTTGAACTTAAATGAATTCAATGAAGCTTAAGTTGCCGACTTAGGCTATCTCATGGAATTAAGGTACCGAAAGGGCATTAGCTTTAATTAGTTAATGTAACCAAGTCCCCGAATCTTTAATCTCTGGTTCGTAGGAATAAAATAGTTCTCCCACTATTTTATTTTGGTATCTAACCAACTTACCAAAAATGGTTAGTGGTGACTCGAATTCTAAATCATTCTAATTAACCAAAGTTATGATTTAGTAGGGTTTGGGAAAGTCCATATTATGTTAGTCATTAAATTAACCTGATAATTTATTAGCCTATTTTTTTGTCACAACAGGCACCACTATCACTAATGCCATGTAGGGTGGCATACCGCAATGTGCACCGCGGAGCGGACTGTCAAGCTCTCGTCCTCTCCCATTTCCCCATTACTCCTTCTCCTCCCGAGTTCTAGATATGTGCTTTCCCTGCCCGACTCGAGTGTCCGCAGCGTGTCTCTACCATTGATGACGTGTCGGACCTTCAATACGTGTTGATCGCTTGTCCGATGCGTGTCCATGTCCAACACGTGTCCGACACCGACACGTCAACCTGTTTTACATGTACATGCTATATAGCCGATGGCTACAAATCACCAAATGCCATGAAACCAATGCCATTCGACTCCTCTAATCATCCTCTACAGCATATGTCAAGATCAAAGCAACATAATCAAAGATCAAAGACAAGCATCTCTAGCCAAAGCTATTCTCTAGTGAGAATCTACCCTAGCCATTCTATGTGCGATTTGAGCGATTCAATCCATTGGAATCACGAGAGGATCGAGGATACTTACCCGATCCCTACAATGGCTTGATTTGGCCTAGAATGAGCTTGATAGCTCTCGATTGATTGAAGAAGGTCGAAAGCCGACACAAGGTTTTACTAATTGAAAATGCACGAAATAGGAATGGTTGTGATCAGCATGGCTCAAGGAGTAAATCACAACCAATAACACTTGAAATGATGTACTAGAACTCAAGATGCCATGCGAGGTCGAGGAGGAGCTCGAAGAAGAGTCTCACCTTTTACTGAAGTTCTTAAGCTAATCCAACGAGTTCGCGAGCTTCCTCAGGTCCTCAAGAGACTAGAATGATCGGCAGCAGGCTTCAATTTGGCTAGAGAAAGTTAAACGAAGCTTCGATCGGTCGGCTGCGAGACCGAGCTTTAACGGCAATTCTCCGAGCACTCGATCGCCCCTCTCTCTCTCTCTCTCTCTAGCTTTCTAAAAGGTTCTCTAATAGAATGGCCAACTTCCCCCGACTCAAAACGCGTTAGGTTGCTATATCTCAATTTCAAATTTTTGGTGTGCCAAGAGAGAGGGGCAAGTAGTGCTTGAGTAGCTCGCATGTGATAGGCACTTGAAACACGTGCAAAATGGCATGTTGACGATGGGCATTATCCGGCAAATCCAATGGAATTCAAGCAAGTTCAAATTGGACTGAATTTGACGTGAATTTGGCTTTGAGTTTGGCCGAGTAGAGCTGCCACACATTTCAACTTCGCCGGCCCAGCTCCGGCGAACCCAGGCCGTTGGACATAGCTCGATCGACGCGGACGGACACGCTCTCCAAAACCCCCCACGATAGCTCATCCAATTATCCAAGAATTCATGCCCAATTTGATTGATCAATCTTGGCCTATCAGACATTAAAAAGAGCGAGAATGGCTATTGGAGAGGCCGGGTTTCAATCGGGTCATCGGATCTAATCCGATCCGGTCTTGTAGACCCGATGGACTTTATTTTCAAAATTGTTTTTAATCCTTGGGGAATTTTTCAAATTAATTTTCAAAATTGAAATCAGCATGATGAATTCTATCTAACAATTCCATTTTCCCCAAAATTTATTGACAAATTAAACAAAACCCCCAAATTGGTTTTAGGACTTGAATGTTGAGATCGTGCAATTGAAGGCCTAAATGAGCAATCCAGTGCCCACCACCCATACCAATCGATTCAAAATGTCAAAAACTATAAGGTAGAGGTCTTACCTATCATGAAAGTCCCTAGCTTTTGATTAATTTCAATTTGAATAAGATCGAGGGACTAAATTGAAAATTTTTTATGCAATTAAGTCCAAATTGTGTAATTGTGCAATTTCTTGAAATTTAAGGACTCGGTTGCAATGCGGGGTAGTCAAGTTGAATGTCAAGACTCTAAAAATGCAAAAATTACCAATAAAATGACTCAAATAGTAATTTTTGGCTCAATTTAGGATTATGTTCAATGAAGAGACATAGAGCCCTGTATTGAATTTTCAAAATATTAAGAGGTAAAATTAAAAAAGGGAATTAAAATAAAAATATAGACTATTTTTGCATATTTTTCTAACCCGAAAAGATATTTTTCTGAATCTTTCAATTATTTTTCTATTTTCGAAAAATATTAAAAATTATGAAAAATTAATTTTTGTCCAAAAATGGTTCCCTATGCTTGGCCATGGTCTCCAAAGTTAATTTTGCAATTTTTTGATTTTTTATGAATTTTCTATGAATTTTTGAAAAATTTACTAAAAAACTGCGATTACAAATGAGGTGTCAACAATAAGACATTCCATGCTTTGTCCGAACTTTTGCAAATGTGGTTTTTTCTCTCATTGTGCTAAGTTTGGTTCTAAGATGATTATACCTCGAATAAGTGAAGATGACAACCCAATTGCAAAATTTCAAGAACTGCAAAGAGACTTTAAAGAATTGTCTCATTCTCAATGGATTGATTTACTTAAAGATCAAAGTCCTAAGGTTTTTTTTTATGAAAAGCTATATGGTTCCGAGTCTCTTAGGCCCGTTTGTATCCCAGCGAGTGGGAACCCGTATGCTTGTTGGGTATTACGGGCGTGACGAGAAATCATCCTCTTCGTGTAGTACGGTAATGTGGAGTCTTGTAGGATATTCTACCACCACTAGGGCTTGATGCTTTCCAAGTCCAATTCATTGCAACCGAAAAATATGCAACCGAGCTCAAACATCTGGATCAAGTTTGGCTCGAGTCCAAAACTCGCCAACTATTATTACCCGAAGTGGAACCTAAGGGAAAGAAAAGGCTTTATCATGCTAAAGCTCGGCATATCCAAAGGTCATTTCATACCAGCCCATATGCTCCCGAAGTTCCCATTGATGCCCGTGAAGCCCACTCGTCAAGCCGAGATCGAGGCCTATCAATAGAACGTGCAAAAAGCTAAGAAGTAAATGGAAACCTTGGCTAAGGAGAATGCACAACTTTGAAAAGAATTGGAGGCCCGTTCGTCTATAGATCGTGTCCCCACAAAGAAGAGAAAAATGACTTTATTGCTATGTTTAGGAGTCATTGTTTCATGCTTAGTTAGTTTCATCTTAGTTGTAATTATGTTTCATGATTTTATGGGCTTTTCTTGTAATAAAGGTTTATGTACGAGATTGACCTTCTAGTCTTCCGTAAATGCTATTGACTTATTTCATCATCAATTCGACTTTAAGTTTGTAAATTTTGACCTTTTTTCGATCACTTTTCGAATTGATATGAATTTTCTCGTGAGGATCAACGAAATTGGAAATTTCCTGATTTAGCTCTTTAGATGTGCTTTATTTCGTTTTGGGGTCAAGAGGATGTCATGGACCGACTCACTATTCTTACTTGTTATATTCATTTCGATCATCTTTTATTAGGTAATTTATTACGGATCCTCTACGCCCCTATAATACTCGATTAGTAACGAAAAGAAAGATGGCCAATCAAGCTGAAATTGCGGCCATGATTGACGAAAAGCTAAAAGAACACATTAATATAATGAATGAGCATATCGTGGCCACCATGTCCAAGATGATTACTAATTTCATGGCCAAACAAGTAGCAAATCAATGTTGGCTCTCGGTCGGAGATTCCACCTCCAATCCATCAAGGCCTTCGCCCGACAAGGCTCATGCGGTAGATACTGACCCAACCTTTCACTTAGATGAAGTTATTTTGGTCGACACTAGTATATCTCCGGCAGCCCATGTTCATCATCCACCCCCAAATGATGAGAATGCGAAGTTGTTAGCAAAGCTCGACTAGAGGTTGTGAGAAGTGGAGGGAACTTAAAGTGTTCCACCTGTTAACCTATCTATCTCTACCCGAGTCCAAGTGCCCGAAAAATTTAAGATGCCAACTTTCAAGAAATATTATGGTACCTTTAACCCAATTTTAGCACATCGAGATGTACTAGGGGCACATGAGCAGATATGTGTCTAATGGACCTCTAATGATCCAAACCTTCCCGGGCAAGCTTGAAGGATACCGCGATGAGGTGGTACACTAACCACCTAATTAATCGAAGGACTCATGGGAAGAGGTGGCAAACTTTTTCGTCAAGTATTTTAAGTTCAATCTCGATGTTACCATTACACGAAACGATCTAGAGAGAGCTAAGCGAATAAAGGTGAAACTCTAAAGGAGTATGCTACTCATTCAAAGAATATGGCGAGACAAATTATGCCCGAACCATCATAGCGAGATTTGATGAAGCTATTTGTATCAACTTTGCCGCACGCAAATCCCGTTCACACATTGCGATTACGGTGGTCCAGGATGTTTAGTGAGCTCATTTTCATAGGAGAGGAAATTGAGTATAGGCTCAAGAATGGGTGTTACGGTGAGTCGGGTTCATTTAGCAAGAGGTTTTTTGGTAAGAAGGAAAATGAGTCTGTCCCTAAAGTTAACATGACTTATGTGCGAAGGCACCAGCTCGAGCCTCGAAGTTGCAATTCACCACTCAACACCCGACCTCTTATGGACAAGCAAAGCTAGCGAGAACTCACGCCCGGCCGCGCAAACCTCGCTAATTTACTCCACTTCCTAGGATATTATCTCGGGTATTAGCGGTGATGAGGATGAAGAACTTGCCGAGTTCGAGCCATAGAGATCTAATGTCGCTAACTATGTGAGATACGATCCATCAAAGAAATGCAATTACCATAAAGGTGAGATAGGGCATTCAACGGATGATTGTTAAGTGCTTAAACATCAAATACAATATCTACTCAAGACTGGAATATTTGCATTCCAGCTAGGCGATAAGCCCAATATGCTGAACAATCCACTCCCCGATCATTCGAGATAGTGCAAATGTAGTCTTTGGCCTAAGAGTGAAGCAAGTTCAAGGTTTCGGGGTTCCTTTTGATGATATTGTCGATGCTTTAGTTCGGGCTGGTTATTTTTCGACTAGTGATATGGTATCACTTTGTGAAGTAGAAAAGAAGGTGCATGAGTTAATTAGAGATGGAATGATCGGAATAACTGATGAGTTTGGAGTCGTGGCCACTATATCCCGGGTCATCATTGACTGGGATGAAAATTGGGCTATAATGACTAGTGATCAAATTAAGTTGGACCCGAAGCTAGTTGACATGCCTCCCCTTGAAGATGTTTTTGATGATGACCTTGGAATTGTTATAATCGATTTTTTGGAGGAGTTGGTGCTTGGCATCACCTCAACCTTACGCCTACGAGAATGATAAGATGGTTTCCTAGTCGTATGACATAGATTTGATAACAAGGTCGGGGCGTGTTTATGCGATATCAACCGACCAAGCCGGTGGCTAAGAAAAAAGCCAAAGAATTCCTGGCCGTGACCAAGGCTAGTGAATATAGTGTGGTCGATCAACGAGGAAGTTGCCCGCACAGGTTTCATTATTGGAACTTCTCCAAACATCCCGAGAAACATCGAGGTGCCTTGATAAAGGTTTTGAGCAAAATCCATGTGCCCGAGATAGTCGAGAAAGATAAGTTAGAGGGCTTTGTTAGGAAATTCTTCTCAAGGATCAGCTAGCTTTTTCTAATGAGAAAATTCCAATCGAGGGACAAGGTCACAACAAAGTGCTTCACATTTTGATGAAATACAAAGAAACTTATATGGCTAAAGTGCTTGTAGATAATGGATCGACTCCGAAAATATGCCCGTTAGCTACTCTTAAGTGGCTAGGAATTGATCCATCCGCCATGCAACCGGGCAAACTTCAATCCGAACCTTCGACGGGGTTAAAAAGGATATGATGGGCCAAATTAACCTAGATCTACAAATCGGGCCTTCGATATTCGATATTCTTTTTCAAGTGATGGATATCCCTTCGCTTTCAATTTCTTGTGGGTCGGCCATGGATCCACAATGCAAGTGTGGTGCAATCCGGTTTACATCAAAAGATTAAGTTTGTGGGTGAGGCAAAGCGTTAGCTTTATGGGGAGGAAGATCATCGAATCTTCAATGCAACATCGGTCCCTTATATAGAGCCCAATCATATAGAGGAGGATAGCTATCATTCATTTGAGATAGTTCATGTTGTTCGAGCTTCTCCCGATATGCCTTTACCCTTTCTTGAGTTTTCTAATGCATCTATCATGGTGGTAAAAGTCATGGTTGGCAATGGTTTTGAGCCAAGCAAGGGTTTTGGAAAAGAAGGTCAAGGCGTTTGCGCACCGATTGAGACAAAGGGACAATCCCACACAGCTAGCTTAGGATACCATGGACCGGAACCCATGGACCCGGAACCCATGGACCAGGCCATAGTCATCGTGGAGGCCGAGGAGGAGCAAGTCAAAGTCTTTAACCGCTTCCCATCGATCATACCTTTTGCTCAACTGGGAGTAGTAGGGGGTTCAAGCCTTTAGAGCCAAGTCCAACCGAAGATGATCTCGGGCTAATTTTTCCTAAATGGCCCCGGCCATGACCGGTCAACCTAAGAAGAAGAGTAAAGAAATTCTGGTCGGTTTGTCCGATGATTCGAATATGATCAGCCATGTGTTTTCAAGAATCCCTAATCAAAGATCATAGGAGTGGTCTTCAATGATGGTATACCCTACCTTATGAGTTGTTTTACTAGAACCTCTATCGGTGCAATCACGGAAGGACCACTAGAGGGAATGGTCACCGGCCCTCAAGAGAAATCATTTTATTTAGATTTCTACATTTCCCCTTGCGTTAAAAATTTTATTGCTTTTTAGGATTTCTCGTTTCAATTCCTATCACACTTTAGGATTTTCAATTTAAGCGAGATGTAATTGATTGATTCAATATCAATAAAACTACGAGAAGATTTTATTACTCTTTTGGAATCTTATTGAGGCATACAAAACAAATCCGATGACGATAACCAACGATTGAAAAATATGTCATCTACGGTAAGAATTGAGTGTTAGGCTTCCCAAGAATTCTAGTCTCAAGATCTTCAAAAATAAAATTAATTTCAAAGGCAAAGGTTTTCGAAAAATTTGTGTGATTTTTAGCCGTGTCTTGTTTTTTTTATTTCTTTATTTTATGTTTTAGGAATGACCTTGAGGCATGCGAAGGGACCGGAATAGTGGAACCAAATGTATGTGATGCAAACCAATCGATGATTTTGATGACTATGATCATAATGATGAGGTGATAAGGCAAAACCTAAAAATTCATGAGGGATCTAAACCTCTTCTTGTCGAAGAAATCATATCGATCAATCTCGATGATATAGAGAATCCCAAAGAGGTAAAGATCGGGGCAAGTCTCCCCAAAGATGTTGCTGAATGTTTGACTCGATTGCTGAAAAACTATCGAGAATGTTTTCGCCTGGTCCTATGAAGACATGCCGGGTTTGGATCAATCGATTGTCGAACACTACTTACCAACCGATCCTTCGATCGAACTCGTGAAGCAAAGGCCGTGGAGGGCTAAGCCGAAGTTGGCAAAGAAGATCAAGGAGGAGGTCATGAAGCTTATTGACATGGGATTTATCGAAACCACCCAATACTCGAGAATGGGTCCGCTAACATAATCCTAGTAATGAAGAAAGATGGTAGGGTTTGGGTTTGTGTTGACTATAGAGACTTGAACGAAACTAGTCCTAAGGATGATTTTCCACTCCTGCACATTGATGTGCTTGTGGAGAGCACAACTAGGTTTGAGTTATTTTCTTTTATGGATGGTTTGTAAGGGTATAACCATATCCTTATGAACGTGGACGATAAATTGAAGACTGCATTCACCACCCCGCGGGGACATTCCACTATAAGGTTATGTCTTCGATCTCAAAAATACCCGAGCAACATACCAACGAGCAATGGTTATGTTGTTCCATAACATGATGCATGAAGAGATCGAGGTCTATGTTGACAACATGATTGGAAAAATCCGGTGCGGTGAAAATCATGTGGAGACCTTAACGAAGCTATTTGAAAGGCTCCGAAAGTTCAAATTACGCCTTAACCCAAGCATAATGCATGTTTGGGGCAACCTCTGGCAAATTACTAGGCTTCATTGTCGGTAGTAAGGGTATTGAGATTGATCCGTTAAAAGTGAAAGCTATTTGTAAAATAAAATCTCCCTCTTCGGTGAAGGAAATTCGAGGCCTGATGGGCGAGACTAAACTATATAGCTCGATTTATTTCCAAGTTATCCGAGACAGCCAAGCCTTTCTTCAAATTTCTCAAGAAGAATGCGCTGGTTAGATGGGATGAGGAGTGTGAATAGACATTCAACAAGCCTTTGTTTAAATCCACCGGTGCTTATTCCACCGACGCTAGGGCAACCTCTCGCTCCTCTACGTTACGATCCATAGCAAATCTCTAGGTGCCATGCTTGCTCAAAAAGCGAAAAGAATGGAAAAGAGCATGCGATTTATTATTTGAGTAAGAAGTTCACCGCTTCGAGATGAACTATTCCAAGTAGAAAGAATGTGTGCACAGCTATGGGTGCTTCACAAGCCGAGGTAATAGACTTTGCGTTACCAAATACTACTTGTAACAAAGTGTGATCCTATCAAGTACTTGCTCAATCAACCCGCTTTAGTTGGAAAAATGATGAAATGGCAGATTCTCATCTCGTAATTTGATGTTCGGTTCTTGTCTCAAAAATCGGTTAAAGGACTAGTAATTGTTGATGTCCTGGCCAAAACTCCTAGGGCAAATGAAGATCCGGGCTGGCCAGAGGACAAAGTCATGCCAATTGATGAGTATGTATGGACCATATATTTTGATGCCTCTATGAACTTGTCGGGATCCAAGACGGGAGTAGTCTTGATATCCCCCGGTGGACAACATTATCTTGTAGCGGTAAAGTTAGTATTTCCCTGTAATAATAAAATAGCTTAGTACGAAGCATGTATTATCGGACTACAAGCCGCAATAGAGATGAGAATAACCGGGCTCAAGGTGTTCGGGGATTTAGTTTTGATTATCCTCTAGACTATTGGGGAATGGAAGATATGGGATGCTAAGTTGCTTCTCTATCATGAGTATCTAGACGAGTTAGTAGAGGAGTTTGATGATATCTCATTCGAATATCTATCTAGAACTCACAATCGGTTCGCGATGCATTAGCTACATTGTTATCGACGTTGCAAGTCACCGACGGACTTGAGGTGGAACCATTGAAGATCGAAGTTTTAAAAAAGCCAACATACCGTATGGCTATGATGGAAGAGCCTAATGGGAAGCCGTGGTATCACGATATCAAAGCATATCTTCAGATGCGGGAGTTTCTTGAGAAGAGTATCGCATCCGACCAAAAAGTATATCAAGAAAATGGCGTCGAAGCTTTTCCTAAGTGGGGAATGCCTATACAAGCGATCTTATGATTCAGTTTTATTAAGGTGTATAAATTCAACCGAGGCCATTCGTCGATGCTAGAAGTACATTAGGGGTATGTGGTCTACACATGAACGGTCATATGCTAACAAGAAAGATAATAAGGATGAGTTATTATTGGCTCACGTTAGAAAGTGATTGCGTTCATCATGTATGGAGTTGTCACAAGTGCCGGATCTATGGAGACAATATCAATATTCCTTTGAATGAGTTATATCAGATGACTAAACCATGGCCATTTTCAATATGGAGCATTGATATAATCGGCCCAATCAATCCTAAAGCGTCAAATGGACATCGATTTATCCTGGTTGCTATCGATTATTTTTTGAAGTGGATTGAAGCTACGTCCTATACAAAGTCATGGCCCGGAATGTAGTGAAATTCATTCGTCGAGACATCTTTACTCGATATGGTGCACCCAAGACCATAATTACCGATAATGGGTCGAAATCGAACAATATATTGATGGATGATTTGTTCAAAGAGTTCAAGATTAAGCATCGAATTCCTCTCCATATCACCCGCAGTGAATGGAGCGATCAAATAGGCCAATAAGAATATCAAGAAAATTGTGGCTAAAACAAAGAGAATTATCGTGATTGGCATGAGAGATTACCCTTTGCACTTATGGCATATCGAACTTCTATCCGAACGTCTATAGGGGCAACTCCATATTCTCTTGTGTACTATATAGAAGCAGTTCTACCGGTTGAGGCTGAAATTCCTTCATTACGTATTCTTTCACAGTACAATTGTCATAAGCAGATTTGGTCCAGCGAGAGATTAGATCAATTAAACATGATTGATGAGAGAAGGTTTAGAGCTCTATGTCATGGCCGGTGCTACCAAGAACGAGTTACTAAATCTTTTAACAAGAAAGTCAGGCCGACATTTTCAAGTAGGCGACCTTGTCTTGCGGAAGTTGTTGCCGATAGTTCCTTTTCCAGGAGGAAAATTTGCTTCAAATTATAGTGGCCGGTACATTATGGAGAAAGTCCTTCCAGGAGGTGCTTTGATTTTGGCATAGATGGATGGTCGTGTTTTTTTTAGTCTAGTTAATTCTAATTATGTGAAGAAGTATTACACTTGATTTGTACTCACTCTGGGTTTGTTTCTAAGTAATCAAGTGTGAAATTGAATCAATTGATTTTCTTGTCCGGTTAGTAAGCTTTGAGGAAGGCTTTTAATCGGGCAATCTATTTATGTCCTAATGATACGATCATATTGTATGAGAGACATCGGGATGATGAAAGGTAAGCCATTTTCATACATGTCCCGAATATTAATCCCTAGTGCGAGTTTAGTGAAAATTTCCGTGCCGACAATGTAAAGGATTATCTCGAGAAAAGTATGACGATCAAAGTGATTAGAGGCATTTATTTCCTCTATCTATACACTATAGGTTATCCTTCACTTAACCCTTTGAGCGGAGATTCATTTCTTATCCCTATCAAGAACAACCCAACATTAGGGCAATATCTCATAAATTCAAGAATGGTTAGAAGTTTTCTTGCTTTCACTTGCATCAATCTTCAAGCATATTTACTACAAGCAAATTCTATGTTAGCTTGAGTGCCTTAGATATGGCGAAGAGCATTTCTTTGTCTCCCTACACACTACCCTTTTGCATACCCAATTTGAGCGATTGATTCATTTTAACCCAATTGGTGATCATTCCTTTGGTGAACAAATGAAATTAGCTTGAAGCAAGTTTAAAATGATTTCGGGCAAGTGGAAGCTCGAAGGAATCAAAGAAAGGGCACAAAAAGACTCCATCAAGCAAAGTTCTCTCTAAAAAAAAAAAAAAAAAGAGAGAAATCAAATTCTTTTGAAAGAAAGAAAAGAGAGAGAGTCAAGAAAAATTTATCAAAGAGAAAATTCTTTTTCGAAAAGAGAGCTCTCTCTAAAAAAAGAGAGAAAATCTCTCTTGGAAAGAAAAATCAAAGAGAGAGACCTCAAAAAATTTTGATGTGCAAAATTGCTTCTCGAAAGGAAATCACTTAAAATGATCCCAAAAGGAGTTCGGGAATTGTCGAGCGAAAATCTATGATGGAGGCTTGATAAATGACCACCAATCTACGATTTCCTCCAATGATACCCCTCTTGAAAAAAATAGGCCACTCATTTCTAATCTACCCAAATCTGCATTACGACCCTTACCGAAGTCTCTTCAAATTATAGCACTTATGCTAACGTAGATTTTTAAATGCTTATAAATGTTGCTCGAAGAAGTGCGAGCAAGATTTTTTATCTCATTTTGCGGGGTTCTTGACTCGTAAACCCGGAGTAATTGATGATATCAATTCTTTTAGAACCATGACTTTCATGAGTCCCCATTATTAAACCTTTAACTAAGCCCGTATTTCGGTCCTTACAAAGACCTCTCGGATTGGTCGGATCATACTGCTTTCAAGAATTTTCAAACCCTTGTTAAGCACGATGAAAAGAGCCTAAGTGATTCTTATACCCGCATCAAAGGTCGGGTCAAAAGCATTTCATTAAGAGTGAGTGGAAATTCATTTTTGATTGAAGGTCCCTCATTTAATGTGATCAAGTTATCAAAAGGACAAAATTGATTTTCTTATTGATAAATTCCCTATTGAAGCTTGATAATGCAATTAGATTCATGAATTCTATTTTCTTTGCTGCGTGCGCATGTGTTGTTTTAACCTTGTCTCAAGTAAAAACAGGTGCAAGGCAATTAGCTCAATCATTTTTTATAATAGAAGAAGAATTCATGTACGTTTCCTAATTATTTCTCTTTTGTGTCTACCCAATGGAAAAGTAGCACAATCAATTTTGTGTTCGCACAAGTGGAATAGTCGACATGATTTCTCTCTTATGTTCACCTAGTGGAATAGGTGACATGTTTTTTTGTGTCCGCCTAGTGGAATAGGTAGCACAATTCATTTTGTGTTCTCCTAGTGGAATAGGTGACATGAATCCTCTTGTATGTTCACTCGGTGGAATAGGTAACATTTCTCTTTGTGCCTACCCAATGGAAATAGGTAATACAACCAACCTCATGTTCACCCGAAGTGGAATAGGTGGCATGGTCCTTTTCGTGATTGCCCAATGGTATAGGCAACACGACCAACCTCATGTTCACCTAGTGAAATAAGTGGCATGGTCCTTTTCATGATTGCCCAAAGTGGTATAGGCAACATGTTTCTCATTTCTTGAAATGGTTTTTTAAATCATATCATATGTTGTTTCGCATCTATAGGAAATTACGGATAACAGATAGGCAATCCTATATCTTGAAAACCTACTTCCGAGTAGAATAGAAGTTCGAAGATCAAGGAAGTTCAAGCATTATAAAGCTTTCCCTCACTTGGGCGCTTTTTGTACGCGATCCGTATGTAAGGCTCTTTTACCGCTCCGTATGAAATAAGAAGCCTTAGCATACGTTCCCTATTGCTTGCATTTTGCATATCATGCATCATTGTATTTGAAAATTGGGATTAAAACCCTGAAAAAAAATTCATTCATCATTTTTATTGTCAAAATTTAGGCTCAATTTTGTCTTTAAGCAAAACCTCTACGAATATCCACTCAAAGAAGGACAGGTTGTTGACACCGAAATTTTGATTTCTTGTTTTAAAATTTTTTGCATAAAAATTAGAGATTAACCTTAATCCCTCTAAAACAATGTTCAAATCATTTTCATATAATTGTCACTTAGATTAATTTATTTTATCATGCATTCACATTTGCATTTGAGTCGGACCGACGTTGGATGTACTTGATTCAAATTGGATTACGCTCGCAAGAATGTGAAAATTCGAAGTCAATAATCTTTCTTCATATGGTCAAATATCGCGCAGCATTTCACAATAGAATGTGATCTTTGGGACGTGGATTTTTTTTTATAAAAAAAGTCAAAAAAATATATAAGAGGATTCGATCACACTTAAAGGAAAGAAAAAGATTATGTGGAGATAGATTTTGATTTTCGAAAAACCAATTGCGGCAAAATAGTTGGGGATGAACCAAAAGATATGGGTTAGTTACCTCAAAGAAAGACTTCGGTGATTTTTTTAAGGCTTCCTGTGATTATAAAAGAAAGACGTCCACAACGGAAAACGCGGAGGGGGGGGATGGAGGAGGGGGTTGGTTCGTTAAAAGGGGTGAGCTTTGTCTAGCAAGAAAGAGAGGGAGGAAAAGACAAGTGATAGCAGCATAAGACTTCTTTCACAGAGGTCTTCATAGTCTGACATTGATAAAAAGAACGGTGTTTTCACCTTAAAAATTCAAGAAAGAAAAAGAAAAAGGGATCAACGAAGGTGTTCTTCCTCGTCAGTGCTTCACCTGTAGATTTGCTGTGGGTTCCTTTGCCTACAAGTTTAGTGCAAGCAATGCAAGTCGAATCCTCTATCTTGGAGCCTGGTGCCAAGCCAAGTGAGAGCATAAGACTTCTTTCACAGAGGTCTTCGTACTCTGACATTGATAAAAAGAAGGATCCTTTCACCTCAAAAATAAAAAAAAAAAAAAGGGATCAACAAAGGTGTTCTTCCTCCTCAGTGCTTCACTTGCAGATTTGCTGTGCGTTCCTTTGCCAACAACTTTAGTCCAAGCGGTGCAAGTCGAATCCTTCGTTTTGGAGCCCAGTGCCAAGCCAATTGTGCCTAAGTATCCACAACAAAGGAGACCAGCCGTCGCTTGCACCTTGCGGTGATCAACACTTGCTAAGCGACTTCCAGTTTTGTGGCCCTGATCTTTAAGCTGAAATGAAATCAGTCCACCGAGCCTTTCCTTAAGTCGAGAATATTTTGCTTTGCAAGCTCTCAAACAACTGATAGAGACCCCCATGCTCGAGGTGCATTACCTGTTCGTGAACTCTCATCATCGATCCTTCCACTACCTTACACCAGGCCACCATCGCCAATTCAAAATCCTCCAACGAAGCTGCAACACCAACGGTGGCTGAGAATTCTTGCATCACAGAGTCTAGCTATGTCTCAAAGTTCTGTTGGAGGTTAGGGTTTTAGAGAGTAGGGAATGTTGCTTGAAGTATTACACCAAGAGACGTCAAGTTTGGAACGTTCATAAGTATTACCTCCAGGCGTAGAGGCGAACCCTAGAATTATATGCAAGCTATTGGGCTCCAGCCCATATGGGCCCAATTAACTATGCATTCACCTATTGGGCTTGTATGTGAACATATTATTTATGGATTATATTAACAATATATTCAACAATCTCCTCCTATGTTCACCATACAAAGACAATCCAATACGGTGGTCGATGTAATGTTCAAACAAACATGAATCATCCACATTCAATCCAAATAGTGAACCAATGTTATCATGAATCCGTTCGAGATCAGAATATTAAAAATAAATATTAAAAGTTTCATATTCAGTCCGAACTCATCCAAAGTAAATCTCGAATCAGTCCACAATCAACATATGCATAAAAGTCAAGTATAAGTAGGCTAGTCAAAATAGTTTAAGGCCTTACAAATACAAGAAATGAGCAGAAAATGTTCACAAAATAGAGATAACAAAATGTAAGTCTCAAGTAAATGGACTCAACCAAAATGGGCAATAGCGGTGAAATGTCAAGTCCTCCACATTCTTTAAATGATCCGTAACCATTCATTCGTCAAGTAGATCATCCTGGTCGGGACTCCACTCAATAAGCTCTCCTCCATTTCTCGCCATCCCCTATAGAATATCAAATATGAATTTCATATTAACATGAATTCAATCATTTGAACAATCTACTAAAGTGTCTAGTTCTACTAAAAGAACTTAGCACCACAACATCGAGCAAAGAAGAACATATATTGATGTCCATAAGGCATCATAACATCATGTTCATAAGCATCAAGCCAGTTTCATAAAAGATGAACAAGGCCTAAACAATTTAAATTACAAAGAGCCATCATCATGAAATGTCAAGTTTCAATTAAGAACAAGACCAACAGGCTTCTTATGCAAACAACTATTTCTATGTTTCAATTTGGAATGTCACAATCATCGATTCCTTAAAGTCAAATAATCTCGCATCAAGTTTGGAATGGGATCATTTAACCAAAGGATAGTCCAACCTAGTTAGATTGTATCATCAAGTTTGGAATGACACAAGCTTTCCAGGAAGAACCTTTGAATTAGGTAGAAATTGTCTTCATCAAGTTTGGAATGAGACAACTCACCCTTTTCAAATTAGTCGAGAACCATGAACATCGATGAAACACATAAATTGTGCTTATCGGTTTGGCCAATAAAGGAAGATTCGATAATTCAAAACACACAATTAAAAGGTAAGTAAATGATAATTAAGACTTGTCTACACAGTCTTTAACCCCATTTCCCCCACTGTTTTGAATAATCGATCTTTAGGCAATCCTTTTGTGAGAGCATCGGCCATGTTATCCTTTGATCTCACATCGATCAAGGTGATAACTCCTTGTTCTCTTAAATAATTCAACAATGCATGTCTTAATCTCACATGTCTTCTCTTTGAATTAAAGAGAGCATTCTTGACGACTTGGAAATGCTTGATTATCACGAACGAGGCTTAAAGAATTAATCTTTAACCGAGTCAAAGGAATATCCATAATCGATTCTTTATCCACTCTGCCTTTTCGCCGGTGAGGCTAAAGCAAAAAGTTCCGATTCCATAGACGACAATGCAATACAAGTCCTGTCGTTTGGATTTCCAAGTAATAGCGAGCTCCACCCAAAGTGAATATATATCCACCGGTGGACTTACTATTTCTAATTTCGAGCATCACGAGGCATCGAATATCCATCCACAATTGAAGGAAAACCAGAGTAACATAGAACATAATTTTTGGTACCTTGAAGGTATCTCATCAGCCCTACCGAGAGCATCCCAATGCTCTTTACTAGGATTACTAGTGAAACGACTTAGCATGCCAACCGCAAAGGCGATGTCCGGTCTAGTGCAACTCATAGCATACATGAGACTACCAATCGGTTTCGAGTACTTTAACCGATCCACGCCGGTCCCTTCATTATGACTCGGTCTTTTATTATAATCATATGGTGTCTCACACGGTTTGCACTCACTATATCCCCAGGTAGAAAGTAGTCGTCAATATAATGAGTCCGGCTAAGGGAAATAACTTGCCTTTCAAAGCTTACTTTCATACCAAGAATGGTATTAGCAATACCAAGATCTTTCATGTCAAATTCTTTAGCTAAAGTAGCTTTCACGTCACTCACTACGAATGATCGGAGCCAAGAATTAACATGTCATCAACATACAAGCAAATGATGACTATCTTATTTGACATAAAACGATGGTAAAGGCATTTATCTCGAATAACTGGATTGAAAGCCATAACTCTTTACCACTTTGTCAAATTTAAGATGCCACATCTTAGGAGCTTGTTTAAGACCGTACAAGGATTTGTTCAATTTACAAACCTTGTTCTCAAGACCTTTCATGACATACCCTTCCGTTGTTCCATGTAGATCTCCTCATTTAACTCTCCATTTAGGAAAGCTGTCTTTACATCCATTTGATGCACTACAAAGTGTTCAATAGATGCCAAAGCAAGAAGAATTCTTATAGTTGATAGATGACACACAGTGAATAGACATCAAAAAAGTCTATTCCACTCTGTTGTTTATAGCCTTTAGCTACTAAACGTGCTTTGTATCTAGCTATTGATCCATCATTATTCGCTTTCTTCTTCAATACCCACTTACAACCTATAGCCTTAGCCCCTTTTGGCAAATTGACTAGCCGCCAAGTGTGGTTCCGTAATAGAGAACTCATCTCATCATCAATGGCTTCGCCTACAGTAGAGATTCCCTAGATCTCATTGCTTCCCGATAGGAAAATGGATCATTCTCTAGATGGTAAGTGACAAAGTCCTCACCAAAATTTTTGGGAACTCTTTCTCGTATAGATACTCTAACCGGAACCGATTCAACAACCATCCGTGTGGGATTAATGTCGAAGGGCCTGCATTCGATTCTAGGAGATTCTAAAATTATATCCGTAGATCCGAAAACATTCAAGCCACGATCTTTGAGAAACTTATTCTCGAAAAATTCTGCATCTCTAGATTCTATTACGTGTTAGTAGATAGATCCAAAAACCTATCTCGCAAAGACTATCTTCCCGCACCGCCTAGATATACACAAGTAATGGTTCTAGGTCCCACCTTAGGTCTCTTAGGATCTTGTAGCCTTACATAAGCAATACAACCCCATGTCTTAAGAGTATCATATCTACAAGGACGCTTATGCCATATCTCGTAAGGTGTCGAGACAACTTAAAGTGTGGCAACCTGTTCGAAATGTGATTAGCGCTTAGAATCGCTTCTCCCGATAGGAGGAAGGCATGCCACTGTAAGTAACATGGAATTTAACATTTCGGTCAACGTTCTATTCTTACGCTCGGCAACACCATTTGACCGGGAGTGAGTAAGGAGCGGTGGTTTCAAGTATTATGCCCTCCGAAGCACAAAATTCCTTGAACCCCGTCATTGTATATTCTCCTCCTCTATCACTCCTAAACTTCTTAATTTTCAAGTTGAGTTGATTTTCTACTCTAGACTTGAAAATCTTAAACTTTTCAAAAGCCTCATCTTTCGATTTCAACAAATAGACATGACAATATCTAAAAAAATCGTCTATGAATGTTATTAGATACTTCCGACCACCTTTTGTAACATAATTTCTAAAGTCACAAAGGTCGAATGTATTAGCTCAAGAAGTTGTGTGCTTTTAGAAACCGACTTAAAAGGTTTTCTAGTGATTTTAGCCTGTGCACACACTTCACATTTGTCAAATCGAATAGAAGTGTCCAATGGAATATTGTGAGTCTTAGCTAGATGTTGCATTTTCCTGTAGTTCACATGTCCAAGTCTATTGTGTAACAACTTTGGATCAATCAGAGTAGAACTCACATGGTTTATGCTATCGCATCTAAACTCAACCTATACATACCATTAACCATGAATGCACAACCAAAATAACATGAGTTAACAGATAAAGTTACTCTACCATTCATAGTTGAAAAGGACATACCAGCTTTATCAAGTAAACTCATAGATATCAAATTCTTTTTAAGTAAAGGTACTACTCTAACATGTTTCGTAGTTAGTAATTTACCCGAAGAAAGCACCAGATTTGCGGTTCCAAAGATGAGTTACCTTTGCCTCACCACCATTGCAATTTTCCACGGTGTCTTTCACTTCGTAACCTCAATGAGTAGGTTCTTGTCGTTTGTAGCATGACAAGTAGCGCCACTATCCAACCACCACTCGGAAGAGACACTTGGCTTTTCCATTCTTTATCATTCCGATAAAGGCCCGAGGCTTAGATTCTCTAATTAGCATATTAGCCTCATTATGTGGTGTGTCATTCTTTGGCTTCTTTGGTAGCTTACACTCTGCTGCCCAATGACCCCACTTTCCACAGGTTATGGCACTTGCCCTTCTTCTTTCTTTTGGAAATAGTCCTTTTGGCCTCTAATCATGAAGAGGATTCACCTTTTGGTGACTTGAACTTTTTCTCGAGGTTTATAGGAATGTGAAACTAAGTTGGCAACCGACTTTTGTTGTCCTACTTGTTCCAAATTCTTTCTAGAAATATTTTGATCCTCAATGTGAATATACCTCTTTAATTCATCCAAGCCCCATCTGTTCTTTCCGTCTGTGCATCTCGCTCTTGAAAGAACTCTATTCAAAAGGTAGCTTACTCAACACAAGACCGACAAAGAGATTATCGGACATATCGATTTATCCTATTTTAACTTGTTCCTCATGTTCTCAAGTTCAACTAACTCGAGAGGTAATGCTCAAATTCATATTGAATTTAAAATCAAAGAACTTCTCTCGCTAAGAGAGTTTTAGAGAGCCCCTCTTGTTTTTGGAACCGAGCGTTCAAGTGATCCCATATCTCTTTCGCCGTCTTATACTCACTATAAGTCATCGCTAGACGAGGATTTAGAGAAGTCAACAAGTAATCTCTACAGAAATCTTCATCTTTGTTCCATTGATATTCATCCACATCCTTAGTGGTAGATGCAAAATCACTCAATACAAGATAGAATATTTCACGTTCTTTCATGCCAAATTGAACGTGTAATTTCCAACCATGAAATTCAAGAACATCAAAAGATTTCAGCTTTATAATATCATAGGAACTATGCGTCGCCATTTTAATTAGAGCAGAGAAATAAAAAGAGTGCACCTTAGAGTCTTCGGAGCTCCCAAAGTCGAATAAAGCTTCTAACCTTGGTCAAACTACTTGTAGAAGTGAAATTTGCCAAAAATAGACCCCAAAAACGTGTCCGGAGCGTCCAAAAATCTTAATATAGGCTGCCCTCGTTGCTGAAAATTCACCGGAAAAATTCGATGCTACAGATACCCGGTGGTCACTACGCACTAGGTTGCTACAGTCACGGGTTGATACGAAGTATCGATTGCTACGCACTACCTTTCTGATGCGGTGAAATTTCCAGAATTTTTCCGACGGCCGTAACTCCGCCGTCCGACCTCCGATTGACGCGAGTGACCACTCAAAACATTTGTATTGGCCGAGTAGAACAAAACCCAAGTGGTTTCACCTTCCGAAATTAGCTATATTTCCTGATTTTCTGAATCAAAGATTTCATCCACCGAATCTTCAAACTCGATCCCAGCCCGCCCGCCGTTGAAAATGTAAGTAAATTATACCCGTGAGTTCGCCTCGACGAGATCTTCAAGTAGACACCTTGCTCCCTCAAATCCGATACACGAAGATAATACTTCAAGATTGTTGGAGGTTAGGGTTTTAGAGAGTAGGGAATGTTGCTTGAAGTATTACACCAAGAGACGTCAAGTTTGGAACGTTCATAAGTGTTACCTCCAAACAGAGGCGAACTCTAGAATTATATGCAAGCTATGGGGCTCCAGCCCATATGGGCCCAATTAACCATGCATTCACCTATTGGGCTTGTATGTGAACATATTATTTATGGATTATATTAACAATATATCCAACAAGTTCTTCATAATTCTCGATCACCACTAAGTCTGCGAAGTCTAATGCTATACTTGTCAAAGTTGATCTTCTTTCTATAGGTTATTTGACATCCATCGGGGGGACTCAAAGGCGGAGGCTTCACATTGTGAACTTCTCCTTGCCAAAGAAGTTCACCGACTACTCGCATCAAGGATTATTTCCACCACCCTAGTCGAGTTGTCCTTACCAAGAGCGAGTAACCAAGAGTCTACCCGCCGGTCCGAATTCCTACCTTGAACTGCAATTTTCCCAAAAAAAAAAAAAAAAGCAATCTTCGGAAGACAAGGTACATTCTTTATCTCGAAATTTAATTAATTTGAGGATATCTTGCATATTCCGAATATTGCATATCTTGGAGCATATTTTTGCAAATCTCAAAGTATATTGTGTTATCTTGCATAAAAGTGGATTTTTCAACAACAAAAAAAGAGAGATTTGATTAGGAAGATTTTTTTTTATAAATTCGTAACTTGCTACACGAGTAAGGATTTGAGTTCAATCGTTAATCGTAAGATTACGAATTAAAGATTGATTCAAATATTCACGAAATATTTTCAAAAATAGGTTGGTGTATCCACTTTCCCGATTGATTTGATTGGCATAATATCTTTAGAATAAATTTTTTGGTGAGGTAAACTTTAGAATAAATATTCTCTTGCATAATATTTAAAATTCTAAAAGATATTGCGTTGAATCAATTGTCATGTTTAGATAAATTTGCATCCTTAAATTAAAATCATGTAGATATTTGCACATTTAATTTTAGAATGAGTTAATTTATATTTGCATTCTAGGATAGAATACACGATATTTAGGTAGCTTTTCATATCCCGAAATGAATTATCTTTAATAGATTAGGGTTTAGGCTAATTTATACCTTAAAATATATAAGATAATTATCTTTACGCATAGTTTTATTTGGGGTCATTTATTAATCCGAAAACACAAAAATTAAAAAACAAGCTTGCCATGCCATGTTGCATGAGTTTAGGCATTATGTCATGTAGTCGATTTAATTAGATCATAACGTCATTTTTGTAAATTAGTTCAATTGTAACTCATCTAGTTTAGTCATGTATCTAAATCAATTTCATATGCATGTTCAAAATAGTCATGCATTCAATTTAATTCATTTTCATTTTAGACTAAATTCATTCATGATATATAGATTAGCTCTTATCCTTTAAAAGAAAAAATCCAAAAATAAGAAACAACTATTTTGTGGCACACGATCCTCGAGTTCATTTGATTTTTTTGAATGTTAATTAATTGATGGGGCAATCGCATAATAACCTTTGTTAGTAGCTTAGGTTAAAATCAATTAATATTGGTTGACAAAATCTTTTTTCATGAAATGAAATGGTACCGAGAGTAGGTTAGAGTAATCTAGCGTAATCAAGTCCCAAGATTTAGAATCTCCGGTTCGTAGAAATAATTTAGTTTTTCTACTAATTTAATTAGGTTTCTAATCAACCTACCAAAATCGATTAGTGGCAACTCCAATTCAAAAATATTTGCATGTTAAGTTGTGATTTGGTATGAACTTAGGAGAATCCCGAGTTAGGATAGTTAATTCATTTAATTAATCTAATAATTCATTAGCCTGGAATCTCCAGATTTTAGGTCTCGAGACTTACACATTGGGTCAAGTATAAAATTTTATCATTTTGTATTCATCATTGACACACTAAGTTGTGTCCACTAAAAATAAAAACGCTTAAGCTATATATTGCTCAATCAAGTGAATGCATTTGTATGCGAATACGCTTAATGTTGGCCGTCAGTAAATTGATTTTTTGAATGCATGTGAAAGGTGAAAAGATGCTCACGCTCGAGGATTTCCTCAAGGAATCTACAAGAGAGAGCTATTTTCTCTAACTTAGCTTCGTCGTTCTTTCAAGATAGTCTTAGTCTCCGCCATTCACTTTGTGACGCAAGACAAAGCGTAATAGGAAATCCATAACAAGCAAAGCGTGATAGGAAATCATAAAATTCAATATCAAATATTCTGCCTGTCTCAAGCATAATAAAACACCTTTTATATGAGGTGTTAATCCTAACCCTAATAGGATTCTAAACAGCAAATCCAAAATTACAAAATTGCCACTAATAGTAAAATAAAGTCCAAAAAATTGAAAAATCCAACTAAACGACCCCGAATCGTCAAAATCCATTGTTAATCATTGCCAAAGGCTATGAGTATTGATCGGGAAGCTGTTTCGCTTCAACAAACCAAATTTGAGCCCGTTCCACGCCGCCGACTTTCGAGTCCCCCTATCATAGGTGCATAATCCTCCCTTCGACTTCCGTTTCGATTTACGCCCGTTCGCTCGATCCAAAAACACGAGTGTTAAATGCTCTCCACATCATTCTTCTCCACTTGAGAAAAACTCATCCTCGAGTTAGAATTAGAATCTGGATACAAAGGCTCGGTGGACTCATGAAACGGTGACAAATTAGCCACATTGAAAGTGTTGGAAATGCCCATACTACGTGGAAGGTCTATAACATAAGCATTATCGTTGATCTTCCCGCTAACAAGTGTAAGGTCCGTACTTCTTTGGTTGCAACTTGCTATTAGAACCAATTGAAAATTGCCCTTTGCGAAGAAACACCATGTCCCGATCACCCATTGCAAATACCTATTGTCTCCTATTGATGTGGAGAGCATTAGCGGTGCGTTTTTAGAACGATTGGACGGGCGAAAATCCAAATGAAAGTCGAAGGGAGGATGATGCACCTAGGATCGGGGGACTTGAAAGTCAACGATTGTGGAACGGGCTCAAATTTAGTCAATTGAAGCGAAACGGCCTCCCGATCAATACTCATAGCCTTCCAAATAACAAGTGACACACATCCATATCCACATCATCGTAATAAAGCTCATCATGATATTGCCGATGGAAAATGGGATTTTATATCGTTTAGTCACCGGAATGCTTTCCGCTCCCGACTTAATCCATCCTAACATATATGGGTTATGATGTTTCTTCATAGGTATCCCCACTTCTTTATCGCCTTCTTCCTAATAATATTATTCATGCTACCACTATCAATGACCACAAAAAAAAGATCTTACCCGAATGGTGCACCTAGGTTCGAATAATTGATGGCGCTATGAATCATCTTCCCTGTTTTGGTGCTAAAATCATCCTGCGCACTATGCAATTTATTTCCTCCTCTTCCTCATCTTCAAAATCTTCTTCCTCACCATCTCGGTTCACAACAATATTCATCTTCCTCCTCTTCTCTCGCTGCCATATTTATTGTCTTCCTCTCGAGGGAATTCATTAGATTGATGCCCCGGCTGATTACACATGTAACACTTTATCATTGCTGGTTTAGCGTAAGGATTCAAGTTCACCATTTTCTATGCTTGTGTTTCCTTGTCCGTGGCCTCATTCATTAGACGATGTCCTATCGCCTTATCTTCCTAATTTCACTTTGCGTTAAAGCTATTGTTGAAACCGCTCTTCTCTCGTTGAACTGCTTGAATTGTTATCTCTATAATTTTCGTAGCCTCTTTTACCCTATCTTGCTGCATCAATTATGCCTTCATTGCCATATTCTTCGCTTGAGATAAATTTTGCAAAACCTGCACTCCCATTTTATCTTGAATGAAGGGCTTCAACCCATCGAGATATCCGGCGCCGTCTTTGTCTCTTCCTCTCCGACGCATTATTTCACTCCGCCAATCTCATAAATTCTACTTGTATATTCATGTACAATTCGATTACCCTACCGGTAACGTTAGTACTTTGTTGGAACATAATCTGCTCATAATCGGGTGGAAGGAACTCCCGCTTTAGTAGCCTCCTCATTCTGTGCCAAATTTGAACTCTCTCTTTTCCTTTTTGCTTCCTCCTATTCTGCAATCTCTCTCACCATGCGGACGCATCCCCCTTCAATCTATAGACCACTAATCGCACCCGTTTCTTACTAAAGGTCTCTATATAATCAAAGAATTTATCAATATCAGCAATCCGATCCAGAAAATTTTCTATTCCCAAACCTCCATTAAAATAAGGTATATTGACTTTTAATTTAAAGTCGTTACCTTCACGATCATCATAATGTCGTCTTCCATCATATCCCCTCCGAGGTCTCCCATGGTGATGTCTCGCCTCTATAGCCAACACGCTTTTCATCAACAATCCCGTCTTCCTCTTCTTCCAAACTCTCTGAAAATATAGGATTATTCTTCCTACGAATAGGGACAAGTCTATCGACAGGGTCATCGCGAGCAACATCTCGCACTCGGCATTCTACCATGCTGCTTATTCCGATTCACATCAACACCGAGAGCTTCAAATTGATGTTCTTCGATGCGATGAAATCCGTGGATCAATTCGTTGATCTAGGCTTCCATTAAACACTTTGCTTCAAACATTGTAGTGCGTGTTCCACAAGGATCGGGGCTCCGGTCTCCTAATCATCGTCACGAAGACCACCGCTACTTCCGCCGATCGCTATAGGATTTGATACCACCCGACGCATCGCAAAGCGTAATAGGAAATCTATAACAAGCAAAGCGTGATAGGAAATCTCAAAATTCAATATCAAATATTCTCGCTCGTCTCAAGCATAATTGATGACATCTAAATTTTAGTTAGTCTTTTCCCAATTTATTTTTGAGAAATTCATAAACAAAATCATAAAAAATTGAAAAATTATAAAATCAACTTTGGTAGCCTTGGCCAAGCATAAGGAACCATTTTTTACCAAATTTTTTTTTTCATATTTTTCATTTATTTTAATAATATTGTTCGAAAATAGGAAAATGTTTGAAAAAATCGAGAAAAATAGCATTTGAGGTCACAAAAATACAGAAACATAGTCAGTATTTTTACTTTAATTCCCTCTTCATTTTGACCTCTTGAAAATTAAAAAATCAATTTCCATTTCATGTGTTACTTCATTTCGCATAGAGTTGAATTTGTCCAAAAATTACCATTTGAGTCTTTTAATTTGCAATTTTCGCATCTTTGGAGTCATGACATTTAATTTTAGTACCTTTCACTTCAATTTTATCTAATTGCCCCATCAATTGCACGAATTACATGGATTGGGCAAAATTGCCAAAGTTTCTTGCAATTTAGACCCCGGATCCTATTTAAAGTAAAATTAATCAAAATATAGGAACCCCTTGGCAAGGTAAGACCTCTACCCTATGTTTTTCAACCTCCCGAATCGATTGGCATGGGTATTTTGATCTGAATTGGCCGTTTAAGCCTTTAATTGCTCATTTTCAAATTTCGGATCTTAGGTCACATTTGGGGTTTTTGTTTAATTCGTGGTAAAATTTTGGGGAAATTGGAAATTTTAGATGGTATTCATATCCCTAAATTCAATTTTGATGTTGAAAAATTCCCCATAGATTGTAAGTAATTTCGAAAATGGTAGCGACCAGGTTTGCCGGATCGGACCGGGTCCGACCTAGCTACCCAATCGAAGTTCATCTTCGCCATTTAGTTACCCAAGCAAATACCAAACTTGCAGGCCGTGATTGCTTGATGAAATTCGATGCCAATTTGTGAATAATTGGACTAGCATGGGTGTGGGTTTTGAAGGGCACGTCGATCCGCTCTATTTGTACTCGGGTCCGACGATCCAAGACCATCGGATGAGCGACGGCTAGCCCGATTTGTGCGATGGCTATGTTAGGGTAAATGTAGGTCAAATGTCACTCAAATTCACACTTACCGGAGTTCGGATCAATTGGCTGGACTTCGCCCGATGCCGATGTGTCAAATAGCACGTGACTTGGGGTCGAGCACATGGATTTCAAGTCGGTGAGCTCTCGCCCGAACGCGGCAAAATTCAAAATGGGATATATGAGCTCGACGCGTTCTAGAAGAAAGAGGGTGGCTTATTTTGTTAGAGAGACAACGGAATAGAGAGAGTAGAGTAAGAGAGAAGAGAGAGAAAATCCTCTCGGCGTCGCCATAGCTCAAGCTCAAAGCTCGGATCGTGGAGCTCGAGCCCGGTCAATCCAAACCACATCCGACCTCGTGGTCACTTCCAAAAGTTCATTTGAACCTCCAGGAGACGATCGGCGTCGATTTCATAACCTAAAATCCCCTAGAACGGTGAGTCGAGTTCTCAAACTTCTCTCTTTGTGTCCATGGCATCTCACCTGCTCCAATCACGATATTTGTAATTATAGTGGGTGTTTTGCTTGTTGAACATCACCGATCACATTCCCTGTTTCATTTGTGCATCGATTTTGCGTGATACTTCGAGTCTAAACCTCACGAACTCCCCACCATAGTAGGACCTCGTTGTTGACACCTAAAATTTGATTTCTAAAAATTTATTTATTTGAGCATAAAATGAGGATTAGACATTGTGACATTCTGAATTCTAACCCTATTTCGAAGCTTATGAATGAACAAAATGCTTATCGAGGTATTTCAATGATCTCGCTCGAATTGATCTCTCCGGAGTTAACCGACCAAAAGGAAATGGCTAACTAGGATCTAAGTACGTGGACTAAAAAAACTTGACCGTGGGTTAGTATCTTGACCATAAGGATTGTTGAGGGAATATTTTGGGCCATCGTGGGCCGATCTAAGATTTGTTTAGAAGGATTTGCTAGTGTTATGCGATTGGTTCGCGGGTGATTCCGCTCGACCATAGTATAATTTGCGAATTAACCTAAACCGATTTCTAACGATCGCGTCCTTTAGAACTAGCAATTTACCCTCACAATTACATGACAATCAAGGTCGCCATGGGTCAAATAACTCTTAAACGTGATGCTACTCACGGGTCGATACGCATAACTCCTAAGAGTCGCTCGTCGGTTTGAAATGCATTGGATTTTTAATTGGTTGATTTTAAGCATGAATTGGACTTCGAAATTTGAGGCCGGATATTTAAGAATCCCAATGCTCTTAAATTGGACGTCGCCTCATCATGCACGGTTAAGATCGTGCCACGCCCCACACAAGTTTGGAAAAGTGAAATTTTGGACTGCATAGTGAAAATTACCTTTTTGCCCCCGAGTTAATATTCAATCCTTTATAAATGATGGGGGGCATTTTAGTCTTTGGACTTTTTCCCCCTCTTTGGCCTAAATATCCAAGGGCATTATGGTGCAAGAGTGATCTTCCAATATTAAAGCAATTGTGACACGTGTTTTTGATGCCCAAATCCACCAACCACTCTCAACCACCATCACTATTCCTATTGTCACTTCACACCCCTCTTGTCATGAAACCCCACAAACAACTCCCACTCATTTCTCCCTCCTCTTCATTTTCTCCATTTGAACTCTCTCTCTCCCTCTCTAGATCTCCCTCTCGATTTCCGGAGCCCAAGAAAATCGACACTCCCTTCCTCTCCTCCTTGCTTGGTCGACCAAGGATGCTTCAAGCCGGCGCCACCACCTCCGCCTCCTCCCGAACCAATCGCTAAACCATAAGCTTTGGAGGCCGTCCTTGCTCGGTTTGCTTAGTCCTTTTTGGAAGGTGAGCTACCCTTAAACTTGTCTTAATTTATTAGGGAACCAAAGGTAGATATCATAGTTAGTTTTGAAGGAGTTTTGTTGGCTAAAACTTGGTGTTTTTTCTTGGAACACAACCAGCTCACTCTTGCACAGTACTAGTCGTAGGGTGTTGCTGCTTTTCCTTTAGATTCCTCTTGCCCAAATCAAGTGTAAGTTACTCTTAAACTTAGCCTAGGATTGTAGGCTACTAAAGGATGAATTAGAGTGGGATTCGTGGGTCTTAAGAGCTGTTCTTGCATGAAAAACACCATCAAATCCGAGAATCCCGTAATCCCATTTTTCAGCGCGCGCCAAAAGTAAAATGGCTTGTTCGAGGTCATCCGGAGTCGAAATTGAGCCCCATTTTCTCTCATACGACCATAAGATCATGAGGAACGAGAATATAAGGTTGGATTTCCTAGTTAGTAAATATAATTTTGTCAGTTTTGAGAAATCCGAAACTGTTCATGTGGGGACCGGTTTTGCTTGGGGTAATCTTGAGCCAAAGATTATATGGCCTTGTTAATCGTGCAAACTCAAGTTCTCTTGAGCAAGTTTTATGATTATGCTGTCTGAATTGTGTTGTTTAGATCATGAGTGATCTTGATCTCAAGTTGGCCAATTGAATAACGTATATGAGAATGCCTATTACGACCCGAGAGCCGTTATTGCGGGGGGTTTATGGAATCACATATTAACCTAATAAGATTAAAGCATGACCCGAGAGCCGTTTTTACGGGGGATTCTGATAAACATATATGAGCCCGGGTGTTATAACGAGGGCGTTTACCAAATGCAAGCATGACCCGAGAGCCGTTTTTACGGAGGATCCGGGCAGGATGAATTTATTCGACCTAGGCATTACGACAAGGGTCCCGCCTAATGCAATGTGATTATGACTCTACTTCTTGGATGCTACGATGAAGGCTGAATAGTGAGAATTGAGGTTATTGATGGAGCGTACCTCATGCGAGTTATTGATTGATTAAATGCCTAAAGTACGAAGCCTAGTCCTAATTATGAGATTGTGACTTGAATTGGATGGAATCAAAATGCTTGAATGTCGTACCATTATTTGTTGTTTTAATTATCATGTTATTGCATGTGTTTAGAATTGCATGTCTTAGGGTACGTCTAGAGGTACTATTGGCCTAGTCTAGGTTTAGGAATGACTTGCTGAGATTTATTCTCACCTCGTTGTGGGATAACATTTTCGGGTCCCGAATGATGAAGTCTTGTGATTGCCATGAGTTTGACTTTCGAAGAAGCCCTTTTGAAGTAGATGAACCCTTAACCTTACCTGATTGTATTTCTTTTTGTGGTCTTAGAGAGCTGCTTTCTTAGTTGGGATTTTAGATGATTGTTTAGCTCTGTAGGGTTAAGGTTTTTCTACCTTTGTTTTATTAAAGGAAGTTGTATTTTGGAAATGGTAAGTTGTAACTTTTGAGGTATAATTGATGCTTTTAAGCAATGTATGGAGTAAGTTTTTAAATCTCTCCTTTTAATCTTGAGTCAACTTGTTTTAAATGTTTGGAGTTTGTCTACTTCTGCTTGCGCACTTAATTTCGCGCTTAAGACGTAGGCCGTTGGATCCCGGGAATAATCAAAGTAAACGGTCGTGGCGGGATGTTATCGAGCCCAAAGGGTTCGGGCGTGATAGACATAGTTCTCACAAAAAATATATATAATAATTTTGTATGCATTGCATATTTATTTTCCGTCGAGTCATTGCATTTAGGGTCACAAGGAATGATCTCTATAATCACTACGTGTCTAAGAGGGATTACCATGGAAAGAAAATGAGGTAAGGGCATATGAGAATAACGAGTGAGAGCTGTAGGTGTTTTTTTTTTTTTTGTGCAAGCAAGGGGATGCTTTTGACAGTCGTAAACAAAGCAAGCCCACAAATTGCTTTGATTTGGTCATATAATTAATGGGGATACCGAGTTTTACTTGTGGCTTGAACTTTTATCTCCAATCTAATCCAGCCCATTTTTAGTCATTAAAGCCTTTAATAATTACTCACTCAAATTGATCCTGAAATTATGTGAGGTAGCCCATAAAATGAGAGAATTTGGCCAACCCATGAGGACATCTACTCTGGCGGAAATTGATAGGTGTTTAGCTGGATTAGGACTCTTTTAAGATCAAAATTCAAAATTTATTTATAATGTCTTATTTTAACTAAAGATTAGAGTCTTAAGGAACTAAAATTCTATCGCTTTTTGGCTGAAAATAACAGAAAGTTTTAGTAGATGCGGACTCTTAAAATCTAAGGCTTATATTGGATCATGTTCTAACTAAAACTCTCTATCCGACGATCCAAATTGACTCTTACTCCTACTAGGATTACCGAGACAAGCTCTATAAATACAAAGCTTCGTTCACGTTGAAGGGGTTGGCTCACACTCTGAAATTGACGACACTTTTAAGAGCTAAACGGAGGGTATTCTTGAGACAATCTCCTCAGTCGAATCCTTCCATTGTCCACCACCGAAGATCAACCAGCGGTCCTCGCAAGATGTGTTATTGCACCATGCAGCTCAAGGTGTTCTCCTGCTGTCCTGTTAACAACTAGCCACAAACAATCTCGGTGGACTCTCAAACAGCTTGCCAAACTCACTCACCACAACAATCCAGGCTGCAGACACTCACCAGTCCACTTTGCATCGCTTTCAGCTCCAAGTCAAGGTGCACCGGTCTTTATTTTTCCATTATTTAAAATTTTAACCCTTGCTCTACGTGTGATAGAGCAACCGGAAGCAATCTCTGGTGAATTGCGCTTCAAAAAGCATAGATTTGGGGTGGAATCCATCACGCGCGCTGCTGGAAATTTGGTTCTGAAAAGGTAAAAATCCTTGGTTCTTGATTGCTAATCCATGATCATTAACTTGGTAATATGCATGCGTTTACATAAATATACTTTGATTTGCAATTAAAGTTGGAAAATTAGAACTATTTTAATCAAAGATAGGATGAACTTTTATTGATTGTCAAAGAAAATACTCTTGAGATGTTGCCTTGATGTATTTCTTTCAATCGACCATATATGCCGTCCTAGTCTGGAGTTGCTTAAAGAGTTTTACACCCTAACATTTCAAAAATAGTTCGATCTTTGATAAGCGATTTTAGTTCCTATTTTTTTAGAGCCGAAGATATGGTTTTGTGGAATAAAAATTCTGGTGAAAGTTCAATTGATACACGAAATTGGTTAATTTTCATGATACTATTGGGAACTGATAAATAAAATTGGAACCACTGTCTTTCCTTATAGTAACAAGCTGTCCAACATATTGTTTTTTATCAATTTGAAGTTGAAAATTGGGAATTTTTGTGAATCAATCGTGAAGCTTTGGCATATCCTTTCATAGCCGAAAATTGCATGTCAGTGGGTGGCCTTGTCTTTGGTAATCATTGCTTGATTTGAATTGATATACATTTTCTCATGGATGGAATTTGATGTTCTTGGTTTTATCACTTTTTTGGCCGAATTTGTGCTGCGGATGACTTCTCCGATCACTATCTTTTGTAGCATGTTGGTTTGAGTGACTTTATCTTTGGTTGATTGACCTCATATCACGTTATGGATAAATTTTTGATTTTTCGAGATAGACTTTTTTTATCTCAATGATATATTTAATCACGAGTTTAGTTGGACGGCATCACCTCATTGGTCCATGGGTAACGTTTGATTAGAGATAAGATTTGACTAGATTAGGTGTTTATTTGATCTTTGAGAATTATCTTAAACCAAAATTCCTAATTCCAAAGTTAATTTTCTCAAAATTAAAATTTGTATTTTTGATGAGGAAAGGTGGATCTTCAACTCATATTTTTTGGCCATCCCTCTAAACTTTTGAAATTCAAAAAATCAAATTGACTCACTTTCATTTTATTTTTGTCGTGCTCATTTGTTGTTGCTTGTTATAAAATTTGCACATCTTTAAACAAACGTGCTCATAATATATGCTCCCATGTGCCTAGACTCTTCGGAAAAATTAAATTACGCACCTTTGCCGTGATTTCACGAAATAGGATGGTGATTTAGTATAAAACTTTGTGTTCTTTCCATTTAGCAAAAGGGACGTTGTTGTTTTATACCCATATCCACATACTTGGCTCGAATCTTCGAGGATGTAGTGGATAAAACTTCTTCTCTAACACAGATCTTTGGGGATGAGTGAATTTCTTCGGAAAAATAAAAAATTTAAATGTATATTATGGGCGCTTTTTGTTTATTTTTGTTTAAATTTTTGATTGCTTTCGATTGTTTTCATTTTGCGAGAAAATACAAAAAAAAATCAAATCCTTTTATCATACAATTCATTTTTTTAATTAATCATCAAATTCACATCGATCAATCGAAAAGATTTTTTCATGAAATTGATACCGAAAGGGCATTAATTTTCTAAATTAATGTAATCGAGTCACCGAACTCATCTTTCTCTAGTTCGCAGAAAATAAAATAATTCTCCTGCTATTTTATTAAGGTTTCTAATCGACCTTCCGTAAATGATTAGTGGCGGCTCCAATTGGATAATTTTTTATGAATAAACCTAAGTTGCAATTTGGTAGGACTTGGGAGGGTCTAAGTTAGGTTAGTTAATTTAATTAACCCGATAATCCATTACCCCGATTTTTAGGTCGCGACAGACTTGGCGACTCCGTTGGGGACAAGTTTTAGTTTTTCAAAATTTTTAAAGAAAAGGTGAACAGAATTTTGCAAGATAATTTTTTGAAATTAAGCTTCAATTTTCAAAATTTTTAAGTCGCCTTTAATTTTCGAAAAAATTAAAAATTTTGTTGACTTAAGCCGTTGATTTTCATGATCTATGCCTCGATTGTTTCGTTGTGATTTGTCGTGGTTGATTGTGATTATGAGTAATTTTTTGATTGGCTGTTTGGAGTTTGGTTGATCCCCATTGCATTTTATTTCAACGATCATGCTCCATTACGCTGTATTTTTCTCGACGATTTCATATAGGTTTACTTCATTTTGGTATTTAATTTGATCGCTTTATTTTATCGCAAGATGCCATGATTGAGTGAATTATACCTGTTATGCATGGTTCATGACATTGCATTAGACCTAAAATGTTAGATTAATCTAGGATGGTGTCTAGGTAAGAATCGCTTGACCTCAAGATGAAGGAATGGACGATCTTACCCTTGACCCCGACTATGTTAAGACTCCCCGTTCGAGGCTTGAATCCGTGGGCACGAGGGGATTTCTTAACATTCCCTAAGCTTAAAAGGGCTAAATACGATTTACATCGTTGAGTCGATATGCCCTTGAGAGCTCTAAAAACCCGATTGATAAAGCATGCATATGTCATCGTGCTTGTCTTTGAATCATCTTCGTCATTTTAGCATATACTTTTTCTAAGTTGGTCCATGGCTATTAGATGTATCATTGTGTCGATCTATCACTTCATGGGGCGCCGCAACATTCGATCTTGTTGAGACAACGAAATACGATCTCGATCAATTGGCTCCCCCAATTGGATGAGGTTGCATGCCATTATGTGGAGAGCCGATTGGGGAAGCTCATTCTTTTGCTTGATATTAACATTCGTGTCGGGATGATCTAAGCTCTCACCTCTCTGTTGGGTCCCCCAGGCGGCTACATTTCTACTTAGTAAAAGAGTACCTAGAGCATGCTCATTGGTAAGTCTCTTGATGCTGAACTTATCAGCCCATACTTGAAAGGGGATGCCTCACGAATTTTAGACGAATTTCGATGGTTGATTTGCCCGTCGTACAAAGGATTTTAAAAGCAAATTATGGGCATTGCTCTTTTACTTTTCTCACAAAGTGTTTTAACAAAGCCCGATCCTTGCATAAGGACAAAGTATTTCTACTAGCATTTTTTGGATTGATTATTTTTCCTCATCACAAAAATTATGTCATTCCTCACTTGGCACATTTTGTTCAACAAGTTTGTGAGGAAAGGAACTTTGTAAATGCTATTTTGGCTGAAATCATTATTTCTTTGAATAATTTTAGGTAGGGCAAGTTTAAGGTCTTAAGAGCCCCCACCGAGTTGTTACAAGTCTGGTTTCTATCACATATCAAAGAATGTTAAGGGCTCGTGTCGACCGATACTCTTAAAAACTTTGCCCCTCCATTAGTCATTTTCAAAGAAAAGCAGAGTAATACCCCCGATTATTAGTTTTCCGAATGGCTAAAACTCATGAGGAATCCATCCGCCAAGTCCCTCTAATAGCACGCTAGCTGGTTTCAATGTGAGGAGACTCACTTTACCTCTGGTCGCACCGGACGGGTCCCCCTCTTAGGCATTACTTGGAGTAGCTGAATATTATCCGCCCCGAGTCATTCGTCGGTTTGGATGCGTCCGAAGTTGCCTCCGCTTCGCCGAGCACCCGCACCAGTTGAACTTCGAGAATCTTATAAGTAAGTCGCTGGAACCTACTAAGGAAGCTTATTGGTCTACTAAGGAATATCGATTGAAGCACTTGCATTCCCTAAGAGTGGCGCCCGAAGTTTCTCGATGTCACCCCAGCCCGATGTACGAACAATGAGCTTAGGTAATTGCTGGCCAAAGCTCATGAAGAGATTATCATGGCGAAGAAGGCCATCAAGTGATTGAAGACCCAACCCGGCCCCCAACCCAAGAGATCGAAGCATGGAGCCGGGCCCTTGAAGTGATAGGCTTTTAGTCGTTCGAGTCTTGTCATTATTTTATTTTGCTTTATTAGGTCTCTTGTTAGGAAATTTTTGTCGGATTTTAGGCTTGTTACCTTTCATTATACTTTCATCGATAATTGAATTTTGTTTCCAAGCTGACTTTACTGTTTTGTTCGAATGTTTTCACCTCGTTCGAGTGGTATTCAATTTCCACACTTCAAACGAAAAATGTTTATAAGATCTTGAACCACCGCATCAAAAATTTTCGTGGTAATCCAATATGTTTTCCATTCTATATGAAATTAATGGCTCGAGTGGAGAAGGTTGGAATTTTACAAGTTTTAAAACTCTAGAATTGTTTTGCAATTTAACGCCGAAAAACGTGCCTTTTTACGGAACCGCTGAACTTAAAAGTTGTATATTTATGTTTCAAATAACAGTCTACAAAGTTTTATAATTTAACTCACACTCCAAGGGGGTCCTTCTTTATTTTTATAACATGCGTACGAAACAGTTTTATGAACGTGATTTTTTGGAAAATGCATTAAAATGTATTGATCCACTTTTTTAGCCTAATCACTCTAAATCAAAGTTGTTCATCAGCCTCTCGAATACAAGTTCATAAAATTTCGTACCATTTTGACCATTTTATGAATTTTCATGAATTATTCACCGAAATTCGGCGAAACTGGAATTTTCTGGTCGGGTCACGAGTCAAGTTTGAGTGATGTTCACAAGTCTAGATTAGCCATGGATCGACTCGACGTCTCTCACATGTTGTACTCATCACATGATCGTCTCTTTCGGGTAATTTATCTCGGATCCTCCATATATTACTCGATCGCTCGCAAAGAGGATGGTCGATATCAACGTTGTCGTCAATGTTACTTTGAATGAGAAACTTGGCTCTCTAATCAAGCGCTTGAAGGAATGATGTCTCAAAAGATGGAGGAAATGATAGCTGCCTTTACCGCCAAGCTTCAGCTACCTAACTCGGCCTACTACTAGGCCTTTTCATTCCAATTCCTCCAGGAGATATCACCGGCAAAACCCCAAAAGCTATCCTTTATCGACAATGCCGCTAAAAGATGTGATCATCACCGGCACGAGCTCGAGCGCACCACCCTTGGTCCTAATTCACCAAACCAATCCTATAGCTATGGGGATGAAGGATGAGACGGCCAAGCTGTTGACCTAGATAGAGCAGAGGATCCAAGAGATTGAGAGTATGCATAATATCCCTCAAGTTGACTTCACCGCCTTTTCGAAGGTTAATGTACCCGAGAAATTTAAAATGCCCAATTTCAAGAAGAATGACGGCACTTCCAACCCAAAGGCAGCATGTCGAGATGTACCAAGCGGGATGGGCAAGTATACGCCTAATGGCCCTTTGATGATTCGACCTTCCAGGCCGGTGTGAAAGATGCGGCTATAAGATGGTACACGAACTATGAAATCTACAATATAAAAAACCGGGAGAAGACGACTAATGCTTTTGTTAAGCATTTTAGCTTCAACTTTGATGTTCTCATTTCTAGGGAAGATCTAGAACATGCAAAGATGAAGAAAGGAGAGACTATTAAGCAATATACCACCAAGTGGAGGAATGTGGCATCTCAGCCGAAGCCGCACCCCCGAGCGAGAGCTCATGAAGTTGTTTGTCTCCACTCTACCTTAGACGATGCGATTGCGAATCCTTGGATCTCGCTGCAACGTCGTTTAGTCACCTTATGGCTATGGCTGAAGAGGTCGAGAGTGGCATGAAGAAAAGTTAGTATGGAGATGCTTGCCACGAGTACCAAGAGATTTATGGCGAAGAAAAACAAAGAGCTTGTTTCACGGGTTAACATGACCTATGCCCAGAAACCCGTGGCCCAAGTGCCTGTCGTGCGGATCCCTAACCAACAAAGAAGCCAACTTTGGTGCGAAACGGCAAAAAGGAAATTTACATCCTCCTCAAGCAATTTGCTCCTTTACCTAGAACCCCATCACAAGTATTTGCGATTTTACGTAAGAAAGGGCTTCGACTTCCGAACCTCTACGACCGGGTAACACAAACTCACCAAGGTATGACTGTCAAAGAAGTGTGACTACTACTATGGTGAACCTAAACATGATGCAAATAGTTGTTATATGTTGAAACATCGTATTTAAGACTTGCTCCATTCCAAAGTATTCTCATTCCAAGACAATGGTCAATCAAATATCAAAAATAACCCTTTGCCGGATCACTCGGGCAATGTGAATGTTGTATTTGGTTTTGAAGCCAGACGGGCGGTTGCTTTTAAGATCCGTGTGGCTGATATTTTTATTGCTTTAGTTAGAGCAAAGCTATTATCGAGGTTGCGGAAATATTATCATTCAACTAGCCGAAAGAAAGAATCTCGACTCTCATGAAGGATGGGTTGATAATCCGAGCAAATCGGACCGAGATAGTAGTCACCGAATCCCAGTTTGTCATTGATTATGATCAAGAATTTGCCGCTTTAACTCTGTCCCAATCTTAGTCTTCTCCGAAGGTTGAAGCGGATCGACATGGCTAATCTAATTAAGAGTGATCCGGAACTAGCGATGAACTTGAAATTGTCATACCCGAAACTCAAGTGATTACCTTACCCCAGCCTTTTCCTCATAAAAATGACAAGGTTGTTCCTTGGTTTTATGATCTTGCCCTAATAACAAGGTCCGGACGTGCTTATAATGATGACCAACCGGTCAAGCAAGTCGCTAAAAAAGATGCAAAGGAGTTTTTGGTTGTGATCAAGACAAGTGAATACAGCATTGTCGATTAGTTGCGAAAGTTGCCGGCCCAAGTCTCTCTACTCGAGTTCTTACAATCTTCTAAAAAGCATTGGGATTCCCATATGAAGGTGTTGGGTCAAATTCATGTGCCTAAAGACATCGGTCGGGATAAGTTGGAGAATTTTATTGGGATCATCCTTCTAAAGGATCGGGTAGCATTTGCTAACGATGAGATCCCTCTGAGGGATGAGGCCACAATGAGGCCTTACACATAACGGTCAAAGCACAAATAAACTTATGTGGCTCGGGTGCTCATTGACAACGGATCGGCGTTGAATATTTATCCCCTAACTACACCGAACCGCCTAGGAATTGACTTGGCCATAATGCAAGTAGCTAAAACCTCAATCGAATCCTTTGACGGTATGAAAAAGAACGTTATGGGAAAAATTAATCTTAAGATCCAAATCGGACTCTCCCTATTCGATGTCTTGTTCCAAGTGTTAGACATCTCATCTACATTCAACCTATTGCTAGGGACGTCCATGGATTCACAATGCGGGAGCCGTCTAATCAAGTCTTTATCGAAGATCAAGTTCGTGGTTGAGTAGAAGTTAGTGATTGTCCATGGTGAGGAAGATCACCGGATCTTCAATGAAATGGCTATCCCTTACATCGAGCCAGCTCATAATGAGGAAGATTCTTACCATGCTTTTGAGCTAGTGCGGACCGTTCACGCGTCGTCATAAAGTCCTTTAGCTATTCTTGAAATATCAACTACCTCTCTTATGGTAGCTAAGGTAATAATCGGCAATGATTTTGAGCCTGGCAAGGGTTTGGGTAGTGGCCAAGAGATCCACAACCCTATTAAACTCGGAGGGCGATCCTATACAATTGGTTTCGGATACCGAGGATATGGCCATCTTGGGCATGGTAGGAGACGTGTGATGGGTCACGGTAAGCTAGGATGTAGTCTTTTGTCACCACCTTTATACACCACCTTTCGATCACTGGAGTGGTCGGTGGTTACAATGAGATAGCTCAATTTGAGGATGATCTAGGGATTGTGGTCCCCGACTCACCAAAGGACCAAGGTGCTGTTATCGAGCCGATGGACACGGACGACGATGAAGTTAATGATGGAATCCCCGATCTTGTTGGATGGTTCGATGATTTGACCATTGCTGCCGTATTTGAGGATCCCATGCAAGTTGATGGAGCACCCGAAGAGGAGCCTTACATGGTGCCTAAACCCCCAAGGCCATCACCAATGCCGTATTCGACGATCTACTAGAGGGTTTAGATTCAAAGTAACACTTTTATGTTTATGCAATCCCTTGAGTGGGATATTTCTTGCTTTTAGGAGTCTAGGTTGCATCACTTCTTTAGGATTTTCATTTTCGTGTTATATTGCACTTTTCAATTTCCCTTCCCATAAGATGCAATGCATTGATTTCATTATTAATAAAATTACATATTTTCTTCATTAAATTCTTTGAATCTTGTCGAGGTATCCCAAACCAACTCGATGACAATAACTAACGATCGAATAAAATTGTCATCCATCGTAAGAACCGAGGGCTGGGTTCTTCAAGAATTCTTGTCATGCGGTCTTTGAAAACAAAATTCTTCGAGGAAAAACACCCATGACTTTCGAAAATTACCAAAAAATTCATGCATGTTTAAACCTAGTTTATTTTTTTGATTTCGCTATTTTATGTTTTAGGGGCAAAAATGAGGAGGGAAACCCGGAGGATTTAGAAGTATAAGACCTAGATGAGTCCAGTCTAGATTATGAGGAAATTCGCGGGGATTTTGAAAGGCACGAGGAGACCAAGCCCTTAATCGGTGAAGAGGCAATTTCGATCAATTTGGGCGATACAAAAAACCCTAGAGAAGTTAAGATTGGGGTAAACCTTCCTAAGGACGTAGCTAAACGTCCGACTAAGCTCTTGAGGGATTACCAAGACATCTTCACCTGGTCCTATAAAGATATGCCCGATATCGATCAATTGATTATCGAACACCGTTTATCGATCGATCCTTCGGCTAAGCCCATAAAGCAAAGAACACAGAGGGCTAGGCCGAGTTGGCACAAAAGATAAAAGAAGAAGTTATAAAACTTCTTGATGTAGGATTTATTGAGACTATCGAATGCTTTGACTAGGTCGCTAACATAGTCCCGGTACCAAAGAAAGACGATCGGGTTCGGGTGCATGTGTTAACTACGGAAACTTGAACATTGCTAGTCCTAAAGATAATTTTTCGCTCCCACACATTGATGTACTCATCGATAGTACAACGGGGTTTGAGCTATTTTCATTTATGGATGGTTTCTTTGGATACAATCGGATTCGATGAACGTCAATGATAAGTTGAAAACCGCATTCACTACACCATGAGGATTGTTCCATTACAAGGTAATGCCCTTCGGTCTCAAAAATGTTGGAGCTACGTACCAACGGGCTATGGTTACTTTGTTCCATGATATGATGCAAAATAAAATCGAAGTTTATGTTGACGACATGATTGCAAAGATAAGATGTGCGGAAGATCACATTGAAATCTTAACAAAACTGTTTGAAAGACTTCGAAAGTTCAAATTGCGACTTAACCCGAGCCAAATGCATTTTTGGCACTAATTCGGGCAAGTTGATTGGATTTATTGTCGTTAGTAAAGGTATCGAGATCGACCCATCCAAGGTGAAAGCCATATGCGAGCTCAAGCCACCAACAACGGTCAAAGAAGTTCGTAGCCTCATGGGTAGGCTAAACTATATTGCTCGATTCATTTCTTAATTATTTGAGACCACTTAAGCTGTTCCTCAAGTTGTTAAAAAAGAATGCGCTAGTCGATTAGGATAGTAAATGCGATGAGGTTTTTGAAAAGTGAAGCAACATCTCATGAATCCGCCCGTATTTGTTTCTCCAATGCCATGGCAACCTCCGATGCTTTACCTTACTATAATAGCGAGTCCTTAGGTGCGATGCTAGCTCAAGTGAGTCACGAGGATGAGAAAGAACAAACTATTTACTATCTAAGCAAGAAATTCACGACTCTTGAGATAAATTATTATGAGGCCGAGAAGACATGTGCGGAATTAGTATGGGTGCTTCACGGACTTCGGCAATATACTTTGCACTATCGTGTACTCATGGTGACGGAATGCGATCCTATCAAGTACCCGCTTGAATCAACTTACTTTGATCGGTAGACTTGCCAAATAAACGGATCCTCATTTCCGAACTTAATATTCAATATTTATCCCAAAAGTTAATCAAGGGACGGGCCATAGCTGATGTCTTAGCCGAAAGTCCGGGGCAAGATGATGACAAATATCACCCCGAGAATCGAATCATGTCAATAGATGATTACGTCTAGACCTTACATTTCGATGGACCTGTAAATTTATCTAGATCGAGCATTGGAGCGATTCTAATATCCCCTAGTGGCCAACATTATCCTATAGCAACAAATTTGGTATTTTCTTGTACAAAAAACATAGCATAGTATGAAAAATGCATTCTTGACTTGCGGGCCACGATTAAAATGGGCATAATCCATCTCAAGATATTCGAAGATTCCGCTTTGATTATCTTCCGGACTATTGGAAAATGGAAAACACGGGATGCTAAGTTGATGCCCTACCATTAGTATCTGGTTGAGTTGGTGGAGGAATTCAATGATATCTCATTTGAGTATCTATCTGTTGACACCTTATTTTTAATCAATTTTCCTTAGTTTTATTTTCTAAAAAATTCTCAAAAATTCATTAAAAAAATCAAAAAATTGAAAAATCAAGTTTGGGAGCCTTGACCAAGCATAAGGAACCATTTTTGAACAAAAAATAATTTTTCATATTTTTCACATTTTTTAATATTTTCGGAAACTAGAAAAATACTAGCAAACTTCATAGAAAATACTTTTCGAGGTCACAAAAATACAGCACAAATGTCCAATATTTTTATTTTAATTCGCTTTTCCTATTGACCACAAGAAAAATCTAAAATTGAATCCAATTTTAGGTGTTTCTTCAAAACACTAAGGATTGAATTCGCATAAAAAATACAAATTGAGTCTTTTTATTTGCAATTTTCACACATTTAGAGTCTAGACATTCAATTGCAGTCCTTCCAAGCTTCAATTTGATCAATTGCAGCCTCAATTACGCAAATTCCATAAACTGGGCAAAAATTCTTAAAATTCTTGCAATTTAGTCCCTCAACTTGCAAATTTTTGAAATTACTTTTAATAGAGGGACTTTCGGCGTAAAATTGGACCGTCCCCCTAGGTTTTCATACATTCTGAATTGATTGGCATAAGTGGTTTGGTCCAATTTGGTCAATTAAGCGTCCAATTGAACTTTTCCCCAATTTACAATTTTAGAAAAATTTGGGGTTTTCATAGAAATTGATCGGAACGTTTGGGTAAAATTACATTTCTAGATAGTATTTGACCCCCCGAGTTCAATTTTAAGGATTAATTGTAAATATTCCCTACATATTTGGATTAATTTTGAAAATTGCACGTTTGAACCTGTTCGACGGCCGACCACCGGTCGAACCCGGAAAGCCGATCCAGAACGATGCATCGTCTTCCTTAGACTCGCGCCGTTTTGCGGGTTTGGGAGCGGAGATTCAACGATCAAATTGAGGACCAATTCGATACTAATTGGATCAACTAATGTGGGGCTTTTGTTCCGCAGCAAAGACGCATCGATTGCCACCAACGGTAGGGCCAATGGTCGTCGGAGGAGCTCCGGCAAGCCGTAACAATTCGTGCTCATTTGTGATCGACGGAGGGCCAACGGACATGGACGGAATCCTAACCGATTCCGTCACCGTCCCGATGACCAATTGACGCGTGCCAAGGCACGAGGGAGGCTCGGCGAAGCTCCCCCGACGCACCAAATTTCAAAATTGGTTTAAAAGGCCAAGAAACTTTGCAAAACGAGAGGAGGCTCATTCGTGCTCGTTAAAAAAACAGAATAGAGAGAGAAAGAGAGAAAAGGTAGAGAGAGAGAGTCTCGCAATCAACATTGCCGCTCGCGGAGATCGAATTGTGAGTTGCTCGGCCGGCCAATCCAGGCTGAATTGAAGCTCGCAATCGACACCAAAAGTTCGTCTCAAGTTCCAAGAAGCGATCGCACTAGCTTGATTGATTTGCAACACTCGAAATTGGTGAGTCGGCCTCTCGATCATCTTTACCGTGTGTTCATGGTGTAGCACTATCTCGGGCCCAATCGGTTGAATTAGTGTGTGCATTTTGATCTTCGAACATCACCGACCACGATCGCATCTTCCTTTTGCATTGATTTTGCTTGAAACACCCGAGTCGAGCCTTCAACCGGTCGTGGCCTGGTCGAACTTCGACCAGGCGATTCTAGCCATTATGAGCTCAATCGAAGCTTGAGGTAAGCTTCCCGAACTTCCTATGATACTCGTGTATGAATGAATTGATTTGATTTGGCTTGATTCTCGCATGTTCGAACTCGGCGGTGGCGGTGTGCGTAGTTCATAGCTCGTGATTCACCCGATGAAATTGCTTGATTTTAGGATATGTTAGTCTAGAGATCAATGCGAGTCGATAGGAATTGGTTTCGCGAATTTTAGTTGAGATTTCACCGTTAGATCATCGCCGGAAGTTCTCGGCCGCCCATTGAGTCGTTGGCGAGAGGTTGAAGATGAAGTCTACGTGGTAGGTCAACAGGTCAAAGTTCTAAGTGGCAAGCGGTGATTGGTCCAAAGTATTGTCTAGTCGGCTCAACCGTTGGCGCGGACAAGCCGAGTCGGATTAGATCCGACAAATGTGATAAATCGGCTAGTTTGATTCTAGGCCGTTAGATTAGATTTTTGTATTTTTTGATTAATTCGTTTAATCGGTAGAAAAATAAAAAAAAAATTAAAAAATGCGTTTTAGTTAGTAAGCAGGGGCGAGGAAAGAGTGCGAGGCGGCGCGAATGGAGGCGAGACATTTCTAGGATTAATAGGTCGTCCATTTATTTCGTATTTCGGATATTAGGAAAATAGTTTTAAAAAATAAAAAATTTACAAAAATTTACAAAAAATAGAAACGGCGTCTTTAGTGTCGAGCGGGTCAAGGTCGGGTTGACAGAGCGTTGACCGAGTTGACCCGATCCGAAAAATTAATAAAAAATTAGTAAAAATTTCTAAAAAATCCAAAAAAATTGTAAAATTCATAGAAAATTCATAAAAATTCCTAGTTTTTTTTTTCAAAACATTTCTAAAAAAAATGTCTAGATCGATTCGGGACTCTTATAGTCTTGATCAAAAATTTTGAAGCTTCGAGGATCAATTTACACTTATCCGGAAAATGCCCAAATTTTTAGAAAATAAATAAAAATTCCAAAAAATTAGAAAAATAAGAAAAATTCTGAAAAATCACAAAAAAATGGGAAATGGCCACATTCAATTGGCCCGACCCCAATTTTTTGATTTTTAGGTCCCGAACCCCTAAAAAATGACCATTCTATCCTTCCGGGCCTTCCGCCCCAAATTTTCCCGAACCACCCCGAATTCAAAATTGATTTTTTCGTAGGCCGACAGGGCCATATTAGATATGTCTACTTGATTGATTTCTTGATTTGGCTACGATTATTTTGATTGCACATTAAATTTCTCATTGTGACTATTAGGATAGTAAATTCCCATCTCGCATGATACATTAGATCATTAGGGCCTACCTCACCCGAAATTTCATCTACATGAATTCTTAGGTTAGAAAATCACTCAACTTCGGTAACCGAAAGGGCGTCGATGTAAATCTCGGCATAACTAAGTCCCCGGACCCAAATCTCTAGTTTTCGCAGAATCGAACGGTTTCTCCCGACCGCTCGATAGGATTTCCGATCATACCCTCCAATAATTTATCGGTGGCGACTCCAAATGCATGTACACTATACACATGCCACCCGACCACACTAAGGTCGATCTCGATAAAAATTTTCTTCACATTGCGATTCGAGTAACGGGTCTTGGGAGAGACCCGCGCGCCTAAGATCCCGATGTCAACCGGGGTCCGAAAAGGGTGCGGCTCGTTAACCCCCGCCCGCTCCGAAAGAAAAAAAATCGATAGGGTCGCGACACTATCTAGGACTCACAATCGGTTCGCTAATGCATTGGCAACCTTGTCTTCAATATTACAAGTAACCAATGGGCTTGAGGTTGAGTCCCTAAAAATCGAAGTACCGAGAACACCAAAGATATTGTATGGCCATGATCGATGAACCCGATGGCAAGCCATGGTTCTATGACATCAATACTTACATTCGAAGTAAGAGTTTCCCGATAAAAGTACCATGTCCGATTAAAGGTACATAAAGAAGATAACCTCGAAGTTCTTTTTAAGTGGAGAGAATTTGTACAAGTGGTTGTTCGAGTTGACCCTTTTGAGATGCATTGATTCTATCGAAGCAATCCGTCCGATGATGGAAGTATATGAAGGAATTTGTGATCCACATATGAACGGCCAAATGTTAGCTAAGAAGATCATGAGGTTAGATTATTACTGGCTCACATTAGAAAGCGATTGTATTCCGCATGTTCGGAGCTATCATAAATGCCGATTCATGGGAACAAGATCAATGTTCCTCCAAACGAATTACATCAACTGTCGGAACCTTAGCCATTTTCTATGTGGGGGCATTGACGTTATTGGTCCAATCAACCCAAAAGCATCTAACGGATATCGATTCATTTTGGTGGCCATTGATTATTTTTCTAAATGAATTGAAGCTGCATCATACCTAGCGGTTACCGCACGGAATGTTGCGAAATTTATCCGTTGAGACACCATTGCACAATACGGCTCACCCGAGGCCATAATCATTGACAATGGCTCGAATTTAAACAACAAAAATAGTCGATGAACTGTTCAAAAAATTCAAAATCAAGCATCCGAACTCCTCTCCGTATAGTCCTCGGATGAATGGAGCGGTGGAAGTGGCTAATAAGAACATCAAGAAGATCTTGGCAAAAACGGCAGAAAATTATCTCGACCGGCACGAAAGGTTGCCTTTTGCACTCATGGCGTATCGAACTTCAATTCGAATATCCACTAGGGCAACCCCATACTCCCTTGTATACGAGATGGAAGCAGATACCGGTCGAGGTGGAGATTCCTTCCTTAGGGGAAATTGTCTCAAGTCAAGCTGATTGAAGCTGATTGGATCCAACAAAAGATGGATCAACCGAACCTAATTGACAAGAAATGGCTTAGGGCCATATGTCATGGCCGGTGCTATCGCAAAGAGGTTGCTAAATCCTTTACGCCTCGATATTTCCAGGTTGGTGACCTTATTTTGTAAAAATTGTTGCCAATAGTTCCACTTCCAAAAGGGAAGTTAGCTCCAAACTATGGTGGTCCATTTGTCGTGAAGAAGGTGCTCTTTCGTGGTGCTCGATCCTAGCCAAAATGGATGGTCCTATTTTCATCGGTCTAGCCAATTCCGATGTTGTAAAGAAGTATTATGCTTGATTTACTCTAACATTTGGATCAAGTTATAATCCATTTTGATGTTTACTCATGCATTGCTCATACTTGTTTGTCTACTTGTTTCTATTAGCATTATTAATCTTCACTATGAGATAGTTTTAATCGGAAATCTTCCCGATTTCATTGGACTAATCATTTTGAATAAGGAACAACAGGACGATGAAAGGCAAATCATTTCCTATACACATCCATATCGTAACCCATAATGAGAAAAGTGAAAGTTTCCATGCTCACAAAGTAAAGAGTTATCTTGCGAAAAGTATGAAGACCAAAGTAATATGAGGCATTCGCTTCCTCTACCCAAACACTACAGGTTATCCATTGCTAAAACCCCTTGAACGGTGGTTTCATTTAATACCCTGTCAGGAATAACCCCACATTGGGGCAATTCTCAAAGATTCAAAAGATGAGTAAAACTTTCTTGCTTTCACTTGCATCAATCTTCAAGTGTATTTGTTGCATGCGAACTCTATATTAGCTCAAGTGCCTTAGAAATGATGAAGAGCATTTCATTTATATACCATATACACATGATCCTTTGTTTAACCCAATTTGAGAGGCGGATTCATTTCTCAAAACCCGATTGGTGATCATCCTGGCAAAGAATCATTTGAAACCATCTAACAAACAAGCAAAGTACCTTAGGGCAAACTAGAACTCGAAAGATTTACCAGCAAAATACGCAAAAGATTCGGATGAGACCGCTTCCTTCCTTTTGAAAAAGAAAAGCTCAATAAGAGAGGTAGGAGAAGGGAATAAGAAAAGCAAAGGCTTGCCATGCAAAAAAAAAAAAACCCTAAGAAATGCAGCCGAAAGGCAAAGGGCCATCTCCAATCATGAGAAAAAAAAAAGCTCTCGAAAAAAATCTCTAGAAGGAAGGGAGGTCTTAGCCGAACATGCTCAAATGTTCCTCAAAGAAAAAATTCACAAGAGTGCCATGCTTAAAATAGCAAAAAGAGATGATCACCAATCCCACTATTACACTCCTCTTTTCGTAAATAAACCTTTCATTTTCAGGCCTACCCCGAACCTACATTACAACCTTTAGCAAAAGTCTCTTCAGATTATGATACTTGGGTTAATGTAGTATTTCAAATTGCTTATAAATATCGCTCGAAGTGCGAGCAAGATCATTTTTACTCATTTCGCAAGGTTTCGACTTGTAAACCTAATACGACTAATAAAGATCTCCTTTCATTTCTAAGTTTGATGACTCGCACGAGTCCCCTTTGATCAATCCTTGACCAAACCTGAATTACAATTCTTGCAAAAGACCTCATGGATTGGTCCGGTCATACCAATTGCGAGAATACCCGAATCCTTGTCGAATATGAAGATGACAGGTTCCGAGTGTTTACCATACTCATATCAATGGTTGAGTTTCAAAAGCCCTTTCATGAGAATGAGTGAAAGTCCTTTCTAACCGAGGGTTACTTATTCAATTTGTCCGGAGATTCATCAAAAGGAACAAATAGGTTTTCTTATTGATAAATTCCCCAAGTGGAGCTTTATAATGCGAACAAAAAGTTTAAAGATTTGTGGACGTGTCATGTTGCATTTACATTCATTTTATTCATGAGTATACCTCAAGTGAATAAACAGGTATGATACAATCACCTGGCTATTTATTAAAACCATTTGGAGAGTCCAGGTAAGTTTTTTGAACCATTTTCGGACGACAACTTTGTTGACCTTAGTTGTCATTTTGACCTCTTATGTTTGCTATGATTCAATTCAGGCAATGAATCCCTTTTTGTATTTATCAATTCAGTTCGGTGTATATCCTTTAAATATTGTGTTAAACAAACTTTGGTGGTATTGATTCATGACAACATATGCATCCATGATCTCTACCTTTGTCAAATCGCAATGAACATATACACTTACGATCTTAATCTTTTGTTAGATCATAACGACGTAGCTCTTATGATTTTGACTCTTATCAAATCATGATGACATAAGCACACATGATTTTGATCTCCAACCAGGTCACAACGACGTAGCTCTTGTGGTGCTGGTCTCTTTTACCAGGCTATGACGACGTAGCTTATGGCTCGTATCATTTTAACCAAATCATAACGACGTAGCTCTTGTGATTTTGGTCTCTTTTTGCCAAATCATGATGACATATGCACTCATGACCTTGGTCTTTTAGTCAAATCACAACGACGTACACTCTTATGATCTTGATTATACCTTCTTCGACTCATAATCACGTAGCTCTTGTGATCTTGAAGCACATTTCAACTCTACATATATCCTGCGTTGTCCCACATTAGAGGGAGACCTTTGATAACGGATAAGGCCTCAAGACCTTAAGGTCCTCTTGTGATCTTGGTCCTTTTTCCATATTCACAACGACGTAGCTCTTGTGATCTCAAAACCCATTTTTTAACATTATACATATCTTGCACCGCCTCGCATTAGGGAGAAGTCTTTGGTAATAGATAGGCCTAGTACCTTGAAATCCTCGCGTCGAAGCTTGGAGAATGAGGGAATCATCAACATTATGAGGTATTTGGTAAAACAGGCATTTTCATATGTGATCCATGTACAGGTTTCTTTAGTCCATTTATGGAAAAAGAGAAGTTTTGGCATATGTTATTTATAGCATTGCATACCATGCATCATTTCAATTGCATCAAGAAAATGGGATTAAAACTCCCGCAAAAATCATTATTCATCATTTTCATTGGCAAAATTTAGGTTTCAAATTTTGGTCTTTGAGTGAAACCTTTGCGAATTTCCATTCAAAGAGGGGCAATGTTGACACCTAAATTTTAATTTCTAGAAATTTATTTATTTGAGCATAAAATAAGGATTAGACATAGTTCTCACAAAAAAAATATATAATAATTTTTCATGCATTTCATATTTATTTTCTGTTAGTCATTGCATTTAGGGTCACAAGGAATGATCTCTATAATCGCTACGTGTCTAAGAGGGATTAGCATGGAAAGAAAAGGAGGTAAGGGCATATGAGAATAACAAGTGGGAGCTACATGTGTTTTTTTTTTCTTTGTGCAAGCAAGGGGATGCTTTTGACAGTCATAAACAAAGCATGCCCACAAATTGCTTTGATTTGGTCATATAATTAATGGGGATGCCGAGTTTTACTTGTGGCTTGAACTTTATCTCAAATCTAATCTAGCCCATTTTTAGTCATTAAAGCCTTTAATAATTACTCACCCGAATGGATCTTGAAATTATGTGAGGCAGCCCATAAAATAAAGGAATTTGGGCAACCCATGATGACATCTACTCTGGCTAAAATTGATAGGTGTTTAGCTAGATTAGGACTCTTTTAAGATCAAAATTCAAAATTTATTTAAAGAGTCTTATCTTAACTAAAGACTAAAGTCTTAAGGACCTAAAATTTTATTGCTATTTGGCTGAAAATAACATAAAGCTTTAGTAGATGCAGACTCTTAAAATCTAAGGCTAATATTGGATCCCGTTCTAACTAAAACTCTCTATCCGTCGATCTAAATTGACTCCTACTCCTACTAGGATTGCCGAAACAAGCTTTATAAATACAAGGCTTCATTCACGTTGAAGGGGGTTGGCTCACACTCTGAAGTTGACGACATTTTTAAGAGCTAAACGGAGGGTATTCTTGAGACAATCTCCTCAGCCGAAGCCTTCCGTTGTCCACCACCGAAGTTCAACTGGCGTTCCTCGCAAGCTATGTTATTGCACCACGCAGCTCAAGGTGTTCTACTGCTGTCCTATTAACAACCAACCACGAACCATCTCGATGGACTCTCAAACAGCTCGCCAAACTCACTCACCACAACAATCCAAGCTGTAGACACTCACCAGTCCACTTTGGATCGCTGTTCAGCTCCAAGTCAAGGTGCACTGGTCTTTTTTTGTCATTATTTAAATATTAAACCCTTGCGCTACGTGTGATAGAGCAACCGAAAGCAATTTCTGGTGATTTGCGCTTCAAAAAGCACGGATTTGGGGTGGAATCCATCACGCACGCTGCTAGAAATTCTGTTCTGAAAAGGTAAAAATCCTTGGTTCTTGATTGCTAATCCATGATCATTAGCTTGGTAATATGCATGCATATACGTAAACATACTTTGATTTGCAATTAAAGTTGGAAAATTAGAACTATTTTAATCAAAGATAGGATGAACTTTTATTGATTGTCAAAGAAAATACTCTTGAGATGTTGCTTTGATGTATTTCTTTCAATCGACCGTATATGCCGTCCTAGTCTGGAGTTGCTTGAAGAGTTTTACACCCTAGCATTTCAAAAATAGTTCGATCTTTGATAAGCGATTTTAGTTCCTATTTTTTTAGAGCCAAAGATCTGGTTTTGTGGAATACAAATTCTGGTGCAAGTTCAATTGATACACAAAATTGGTTAATTTTCATGATACTATTGGGAACTGATAAATAAAATTGGAACCACTGTCTTTCCTTATAGTAACAAGCTGTCCAACATTTTTTTTTTATCAATTTGAAATTGAAAATTGGGAATTTTTGTGAATCAATCGTGAAGCTTTAGCATATCCTTTCATAGCCAAAAATTGCATGTTCGTGGGTTGCCTTGTCTTTGGTAATCATTGCTTGACCTGAATTGATATACATTTTCTCGTGGATGGAATTTGATGTTCTTGGTTTAATCACTTTTTTGGCCGAATTTGTGTTGCGGATGACTTCTTCGATCACTATCTTTTGTAGCATGTTGGTTTGAGTGACATTATCTTTGGTTGATTGACCTCATATCACGTTATGTATAAATTTTCGATTTGGCGAGATAGACTTTTTTATCTCAATGATATCTTTAATCACAAGTTTAGTTGGATGGCATCACGTCATTGGTCCATGGGTAATGTTTGATTAGAGATAATATTTGACTAGATTGGGCGTTTATTTGATCTTTGAGAATTATCTAAAACCAAATTTCCAAATTCTAAAGATAATTTTCTCAAAATTAAGATTTGTATTTTTCATGAGGAAATGTGGATCCTCAACTCATATTTTTCAGCCATCCCTCTAAACTTTTGAAATTCAAAAAAACAAATTGACTCATTTTCATTTTATTTTTGTCGTGCTTGTTTGTTGTTGCTTGTTATAAAATTTGCACATCTTTAAACAAACGTGCCCATAATATATGCTTCCATGTGCCTAGACCCTTCGAAAAAATTAAATCACACACCTTAGCCGTGATCTCACGAAATGGGATGGTGATTTAATATAAAACTTCATGTTCTTTCCCTTTGGCAAAAGGGACGTTATTGTTTTATATCATTATCCACATACTTGGCTCGAATCTTCGAGGATGTAGTGAATAAAAATTCTTCTCTAACCCAGCATCTTTTGGTATGAGTGAATTTCGTCGGAAAAATCAGAAATTTAAAGGTATATTATAGGCATTTTTGTTTATTTTTGTTTAATTTTTTTATTGCTTTCGATTGTTTTTATTTTGAGAGAAAATACCAAAAAAAAATCAAATCCTTTTATCATAAATTCATTTTTTCCAATTAATCATCAAATTCACATCGATCAATCGAAAAGGCTTTTTCATGAAATTGGTACTGAAAGGGCATTAATTTTCTAAATTAATGTAACCAAGTCCCCGAACTCATCTTTCTCTAGCTAGCGAGAAAATAAAATAATTCTCCCATTATTTTATTAAAGTTTCTAATCGACCTTCCGTAAATGATTAGTTGTGGCTCCAATTGGACATTTGTTTACGAATAAACCTAAGTTGCGATTTGATAGGACTCAAGAGGGTCCGAGTTAGGTCGAGTTAATTTAATTAACCCGATAATCCATTAGCCTGATTTTTAGGTCGCGACACTGTCGAAGCTTGCTTAGCTAAACCTAGGCCAAGCCAGGTCAATCGGACCTAGAGGTAAGTGTCTTAGACCTTGTATGAAGCTTATCTATGGATGGATTATTCCGAATAGCTCTAAATCGAGTGATTCAACCACCATTGTTGTGCTCTGTGTGAACTCTATTGCGTATGATTCTGTGGATAACTTGGCTATTGCTTGAGATACGTTGTTCTCCGAGTTGAGACGAGTTGAATGGGACCGGTTTAGTCATGTTTGGTACATGTTTCACCATTGGATCGTGCCGAGGAGCTTTCGGCCGCCCATTCTCGCATCGGGAGGTTGAAGACGAAAACCGATCAATGTTCGTTGACCGGTCAACATCCAGCTAGAGGCCGACGTGGCGCCACGTGGCCGAACACGTGGCACACACGCTCGCAGAGTTGTTCGGTTAGTTAGCATTTTAGTCGAATAATCCAACGATCTAAGGAGTGACACGTTTAGGCATAGGAACAATCGGATTAATAATTAGGATTTTTAATTTCTGATAAATAAGATTAGAAATTAGAAAAAAAAAAAAAAGGAAATGCGGCATCGTTTAGACCGGAAGGTGAGTGCGGCGTCGTTTTAGACTTTGTGCGAGTGAACAAATGAGATCTTTGTCACGTGGTCTAACGAGGGACGTAGGTTCAAAAGTGATGCGGTGTCGTTTTGTGCCCGGCATCTCGCGCGGTCCGAGCCTGGATCGGGCCGCGTTGACCGATCCGTTAACAAGTTTGACTCGGATTGGTTTCTTTATATTAAAAAAAAAAGAAAAGAAAAGGAAAGGAAAGAATTTTAAAAAAAACTTTGAAAATATTTTTAAAATCCAAAAAAAAATTAGGAAAAATTGCAAAAAATTCCTAGAAAATTTCAAAAATTCTCAAAAATTGAGGAATGACCATAGTCAACTAACCAATCCTATTTTTGAGATTTCTCCTCTTAACCTTTCCAAAATGACATTTTTATCCTTTATGAGTAATTTGTCTCCAAAAATTTTAGAGATTTTCAAAAATGCCAAAGTTAGGATTTGGGTCGGTTTAGATAGCCAATCCTTATGTTTGGATTTTCGAGTCTTATCTTTTCCTAAAATGACGATTTTACCCCTTAAAAAGTAAATCACCTTTGATACTCTAATGAGTCGTGAAAATTACTCATAATTAAGGTTTGGGTCAAATGGGTAGCCAATCCTTCCGTCTAGGATTTTCAAGTCTCATTTCTTTTTGAAAATGACTATTTTACCCCTCAAGGATAGATTGTCCCCAAAAATTCTAGAAAATTCTAAAAAAATGTCGAACATTAGGAGATGGGTCACTTAGGGTGGCCAATCCTATTTTCGAGGTTTTCCATTCTGGATCTATTTCAAAATGACGATTTTGCCCTTTTTGGCAAATCGTCCTCAAATTTTCTCAAAATTACAATTTTGTCCCTCATGGTTGAATCTTGTCCAAATCACTCTTGTTTACCTTTTGAGTTGTGATTGACTATTCTCTAAGCCAATAGGGCTCTACTAGGAATGCCATGCTTGATTTGATGCAATTTATCCGCATGATCTATTTCTTGATTTGTGCACCTTCTTTATTGATTGTGTTTGTCGATGGTAGTCATTTTCATATGCATGAACTCCTAGATTTAGGATTTGTACACCACTCATCTCGCATGAAATCCGAGGATAGAAATATTCATTCAACTTAGGTACGAAAGGGCGTTAATTAAGGCAATTGGCGTAACTAAGTCCCCCGAACTCTCTTCTCTGGTTCTCGCAAAATCGAGTAGAAGCTTCAAACTATTCGATAGGGTTTTCCAATCATACCCTCCAAGAAATAATTGGTGGCGATTCTAAAGACATGTGCTCGATGCATATGTCATTAGACCACATTAAAAGGTTGATTCCGTTTTCTTCTCCGTTGCGATTTGGCTAATGGGCCTTGGGAGGGGCCCACGTCCGAGATTCACGAGATACTTGGATCGAAAGATCACCCATTAGCCCATGTACCCCGTGAGATGGCACTGGCGCCGGTGGGAGAGTCGCGACAATAATAAAATGCCTTTTATATGAGGTGTTAATCCAAATCCCTATTAGGATTCTAAACCGCAAACCCAAAATTACAAAATTGCTACTAATAATAAAATAAAGTCCAAAAAATTGAAAAATCCACCTAAACTATCTCAAATCGCCAAAATCCATTGTTAATCACAACCAAAGGCGGTAAGTATTGATTAGGAGGCCGTTTAGCTTCAACCAATTGAATTTGAGCCCGTTCCACGGTCGTCGACTTTCAAGTCCCCCGGTCCTAAGTGCATCATCCTCCATTCGACTTCCATTTGGATTTCGCCCATCCAATCGATCCAAAAACGCACCGTTAATGCTCTCCACATCATTCTCTTCCACTTAGGAAAAACTCATCCTCGAGTTAGAATTACAATCTGGATACAAAGGCTCGGTGGACTCATGAAACGGTGACAAATCAGCCACATTGAAAGTGTTGAAAACGCCCATGCTACGTCAAAGGTCTATAATATAAGCATTATCGTTGATCTTCCTATTGACAATGTAAGGTCCGTACTTCATTGGCTGGAATTTGCTATAAGAACCAACTGGAAACCGCTCTTTGCCAAGAAACACCATGACTCGATCACCCACTATAAATACCTACCGCCGCCTATTGTTGTGGAGAGCATTAGCGGTGCACTTTTGGACCGATTGGGCGGGTAGAAATCCAAACGGAAGTCGAAGGGAGGATGATGCACCTAGGACCGAGGGACGCGAAAGTCAACGATTGTGGAACGGGCTCAAACTCGGTCGGTTGAAGGAAAACGGCCTCTTGATCAATATTCACAATCTTCCAAATAACAAGTGACACATATCCATATCCACCACATCGTAATATAGCTCATCATGATATTTGACGGTGGAAAATGGGATTTTACATCGTTTAGTCACCGATTGCTTTCCGCTTCGACTTAATCCATCCTAACGAATATGGGTTAGGATGTTTCTCCACAAATATCCCCAGCTTCTTTACTTGCCTTCTTCCCTATAATATTCTTCATGCTACCACTATCAATGACCATAGCAAAGATCTTACCCAAAATGGTGCACCCGGTTCGGAATAATTGATGGCGCTGCGAATCATCTTCCTATTTTAGGGCTAACATCATCTTGCGCACTATGCAATTTATTTCCTCATCGTCAAAATTTTCTTCCTCACTATCTGGTTTATAGCAATATTCATCTTCCTCCTCTTCTCTCGCTACCATGTTTACTGTCTTCTTCCGAGAGCATTCATTAGATTGATACCTTGTCCGACTACACATTTAACACTTTATCGCCGCCGGTTTAGCATAAGGATTCGAGTTCGCAATTTTCTATGCTGGTGTTCCTTTGTCCTTCGCCCCGTTCATTGGACATTGTCCTACTACCTTTCCCGATTTCGCTCTACGTTAAAGCGATTGTTGAAAACCGCTCTCTTCTCTATTGAATCGCATGAATTGCTACTTCTATAATTTTCGTAGCATCTTTTATCCTATTCTTGCTGCAACAATTTTGCCGTCATTGTCATATTCTTCGCCTCGAGATAAAGTTTACAAAACCTACACTCCAATTTCATCTCGAATGAAGGGCTTCATCCCATCAAGATATCTTGCCACCTCTTTGTCCCTCCGTCTCCGATAGATTATTTCGGTCCATCAATCTCATAAATTCTATCGTATATTCATGTACAATTCGATTACCTACTGGGCAATGATGATATTGCTAGAACATAATCTCGCCCATAGTCGGGTGGAAGGAACTCCGCTTCAGCAGACCTCCTCATTCTATGCCAAGTTTGAACTCTATCTTTTTCTTCCGGCTCCCTCCTATTCTGCAATCTCTCTTACCATGTCGATGCACCCTCCTTTAATCTACAAGCCACTAATCGCACCCGTTTCTCACTAGGGATATCCATATAATCTAAGAATTTATCAATATCAGCAATCCAATCCAAAAAATCTTCTATTCCCAAACCTCCATTAAAATAAAGTATATCGACTTTTAATTTAAAGTCGTTACCTTCACGATCATCATAACGTTATCTTCCATCATATCCCCTTCGGGGTCTCCCATAGTGATGTCTCGCTCCATAGCCAGCGTGCTCTTCGTCAACAATCTCGTCTTCCTCTTCTTCCGAACTCTCTGAAAATATAGGATTATTCGCCCGCGGATAGGAGCAGGTCTATTGACAGGGTCACCATGAGCAACAACCGCACTCGGCCATCTCGCTATACTACCTATTCCGATTCACATCAACACCGAGAGCTTCAAATCGATCTTCTAATTCACCAAATCGTTCTTCGATGCAATGAAATCTGTGATCAACTCGTTGATCTAAGCGTTCTATTAAACCCTGCTCCAAACCTTGCAATGCATCATCCTCAAGGATCGAGGCTCCAATCTCCCGATCATCGTCACGAAGACCACTACTACTTCGCGGTCACCATAGGCTCGATACCACGTGACGCACGCAAAGCATAATAGGAAATCGATAACAAAAGAAAATCTCAAAATTCAATATCAAATATTCTACCTATCTCAAACATAATAAAATGCATTTTATATGAGGCGTTAATTCTAACCCTACTAGGATTCTAAACAACAAACTCAAAATTATAAAATTGCCACCAATAGTGAAATAAAGTCTAAAAAATAAAAAATCCACCTAAACGATCCCTAATCGCCAAAATCCATCATGAATCATAGTCAAATGGCAATGAGTATTGATCGGGAGGGCGTTTCGCTTCAACCGATCGAATTTGAGCCCGTTCCATAGTCATCGAATTTTAAGTCCCCGATCCTAGGTGCATCATCCTCCCTTCGACATCCATTTGGATTTCGACATCCAATCGGTCCAAAAGTGCACTACTAATGCTCTTCACATCATTATCCTCCACTTGAGAAAAACCCATCCTCAATTTAGAATTAGAATATGGATACAAAGGCTCGGTGGACTCATGAAACGGTGACAAATCAGCTACATTGAAAGTGTTGGAATGCCTATGCTACGTGAAAGGTCTATAACATAAGCATTATCGTTGATCTTCCCGATGATAGTGTAAGATCCGTATTTCTTTAGCTGGAACTTGCTATAAGAACCAATTGGAAACCGCTCTTTGTCAAGAAACACCGGGGCCTAATCACCCATTGCAAATAGCTCGTTGTCGCCTATTGATGTAGAGAGCATTAGCGATGCATTTTTGGACCGATTGGTCGGGCTGAAATCCAAACGAAAGTCGAAGAGAGGATGATGCACCTAGGACCGGGGACTCGAAAGTCGACAGCTAACACAAGGTTGAAGCGAAACGGCCTCCGGATCAATACTCACAACCTTCCAAATAACAAGTGACATACATCCATGTCCACCACATCGCAATACAGACTCATCATGATATATGAAAATGGAAAATGGGATTTTACATCGTTCACCACCGGAATGCTTTTCGCTTCGACTTAATCCATCCTAATGTGTATGTGTTAGGATGTTTCTCCATAGAAATCCCCAGCCTTCTTTACGCCTCCGTCCCTATAATATTCTTCATGCTACCACTATCAATGACTACAAAGAAAGATCTTGCCCATAATGGTGCACCCGGTTCGGAATAATTTATGGCGTTGCGAATCATCTTCCTATTTTGGGGCTAACATCATCCTCGCGCACTATGCAATTTATTTCCTCCTCTTCCTCATCTTCAAAATCTTCTTCCTCACCATCCGGTTCACAACAATATTCATCTCCCTCCTCTTTTCTTGCTACCATGTTTACCGTCTTCCTCCGAGAGCATTCATTAGATTGATACCTTGTCCGATTACACTTGTAATACTTTATCACCGCTGGTTTAGCATAAGGATTCGGGTTTGCAATTTTCTGTGCTTGTGTTCCCTTGTCCTTCTCCCTGTTCATTGGACTCTGTCCTACCGCCTTGTCTTCCCGATTTCGCTCTATGTTAAAGCAATTGTTGAAACCGCTCTTGTTTATTGAATCGCCTGAATTGCTACTTCTATAATTTTCGTAGCCTCTTTTACCCCGTTCTTGCTACATCAATTCTACCTTCATCGTTATATTCTTCGCTTCGGAATAAATTTTGCAAAACCTGCACTCCAATTTAATCTCGAATGAAGGGCTTCAACCCATCGAGATATCCGGCCACTTGCTATCCCTACTTCTCCGAAAGATTATTTCGCTCCGTCAATCTCATAAATTTTGCCGTATATTCATGTACAATTCGATTACTCTGCTGGCAATGTTGGTATTGCTAGAACATAATTTGCTTATAGTTGAGTGGAAGGAACTCCCGCTTGGCAGCCTCCTCATTCTATGCCAAGTTCGAACTCTCTCTTTTCCTTCTCGCTCCCTCCTATTCCCGCAATCTCTCTTACCATGTAGACGCACCCCCCTTCAATCTACAAGCCACTAATCACATCTTTTTCTTACTAGGGATATCCATATAATCAAAGAATTTATCAATATCAGCAATCCAATCTAGAAAATCTTCTATTCCCAAGCCTCCATTAAAATAAGGTATATCGACTTTTAATTTAAAGTCGTTACATTCACGATCATCATAACGTCATCTTCCATCATATCCCCTCTAGGGTTTCCCATAGCGTTGTGCTCCATCCATAGCCAGCACGCTCTTCGTTACGCCTCGTCTTCCTCTTCTTCCAAACTCTTTGAAAATAAAGGATTATTCTACCTGCGGCAAGAATAGGTCTATTGATAGAGTCACCACAATTAACATTTGCACTAGGCCTTCTACCATGCTGCCCATTCTAGTTCACATCAACATCGAGAGCTTCAAATCGATCTTCTAATTCACCTAATCGTTCTTCGATGCAATGAAATCTATGATCAACTCGTTGATCTAGGCGTTCCATTAAACGCTGCTCCAAACGTTGCAAAGCACATCGTCCCCAAGGATCGGGGTTCCAATCTCCCGATCATCGTCACGAAGACCACCGCTACTTCCGTTAGTTGCCATAGGCTCTAATACTACCTAACGCAACGCAAAGCATAATAGGAAATCGATAACAAGCAAAGCGTGATAGGAAATCTCAAAATTCAATATCAAATATTCTCGCATGTCTCAAGCATAATAAAACGCCTTTTATATGAGGTGTTAATCCTAACCCTACTAGGATTCTAAACAAAGAAACTCAAAATTATAAAACTACCACTAATAGTAAAATAAAGTCCAAAAAATTGTAAAATCCACCTAAACGACCCCAAATCGTCAAAATCCATCGTTAATCACAGCTAAAAGCGGTGAGTATTGATTAGGAGGACATTTCGCTTCAACCAACCGAATTTGAGCTCGTTCCACGCCGTTGACTTTCGAGTCCCCCAGTCCTAGGTACATCATCCTCCCTTCAACTTCCGTTTAGATTTCTACCCATCCAATCGGTCCAAAAATGCACCGCTAATGCTCTCCACATTACTTTGTCCCTTACTAACGAAATGAAATTGATGATGAGATGGAAATTTCACTTGTGGCACGTCCGCTCTTCATGGTTTGGTCTAATCTCTAATCACAAGATGCCGCGTGACTTTTGGTTGAGGGCATTACCTGAATCCTAAATTGACCTCACTTCTTTCCCATTCTCAACTCTTTAACGGCTTGCTCACATGATAAACATGTTCACCCTCCAACACCTGCTCATGTGAGTACTTCCAAAGAGTATTGATCGGTGTCTTCAAAAATTAATGGAGGCCTTGCATTAATCCCAATAGGGGAATTAATATAAATGGTCCATGAATTTTGGTATAATATTTAATTTATTTTTTTGGAACTTTTAAACATTTTCATATAATCTATGGACTATATCGTACATTTATCAATAGGTCGGAGACTATAATGAATAAATTAAAAGCCTAGGACTCCATTGCACAAATTAAAAATTCAGAGACAACATTGCACACTACACTAAAGTTCATGAACTATTTGTGCTATTACACCATCTAAATTTGATTGAATGACAAAAAAAAAAAACAAAAGTTTTAGGTAGTCAATTGTAAAATGGACAAAACTCAAACGCTTGCGTTTCCGATATTCCATACCACAGGTGCGTGTGGGACGAATACCCCTCCCCTCATACAGAAAATTTTCAGAAAATACTAGTTAGACCTATCAATCGAGAGAAAATATGCAGCAACCATGCGAAAAGGTCTTTCGTTTACATTTAAAAAAAAGGCATAAGAATCCAAAGGAAACACACAAAAAAGGTGCCTAAAGATATAAGCCTAATAAGAATCTATAAGTTATTTCACGTTCTCCAGACAATTTAATGGCCGTTTCGTTATGTTTGTATAAATAGCTTTTGAGTTTTTTAAAGAACAAACATTTTTTACATGAAAAAGCTGTTTGGATGACTATGGATAAAATGAGTTAATAAAACAACCTAATGTAAAGTTCAAAATAGAAAATTTTTGCTTTTCTTCAATAGAAAACTTGATTGTGATTAGCTTAACATTATATCAACCAAATACAACTTTGGAGCCCAAAGGCTATATTATCTGAGAACCTATATATTTTACTTGTTCATCGTAAAATTAATGAAAGCTATTGGTGCTTTTGGATTTTTGTTTGTCTTGGAATAATTAGACTTTTCTTAAATTAACAGATGGAGTATGTTTCTTGAAGGCTATCAATAAATAACAAATTGCCGTGTTTTCGTTAATTCTTAGTAGTTAATATCAATGTCAAGTATTTAACTTGTGAATGAAGTGTATTACGGAACACGGACATAAACAAAAAGTACAATGGCCATTACAAAGTACATACACTGTTTAGTGAAAAAGAGGTTAAATAACATGTTATAGATGGCCGAGTATTAAGAGCATGAGCAAATAGTAAAATATTGGACACAAAATGTTTTAGGAACAGTTGTTCGATCTTTGGTGTGGAAAACATTATTAATTTTTACAAAGATCGTGTTAACGAGTGATGTCAAAACACTTGTTGATTCTATATTTACTACAAGAAATTTTGATCTTTGATATAATTTTTCTAGTTGAGTGTTTAACAAAGTATGTAGGGAGAAAGAACTCCGCAGGAGAAATAAAATATTATTTGGCTTCCGTCTCGAGCGCGGAGTTCCATCAAAGTCATTTATCCTGATCTTTGGGCTTCCCTCTCGAGCGTCCCGTTTCGGGAAATCAATTGACAGTGCGAGCCATTATGATGGCGGACTCTTCGTTGCAAACGCTTATATATTTGAAGGGGCTTTTCGTTGGCTCCACTCCTTCACCTTCGACGGAACGAAGATGGCCATGGAGGGAAGCAAGCGTCACCCTTCTTTCTTCAAGAAGTTGCTCGGCGATTTCACCTTCGACAGAACGAAGATGGCATAGGAGAGCATATCTCGCCCTCTTCCTCAGGTTCTCGGCTTTCACCCAGAAGATCGTCTCTCTCTCTCTCTCTCTCTCTCTCTCTGAGTTATTTGCAACTTGTTGGTATCTTTTGATGGTGGGAGGATTTGATTTTTGGCACAGCGTAGTGTTTGGCATTTGTCTCCGTCTTTGTCAGAATCTTTTCCTAAAGAAAATCTTTGCATCATCGTGGATTGTCTTCTTTTGCACTTTTGCGGAAGTTGAGGAAAGCCGAGAAACATCATGTGCTGTTCTGTGCTGTTCTGTTCTGTTCTATGACTCTCTCTGATTCAGATTGATTCTCTGTTGTCTACTGCGTCATTGCACCTCTTGAACAGTTCTAATTGCACTTCTTTGACGCTACTTGAGTACATTGATGGTCATGCTCGGATTGAAGTTAGTTATGCCGAGGGTCTTCTACTCTTTTCTTTACTTTACTTTGATAAGATATTAGACTGAGCTATTGAGGATGGGCGACCATAAACTTGAAACGTAAATAAGAAATGCCTTTGTTGTGGGCTTTCCAAAGTGGTCTCTTTTCTTAAAATGGGCGATTGAGGATGTCTCTTTCACTTCGAAATCTAGATGCAGGCAGAAAGAAAACATGGACTTTCTTTGGATAAGGTTTTGCTATAGCGACATACTTGCATTCTCTCTATACCACCTAGTATAAAATGGGTGGACAATTCTTGAACTCTGGCTCAATTTATGACAACAAGCGATTCTCCTTTCATACAAATCTTTCTCCAGCATGTTTACTAAAAAAAAAAAAAGTATTCAAATTTTTGTATCATTAGGACCACCTTGCCTAAATACTCCAGAAGTGTTATAAAAAAAGGGGGGGGGCGGCCGAAACTTAGGGGAAAAGTAGATAAGACAAGATTTGTTGGAGTGGGACAAATTTTTGTATCATTTCTAGACCACCTTGCCTACTATTATTTCGATCTTGCTTTTTTGTTCATCTTTTTTTTTTTTTTTTTTTTTAAGGTGATGTTTATGTAGGACCAACCTTGCCAACTAGTGTATGTCGTTATATACAGATTTTCCCACTTTTTTCCCCAACACAACACGACAAGGAATTTTCCTTCACAATATCTGAAAATCTGACTACGATGTAAATAGCAATATGTGAATGCCATGAATCTGTTGAAGCACTTCCTTATAACTGTATTTTCATTTCATGTTATTTTGTTGAGGAAGGTGGATATGTAATAAGAGATGCATCACAGATTTTTTCACTTATGCGCAGAAAATCCCTTCTGCATTTTTGAAGAATTTCAAGGGAAATGTACCGAAGACACTCCTCGTAAAATGTGGCAGTAGGTCATGGTTCATTCAGACAGAGGAAAGTGATGAGGGCTACCACTTTTCGAAAGGTCTTGCAAAGTTTGTGAAGGACCTACACTTGGAATTAGGGGAGCTGGTAATTTTCTCACTGGTTGATCACGAGACATTTGAAGTGGTCGTATATGATGTGAATCACTGCGAAAAAGAAACCATTCCTACTAGGAGCTATGGAAGACAACCTTGTGAGCTCTGAGTCCTCTTTTTCTTGTTCATTCCTGCTTGATTTTACTGTAAAGAATCTCTCACGGAATTCTTCAAGGCATGCAGGTGCATTAGCTGAAGGAAGAAGCGGCCGATTCGATGAGGTCAAAAAAGAGGAGAAAGAGTCGATTATGGGGGTTGAATGTGACATGCCTGCTAGGCATCCTTATTTTGTGCGCTCCATGAGGAAATATGAAATGCATTTGCTTGTAAGTATGGAATTTGCTTTATTTTGTTCGCCAAATTGATATGTACTCAGTTGCACTGTCACAGGGGATTTAGTGGTACTAAGACCTAAGCAAGGTTCCCATTTGCTTCTTTTGCTGCATTTTTTCTAGTCAAAACTGTGGCAGGACTTTAATCTTGTGCTACTAGAGTAAAAGGGTTTGTTATTACAAGGAGACATATAAGAACTCTGTTCCTGATGTTATTCATCGCTTAAGGATATCCAGACATTTTCTTGTCAAAATCTTTCAGATTTCAATGCTTTAGTCGGATCTAAAATTGGTATTCCTCTCTCCAAAAGTATTTTTCCATACTTTAAATAAACTAGTTGGAACACTTGCTTCGTAACATTGCAAATGTTGGGATTTCAGAATCTTCCAGCAGCTTTTACTAGAGAAACGGGGCTAAAATCAAAGAGAAGCGTGGTCATGGAAGATCCACTGGGGAGAATGTGGCCGGTCCAGTTGCGCCAATATGTCAACCACACCAGCATCAGTGGGTGGTCAAGTGTGGTAAAAGTGAACGGCATCACAATCGGTGACACCCTGATGTTTGAATACCTTCAAGGCAGCGGCAACGTCATAGCGTTGAGGATAATGAGCAAAGCAGGAAGGAATGGAGCTGGACCGGCTTATGAGAACGGTCTTAAAAAAGGGAGTTGATGCTTTTCTCATGGAAGGGCAGGACCAACTTTTTGTTCTTTTCGTTTAGGAGAGTTTTTGATGTGGATGTAGTTATAGGAGCTGGGTTAGCGGTGTCTACATAACATGCGGACTAAGATTGTTTGGACCATTGATCATGTGGACTAAGATCGTTTGGACTGACACCTTTGTGCCTCTTCTTTTGGAGATGCTACTATGTTTGCTTGTTGCATGCAAATGATCTTAGATTGGTGCGATCACTTTTGACCACACCTACGAGACCGCGTATGAGTGATGGTCCCAGTCCCTCCACAGCGTCTCCAACGACGTCCGCGGCATCTGCTTCAGCGGCACCATCCAATCCACCACCAGCTTCCCCAGGTCATCCTTATGGCCGCCGAACTCTGGTATCGCATCAGCCAAGTAAGCTCGCGACCCCAAAAACTGATCCCATTTCAAGAAATGCGACCCGATCCGACCCGAATTGGGACTAAGGGCGCCTAACATCAACATATTCTGGGCAGGAGATGCCCGGTGAGGACCCGTTGGTCACCGGAAAATACGCAGTCTCGTAAATGTGAGGCATCCAGGACGACACCTTCCAAGGCTACAGGGGGAGCCACACAAGAACCTCGAGGCAGTGCTGGCCCTCGCCAGAATTGGAAGAGGGCCGTTGGCCATCACCCTCTCCCATGGGTTGACGGTGGGGGTCGCCAGCCATTGCCAACAGCTCATCGGTGGTGGGCCAGCGGCCACATACAAAAGGGCCTGTATTTCTTTTTTTATTATTTAAATTTAGTCTTTTTATTAATTTCTAACTTAATTTAACTAAAAACTAGGTGAAAATTATCTTTTGACAAAAACTCCCTTAATCAACAAGTTAACAAAGTCATGCCCTTATTTAAAATAGTCATGGCCACTTGAAACCCTTATTCGAAACTGTCAATGCCCTTATTAAAGAAAATGAGGGCACTTCGATAAATTATTTGAAATTTTTACTAAAATAGATTTCATTAGGAAGAGTGACGGAGACAATACTTGCCGGAAAATTGGATTAAGAAAACCGTCAATTTTGCCCAGCAAAAATGCATGTGAAAGATGAAAGAAAGACAAGAACTTAATTCGCAATTTTAAATTTAACCCTGACTTTAATTTTTAACAAAACTACACTTAAATTCCTACGAACGTTATCAAATGTGGCAAAGTTTTCTTAGTGAACGAGAAAAGCCATTGAAACTTAATTACTCAGAAAATATTACTTATTCGGAAGCATTTTAATCCAAGTTAAACATATCAATCCGGTCACTTGTCTTCCACTTTATCTGGAGATGGACTCATTTGTGAAAATGAAAAACAATGTTGTTTTCTTGGGGTCTAGAAAACAACGTTGAAATGCTGCAAAAATTTCATATTGCCTCATACAGACACATGAGACGAGAATTTTAATATGTTGCGTATGTTAACGATCTTACATGTATTTCCGAAAGTCTATGGATATGTCCAAAACTTGACAAAGGTTCATTTTATTTAATAAGTTCCTTTTCCCTGAAAAAATTAAACTACAAGGAATCATTTTTCGAATGATTTTTTTTTTTTTGTGATATGTAAACTAAATTATTTGAAAACCGAGTTGTTCTACATTAAAGCTACGCTTGGTAGTCAAGATGAAAATCGGGATAGGAAAAATTTTACCCAAATGTGTTGACATGGTGCCCACGTAATTTAAGAGAAATATCAATGGCGTTGTTTTAACTGAAAAATCATTTAATGGAATCTTAACGGATGGTAAATCTATCACATAGGTAAGTTTTCGGGATTTTTTATGTCACAATAAAAAGTTTAGGATAAACGTGTCACGGTGGGAATAATTTATAGGTTTTGATGTCACAATAAAAGTTCAACGTAAATGTGTCATAGTGCGCATTGTTTAAGTTATTTTTTTCTCCTTTTTTTCCCAAAAGAAAATTCGAAATAACAAAAATTGAAATTGTCCATTTTTTTATTTCTATTTCTATTTTTAAATTATTCTAAAATGTATATCCAGTTAATTATTTAGTCATATATGAGCGCACATATATTTAGTATATATGTAATAAACATATTTTATGTAAATGTTATAGTAAATTATCTAATAAATTCTTTTAAGGAATGATGGAGGATATAAAAAAGTGTTCGGGTCCATGGGGTTTACGGTGGTCCGCTCATATATAGGCAACTACACCCCATGCCCATTGTTGATAAGGCGATTATCAACATCCGTGAAACGACGTGATATTCGTGTTTTTATCTATTGTTCCTCCCTCTATCAAGTTCATTTAACGGAACGAAAAGAACAAAGAACAAGTGAGACAACGACAACGACGATTCTCCCTTCTCTTCTCTCGAACATGATATTTGGATGAACGATCTCTCACTGCATTTGGTACATTTAATATGTAAAAAATTGAGGTGCGTTCATTACGTGATGCACTTCTCCGATCAATGATTCAAGTAAGATTTTGGACTTGTTAATTTCATGCAATTCCATTGTGTATGTTTATGGGATTGGTTCCCTTCATTGGTATCGGAGTAATTGTTCTTGTTTCCTAATCACATAAGAAATTTGATGAATTTCGTGTTTTTTTTTGGTAAATCATTTTTTTTCGGGGCTTTTCTGGCAGGGGGATTCTTTTTGCTGATTCCAAAAAAAATTCCTTGTGAATCATGGCTTGGCTTTAGGAAAGTAGAGTCGTACCGCCATGGGGAATAAAAGCCCTAAGGTTTCTCGGCATTTGGTTGTTCACCGGAGACGAATTTCGCGAAGGAAGTTCGCGGGTTAGGGTTCCGCGTCCAACCGATTTTCACTCGATTTCGGAAAAATTACTTCACCATTTTTGTTGATTCTTGAACCTACGTGGTCGCGCCGACGTGATGTTCAAAACCCACTATTAATTTCGGTTTTAGGTGGGCGGTTGGAAGAGAATTGGCCGATTGAAGTTATAGTGAAAAATGGCGAAGGGCTTGTGTGAAGGCTACTATTCTTCGCGAATAGAAAAAATTTTGAGCAGCCCGGGCAGTTTCGAGCAGACCATGGGCAAGGGGGCCCGTGCATTCAGTTACAAATTTAAAAAAAAAATGAAAATGCCCATTGAGCAGCCCGCCCGGGCCAACGTGGGCGGTGAGAGAGTTTCCCATGAGACTACCCACGTGGGAGAGTTCCTTTTTCTTATAATATTAAAAAAAAGGAGAAGAAAGATGGAGGACAAATGACAAAAATGGGATTTGAACCCACGCGCTCTCCACTGATGCTCAGTGTCCTGGACCGCTCGGCTAGGTTGGCATTAACAATTCAAAGTGGTGAAATGAAATTTAAGAAGGGGCATAAATTCTGGTTTTGCCCCTTCCTCGCATTGATTTGCCAATTTTGCCCCTAGACGCGTGCATTAACCTTTTGGCCCCTGATTTGTGCCATAATTACAATGTTGCCCTTGGAAGCTTAATTAAAGTTTTTGCCCCTTTCAGTTAATTTACAATTCAAACCTTACCCACATAAATTTTTTGTTTTGCCCTTACATGCAATATTATGAATGTTTTGCATGAAATTAAATATACTTGCAATTTATATCTTATATTGTGAAATTAGAGTATGATTTGAGGCGTGAATTATTTCTTTATTAGTTTGAAATCATGCTATGTCATGTTATGATTACAAGATATAGGGATCATCGTATATTTTATGACCTTTATTCGAGTGGGGAGTTCTATAAAGTTTTAGTAACTTTAGTGAACTGAATTTTACATAAATGATTATATTAATAGTAATTTCAAATGAGGATGCTTGGACAATAATTGGGAACGTAGTGAACTTTCGAATCTAAGGCATTATGTGAAATTATTTATTAATATAATTAGTTAGTGTAAAATAGATGCATAAATGTTATGCATTAATAGTTCATGAATACATATCTATAGAACTTTGTATTCGGATATAATGGCTTTAGCTTATTAGAATATCGTAGCTAAGCTTGACAAAGGAGAGAAATTGAATGGTGAAAATTATGAAAACCTGAATATGATCCAAGATGTGCTAGAAGAGCAAGAAGCACTATGAGCTCTTGACCTAGTTATGAAAGTACCCGAAGATGGAAATACTCGCACGATAGACATTTGATGCATGAAAAATGATGAGCTTTATTGCTCGCATTATGTTGCTAAGTAGGACAAAAAAAATGATTTCATGCGTGAGTTCAAGCATTTATGAAAATGCCAAAGTCAAGTGGGAGCATCAAAGTTAAATTTGGTTAGACATGGGTCACCAAGTCAAGACATATCACTACAAGGTTTGACACTTATATGATGCCTCATTGAATCAAATGATAAGTGAACTGTAAAATGGAAGCCACATTTTTGAGTGATGAACATCAAATGCAAATAGTAATCTCTCTCTTACTTCATAGTTGTGTGCATATCAAAATATACTTCATCCATAATAAAAAAAATAAAAGAACTTTTGAGAATGATATGTGCCGTCTTGAGCTAGAGAAAGATTGCTTCCTAGCTGCTAAATCACAAACGACATTTCGTATGCTTGGTTCTAACTCAAGCGGGGCTTCATACTCTAGGTGTAAGCGTCAAGGTGGATTCGAGAAGTGGAAGGATAAGGGAATAGATCTTTTGAGATAGAAATCAAAGCCTAACCAACATGAGAAAGGAAAATGTCCTTTCAAGAAAAAAGTTTCAAAAGTGAAGTATTTTAACCGTGGCAATAAGGTCACTTTGCTCATAATTGTGGTGAGTTAAAGAAAGTTAGAAACCCTTTGTACACTTAAGAGTATACATATGTCTCGGTTCAATTTTCGTAATTGAATTTCATCCTTTGTGGATTGTAGACTTAAAAGCCACAAACCATGTAACGAAGAACAAAAATGCCTTAGTGGAATTTCAACGAGGTTCACATGGAGCAAAGTGAATAAATGTGGGAAATAATTCCTGAGTAAAAGTTAAAGGGATTGGCACCTATCAATTGAGTATGCGCAGTGGTCACACCCTATTTCTACATATTGTATTATATGCTCCAAAACTCGACGGAATTTAGTTTTGTGTTAGTTTTGGTTAAACATGATTTCAGTTTGAACTTTTATAACGGTGGTGATGACTTGTCGTTGGGAGCGAGTTATTATGGTTCTAGATGGTTTCATCGTGCTGATTGTTGAGTGCAATAATGGGAATATTAGTTATTCCATATTTACATCTTTTGTGATAATGTGAATATATGACATGCTAGGCTAGGTCATATTGGCCAATAACAAATATTTAGATAAGCTAAAGAGGGCTTACTAAACAATATTGAAAGAGTCGATTTGCTTATTTGTGAGCATTACCTAGTAGAAAAAACAATGGTTAATACCATAAAAACCCCAAACTAGTATACCTGTGATAAATTTACCCCAAATTATTTTTTTGACCACGAAAAATCTTAAATTGGTACACTTGTGATAAATTTACCCCCAAATTATTTTTTTGACAACTAAAAATCCTAAACTAGTATATTTGTGACAAATTTACCCTAAAATAATTTTTTTAACCACGGAAAATCCCAAATTGATACACCTATGACAAATTTACCCTCAGTAAAATTGGGTTAATACCACAAAAAAATCTCAAATTGATGCACATGTGACAAACATAGGGTAAAAACCCTAAATTGGTATACCCATCAATTATCACATATCATCCAACTCAATAATTTGACAATTAGGTTTAATTAAAATTAAATGAGGGTAAAATTGTCAAAGGTATACCAGTTTAGGGTAAATTTGTCACAAGTGTATCAGTTTATGATATTTTTGTGGTCAAAAAAATAGTTTGAGGTAAATTTATCATAAGTGTACTGAGTTGGGATTTTTCGTGATATTAACCAAAAAAACAACAAGAAAACCATTTGGAAAAGGAATAAGAGCTGAGTCTCCTTTGCAATTGATCCATTCGGACATATGTAGTTCAATGAATTTGAGAGAAAGGCATGAGGTGTATTTATTCCATCACATTTATAGATGCTTACACTCGATTTGGACATATTTTTGATTTCAAATAAATTTGAGGCATAAGTTTCTTTGAATTTTTTTTTTAGCTTTTAGAAAATCATTTTAAAATAAAAAGTCCGATCGAGGTCGAGAAAATCTATCTAATCGGTTCAGATGTTTATGTGATGAAAAGGAATAGAAAGATAGTAAACTATTTTAGCGATTCCTCAACGAGAATGGAGTTGTAAAGAGAAGAAACGGGTCTCAATGAAAATGGTTAAGTCTTGATGGCATGGACTAATTTACCTATCACCTTTTGGGTGGAGCTTTGTTGATTGATGTCTAGATACTTAACTATATGCTTTCTAAATTAGTTACTTCCACTCCATATAAGTTGTGGATAGGTCAACAATAAAATTTGATTTTTTTAGACCTTGGGGATTTGTTGCATATACTCATGATTTTTCCACAAGTATGGAAAATTGGGCTCTAGGGACAAAATAAGTATCTTCATGAGATATTGAGAGCACTCGAAAGGGTATGTGTTATAAGTGAGGAAGAAAGTGGGAAGCGTAACCGAATTTGAATCACGTGATGTCACATTCTTAGTGAATGAATTTCCAAAAAAAGGCGAAATAAATGAAGACTATTCTCTTGTTGAAAATCTTGAATAATGGTATTGACTTTGATTGGAGCATTTCATCCAAGTGGAAGCAATGTGAGAAGTGGGGAATTAGTTTCGAACTAGTCTCAATTGCAACCACTTGATGTGAAGAAGATGTCGTCGTTATCTAATCCTAGTGGGAGCATAATGGAGAATGATATAATAAGTGTACGATCTCCAAATTCGGCAAACAAGTCGCCGAGTGGGAGCGTAATGGAGCATGATGTACTAAGTATACAATCTCTTATTTGGTGAACAAGTTGCAACAACGTTCTCCGTTGATTCATCAATGTTTAGACTTTAAAGGTAAAGCTTTCATGGTCGCTTCATAAAAAGAGGATGAGCCAAGGAATATAAATGAGGCTTTGAATTGTCCTAATAAGGAAAAGTGGATATAAGCAATGGAAAAAGAGATGAAATCAATGAGATCAAACCAAGTTTAGGAACTGGTTGATCTTCCGAACGGATGCAAAGTCATTGGGAACAAGTGGGTTCCCAAAATAAAGCATAAAACTAATGACTCGATTGAGAGATATAAGACTCGCCTTGTGGTGAAAGGGTACAATCAACAAGAAAGAATTGATTATAAAGAGGTTTTTTCTCCCGTAGTGAGATTTACCTCAATTCACCTTATTCTAGCAATAGTGATTATTAGTATGGATCTTGAATTATATCGATGGATGTAAAGACCTGGGATTCTCAATGGAGAATTAAAAGAATTTTATATATAAAAAAAACCATTGGGTTTGTTATAGAAAGCCAATAATAAAAAGTATGTCGACTTTTGAGATTGATATATGGCCTTAAGTAGTCTTCAAGATGATGGTATATACTTTTTTGTAATACCATAGTGGCATATGATTTTGTAATGATTGATGAAGACCACTGCGTATATATCAAAAGATCCAAAGATGAATATGTGATCTTATCATTATATGTTGATGATATGCTAAATTGCTAGGAGCAATATGGAGTTTGCATATACAATCAAGAATTAGTTATATTCCAATTTTAAGATGAAAGATATGGTAAATTTGCATATATTCTTGGAGTTAAGATTTTAAGATATTTTTAGAGAGATTGTGATCTCTTTCACAAGTAAGCTTGAATAGATAAAGTCCTTAAATGATTTCGTATGTAAGATTGTAAATCCAAAATACTCCTATTGCAAGAAGTGAAAGTTCGAGCCATAAAGTGTGTCTTGAGACTCCACAAACAAATGAAGAAATGGAAAGTGTTCCATTTCCTAGTGCTTTGAAAGCTTAATGTACGATATGTGTGTATAAAACCTGATATTTGTTATGTAGTTGGAATGGTGAGTAGATACCAATCCAATCTAGGTCAAGCACTTTAGACTCGCCGTCAAGAGAATCATAAGGTATCTAAAAAGTATTATCGATTTTTTTGCTAAGTTATCAAGGTAGAGATCCGCACCTTGGAGGTTATACTTGATATTAAATGAGTAAGAGGTCTAGATGAGAAGAAATTCTACATCCGAATTTGCATTCTTACTTAATAATTGCGTTATATCTTGGAGTAGTAAGAACTAAACGTGTATAGCCTTATCCACGATGAAAATTGATCTCATGGTGTTATCAACAACAAGACAAGAGGGTACTTAGCTTAAGAGATGTTTGGATCAATGAGGTGTTGCTAAAAATGCTACAAGTGCAATTATTGATTAATTGTGATAGTCAAGTAGCAAAAGCTTACACTAAAGATCCACTGCTAGACCAAATATATAGACACGAAGTATGATTTTGTGAAAGACATTATTATACAAAAAGATGTGAACATATAGTACATATCTACGCATAGAATGATAGCAAATCATGTGATGAAGGCAATTCCTAGAAATATTTCTTTTCTTGATCATGTGTTGACAAAGGGATTAGTTCCCAACTTTGAAATCTCTAGAAGTGATTAGAAATTGGAGTACTAGATATTTATATTTCCCAAAATTTATAGTTAATGATATTTGTTGTCATTATTGATGCCTATGAGTTTGTACGACATTTATGCATATTCATGCTTAGTGCATTACTTTGAGAAGGTATGTTGGACAGATGGAGATTAGCCCACTCACATGGGTAATCGCCTCTATTTACTATGTGATAAATAGAGATGAGTCAATTTTAAGCTCATTATCTAGGTAATAATTGAGAGCTCGAGCTTAAAGTATAGATGTCGCCTTGACAGAGTATCAAGATGAGGTTATAATGTTTATTATGTCCAAAAGTGAAATAATCCACATATTTCACTTTATCTATCTTTAATGTTAGATATGAGTTTTGATGGATTCTTTTAAAGAGAGTAGATTTATAAACTCAAATTAGATATTGAGTATGTCCGAACTATCATCTCTACGATATTAAGTGGAAAGACATACGCTCCATGGGAAAGGAGAGAATACCGTAACACGTACTTCATATTACGTATGCATGAGACGACTAATAAGAGTTGGTGAAAGTTTTGATATCAACTTTCAAGCCGTGTGAGACTCTTGAGGATAAAAGTTCCTCAAATTTTGTCCCCTCACGACTCTTACGTATTCTCAAAATTTTTATTTAGTGTTCGCTATCTTAAAGTGTTGCCAATGGTCATGAGATTGATTCGATCTAATGAGACATTTCTAGAAAAGCGAGCTGAATTGAGATTGAGAGGTTTAAGGGAAGAGAAAGATCAATTTGTTTTGATATCATATTCTATCTTTGTATTCACAAATCTACCAATTATGATCATTTGAGTTTAATCATGATTATGAATGCAATGTATTCGAGCACTCGAGGAGATCAAGAGAGATATGATGCAAATGTGACTGATTGATCTAGAGTACTACATACTAGGATCTACTCGAGTTAATGTACCCATTTTGAGCTGCTATATACTCCCAACGGATGTATGGCAACAAGCTCTCATAGTATGCTTTGGTCGCACGGATTATTTGTCGATATGAACTTTATAGAAAAGAGAGAGAGTTATGTTTAACCCTTCGTGGGCGAATAGGAGTTGTTGACATTTCATGGGCAAGTAGGAGTTGTTTGCCCTTCATGAGCGAGTGAGAGATGTTGGGGTCCATGGGGTTTATGGTGGTCCGCCCATGTAGGCAACCACACCCCATGCCCATTGTTGATAAGGCAATTATCAACATCTATGAAACGACGTGATATTTGTTTTTCCATCCATCGTTTCTCCCTTTGCCAAGTTCATTTAACGGAACAAAAGAATAGAGAACACTCGGACAACGACATCGACGATTCTCCCTTCTCCTCTCCCGAACGTGATATCTAGATGAACGATCTCTCACTGCATTGGGTACATTTAATCAGTGAAAAATTGAGGTGCGTTCGTTACGTGATGCATTTCTCCGATCGATGATTCAAGTAAGATTTTGGGCTTGTTAATTTCATGCAATTCCGTTGTGTATGTTTTTGGGATTTATTCCCTTCAAAAAGATATAAAAAAGAGAGAAAAAGTAACTAGAAAATAAATAAATAACAATAAAGTAAGAAGAGCACATATTTTAAACGAACAAATTCAAACTTGAAACGGGTTTTTCTTATTCACTTCACCTCTTTCTTCTTCATGTCTTTGGTTCATATTGAAGCATCACGATTTTTCTATAGTCCTTTGTTCGAGGTCAAAATTCCACGAAAACGAGAATACAATCGAAGTTTCTTTTCCTCTGATTCTCTAGTTCATGTCAAACTAGTTGTAAAAGAGTCAAAATTCTATTTTTTTTGGTAATTTTATGATTCATGTTGAAGTTTAAGGAAGATGAATAATCACATTTTATCTACTTTGCTAGATTTAGCATTGGTTGGCAAATCTAAATTCCGCGATGCTGCCATATAGCTTGTTCACATTTCCATCATTATTTGACGTGTGGCAGTAAAATGATAAAATGAGCCCTAAAGTGATACGTGTAAAGTTTGCGAGCATTGGCATTGGCACGTCGACTTTGACCGTCAAGGGTGACGACGTCAAGTTGACTTAGATCACTCTAACCGCAGCTTCAAAATTCACCATTTCATAGCCTCATAACCTAATGAAAAGGCAATAATATCCCCAGGTCATAACTCTAGCATCACTTGTACAAATCTGTCTCATACTCGGTCTCGATCTCGGTCTCCGTCAGTAGACAAGAAATGAATCCGCGTTCTCATTGCTGTTGCTACAGGTATCATCGTATTCCTATCTGCTATGATATCTTGAATTGATGTGCGATTTTCGTGACAGTTTCACCCTTTTCTTGGAGGATTTAGGAAACTGAACCTGTGTGGTCAATCCTTTGTTGCCAAGATCTATCTTTGGTTCTGTTTGATTGCAGTCGAAACGCGGTTTCGTGATACCTTTCGTATTGTCATTGTCTTGTTTTGATATGTGGTTTTCTTGAGAGTTTCCAAGGATTTAGAAAATTGAACCGACCCTGGTCGTGACATCCTGCATTTGAGTGGAAATCGAACTCGGGAGTAATCCTTACAAGGCTTTCGTGCTTCCTTTTGGTTTCCGTTAAGGTTTGACTTTGATTTTTTGATAGAGAGGATCTACGGTTTTAGCTTTAAACTTTTTTATTAGCGAAGGTAAGTGGAATTAGCATTATCCCTGCTTTACCCTATTTGTACCTCTTGACATCGCCAATGAATAAGCCTCATGGTCTGTGGCCTGGCGGAAAACTATGAAGTTGGTCATATCATTCTTCCGTTTGGTTAAATTTAGGAATTGCAAGTTGACATTACTTTAAAAGGATAAAAGACGGTTGATTTGTTTGCAATCAGTAAGTACTGCACAAAACTGCTCTATTAGATCAAAGGTAGAGGAACACGTTCTCCACTACCAGTTCCACAAGAGCATATTTTCATGTCCTATGAGCTAAACTTCATGACATAGAGAGTGACTCAATTTGTAGGTTTATTGTCAGCAATTTGCTATTACAGAGGGTCTCTATGTGAGAAGAACTGGTAAGGCATGACCATTGTTTAGTATAGAACCTGAAAGGCAGAATGTCGATGATGTATTCAATGGTTTGGTTCAGTCTAGACTATATAGTTTTTAGCATTGATGAAGGATGCTCTTAGAATTTGCTGGGGTAAAATGTACGGGCCATCGTTGTGACGAAAAAAAGTGCAGGAGTTGCTTATTCAGAATGTGTAAGTATTTCTTGAGTGTTAAAAATTTCCAGGAAAAAACTTAATCTATTTTGCTGAGAGTATACATGTATGTGTGGCCACAATTACTGCATGCTTGAGCAATGCGGGACTTTTAACATTTAATTGAGTTTAAACTAATAGACAATAGTTGACAACAATATCTTACTTTTGTTGTAAACGAGCAGGGTGCTGGGACATGTAAAAAATGAGGTTTGAACGGGTTCTAATGCCATGTCGAGGGATTTACCACTCAAAAACTTAAGCTATTATGTAGCTTGACTGTATGTATATAAGGCTCAACTGTCCTCCTTATGAGCAATTTTGGATCCTAAAGTTTTGATTTGTTGTTAGTTATGATCGTTGACCGTCCTGTAGAGCTTGAATGAGACACCACACTTCTTGCAATAACCTTAAGTGACTGTTATGAAAAAATGTAGAGTCGAAATAAGGCAATGCATCGATCCCATACGAAGGAGTGCCACGAGACAACATTCCCTTGCGCCAGATAAAATCCCAAGCCGAAGAGGTTATGAAGGTACCCGAATGATGACCCAACCATATGAACCAATCCCCTCTCTCCACAGCAATCACCGGGGCATCATCAGGCCATGATGTAATGGTGTCCAAAACATGGGATGGTTGCCACACTGAAGAAATAAAATCCAAAACAGAGGCCTTTCCGGGGATTCCGGATTGGTAGATGTTCCTATCCGAGAAGAGTTTATAGAGCAGTCCTCGATCATGCCAATGATCAAACCAGAATGAGGTGGTGTACCCATTCCTAATCCACCAATGAAACTGAAGTTGAAAATCCGAGCGAAGGTCAAGGATTTTCTTCTAGGCCCACGAGCAAAACATAGGTTTAGTAGCAACCTAAAAATTTTTGTTCTTTAAGAACGTTGAATGTATCCACTTGCACCACATCAACTCCTTATCCAAGAATAAAACCCAAATATGTTTTAGCATAGCAGCACAATTCCAGCCAAGGAGCCTACAATTGCCCAACCCGCGTTCTTCTTTCGGAAGACAAATATCACTCCAAGGGACTTTGGCACTGCCCACACCCAACCCCAGTCCTTTCCATAAAAATTGTCTAAGTATCAACTCAATCCGCGAAAGGACCAACATGGAGAGAGTAAAGACACTTGCCCATAAAACATGTATGGCTTGGAGGATCGATTCCACAAGTTGTAGACGGCCCGCAAAAGACAAAAACGGTGCGACCAAGATTGTGCTCTAGCAGTAATGGAATTCACCGGGGAGCAACAATCCACCTTACTAAGTCTATACGCAATAACAAGTGCCCCAAGATATCATAAAGGTAGTGTACCTTACCGGAAGCCAATAGATTGTAGTAGCTGGTCCCAAAGAGTAAGAGAGCCACCCGAGAGATAGATGTCACTCTTGTTGGGATTCGGCTTCAAACCAGACCAAGAGGAAAACTTGTGGAGTCCCTCCATCAGTAGGGGCGGCAGAACTCGCATTTGCCTTAGTAAAAAAATCATCGGCAAAGAACAAGTGGGATAGTCGAGTAGCTTTGCACCTTCAAAATAACTTAAAACTTGGTAGCCGTGTTTGAGCGTTGAGGATATCGGCGAAAGTCTCCATAACAAAAGTAAATAGGTATGGGGACATGGGATCACCCCCGGCGAATACCACGTCCACTAGAGAAGAACCCATGGAGTTCACTATTAATAGCCATCGAGAACTTTGGGGAGGATACACAAGCCATGACAAGCTTGATGAACATATTGGGGAACCCAAAGGCTTGCAAAACCAACTGATGATACCCCCAATCAACGGTGTCATATGCCTTCTGAAAATCAACTTTGATAGCACATTTTGGCAGCTAGGGCTTGTGATGAAAACCAGAGAAGAGCTCTTGAGCAAGAAGGATATTATCACTAATCCTCCGGCCTTTTACAAAGGCATTCTAGAGAGGACTTAGCATGGAAGGCAATACACAAGCAATCCGATTTGCTAATATGTCAGTGATACACTTGTAAATAGTATTGCAACAAGCAATGGGCCGAAAATCATTCACAACCGAGGCATGTGGGATTTTCGGCACTAGAGTGAGGATGGTAGCATTAGTTTCTCTCTCAGCAAATAGCCCGATCCGAAAAAATCCTCAATAGTCGCAATGACAGATGGACCCATAATCTCCCAAGTAGCTTTGAAGAAATCAACGCTGAATCCGTTCGGGCCCAGAGCCTTGCCTTTGGCAATGGAAAACATAGTATTTCGGATATCAGTATCAGTCACTTGCCGGGATAAAAGCTGAATCTGATGAGCATGCAGAGCACCACCAAGGACAGACCGAAACTCCTGCATAGCCAGCCAAGTAGGGGCGCATTTTTAGCTAGCAAATCCTGAAAATGGGAGACGATTTTTGGTGGACCATCCCCGGATCCGCAAGCACAGCTCCACCATTGTCCACCACCGAGATAATACGATTACCAAGATGCCGTTTATTAACAAAGTGATGGAAGTACTTGATATTGAGGTCTCCCTCCCGAAACCGTTTAACCCGAGATTTCTGTCCGTAAAAGGACTCCTCTTGTAGTCTAAGCTCAGCAAAAATAGACAGTTGCTCCTTCTCTACGTCAGCTAGTACCTGGTTAAAGGGGTCCAGTGCAAGAGTATCTTGAGTAATAGATAAAATTGATCTGGCATGAGAGCTGCAAGTTGAAATATCAGAGAAAGCATCCCTGTTCAGTTGCTTGAGAAGTCCCTTAAGCATCTTCAACTTGCGGCACAACATGAACATCTACGTACCAGTCATCTGGGTGTCCCAAACCTGAGCAGCAATAGCCGAAACAGAGGGATGAGATAGCCAAAAGTTAAAAAACTTAAAAGGCTTCCTGGATTGCGTAACACCTTTGCACCCATCGTGACACCCTCAAGTGCGCCACGGGTATGAGGTTTTTGTGTTCGGCTACCCTCTATATAATTTGGGCCTTGAAAAGTTAATACACTTCTTACTTTACCAAAAAAATAAATATGTAACATGAAATTGGCCATGCAGGGGAAGTTGCATATGCCCCACTCCCCAATATCTCTATGGGACATATGACGGGTGTATCCCTATATGGTTACATTTCGAACACAATTCACAGTTAATCACAATTAACTTCTGAGAATTCAAGTTCACGGCCTTACTATGTTGAAGACGGGTGAGAGCAGTGATATATTGTACATGGATATGTGCAAATTCTCGCAAAATCGACCCAATATTACTTGCGGGATTGCCAATAATCAAAATCTGCAAAAGAAAGAAAACATAAAAAGGAAGGTTGGTAACGTTACCTTTCAGTTCGAACAACTCTTCAACCCTTCAATGAAAATGTACACTTACCTTGCAATTGTTGGCCACATGATCGTATAAAACGTTGGCTAGCCTCATGTGAGCATGAAAATCTTTGCGCATGGTTAGCTCTGTTAGTTTTCCCTGCAAATTTCCCCACGAGGACTGCATAATGTACATCTTGACAGATTTGGCCTCTTGGGTTGCACACACCACGTCTGATTGTGACACATTTTATCATCCCATTATTTGTTAAATGCTACATGTAACTACAGAACAGTAATAGAGTATCTACAGACCTTGAACTAAATCACAGTTCTTTCATTCAACTCCAAAATCTCTGACACGTTCAATTTACCTATCCAGCGGGAGTAGTATCGTATGCTGGTTTTGACCCAACATCTCACCACGTGTGATGGCCTGCAAGAGACTTGATGCAACATTCTCTGTCCGCCCGAACCTTACGAGCCGTCGACATCCCACCGCCAACACTATGTAAGTTCTCCAGGATCCAAAGGCCAACAAATATAACACTTGCGGAAGCGAAAACAATTCCCCGTACAGAAATTAATTAACATCACGATGACTTGGGACGGTAAAACAACTTATGTACATATACACAATTGTTACAACCTCAAACCTAGGACTTAGGCCATATACAAGCCTGACCACCTATAACAAAAGATTACGTGGTCGAAGCCTCTATGCTTTTAAAAGAAAATACTCTACAAAAGCTCAAGAGGCCAACTACCCTAGGCCTCGTCCTCGCTATCCGGTACGATATCGACTCGCCTCCAACTCATCCTCGTCAATCTTAGGTGGCTGTTCCGCATCCGATCGCTCTACAACCTCCCCATCTTCTCTTGGTACCATGACCTTGGGGAATAACGAATCTCCTAGGCGGATTATTCATTGCCGATGCGGAGTGTCCGAAAAACAACGAACCCACGATGGGGTGAGATAAAATCTCATAAGCTAGCCCTTAACCCTAGGTTAGGGCTCTAGTGCCTCCCAAAAGTTTTAAAAAACAGCAACTTTTCAACATATCCTTCTTCACCTCAATAATTCAACTAATAAATACCGGAATATTCCATACTTGTTCAAAATTCCCACACTTTCCAAATATTTTACGTTACCCTCATATTGATATTTCACGCTCTCGAAAGCCCGCGTTCCACGCTTGGCTATCGTATAAAATTTCACGTTACTCCACGACTTCATACAAGTTCATAACATTGAGCCTCGGACCTTTATGGAACACGGCCCACATATATATATATACTAGGGTCTCGACACATAGGAATACGACCCATAAATCTCGGCCCGACACATAGGAACACGACCGGATTAAGTCTCGGACAATTAGTCGAACACGACTCACTTTGGTCTCGGACGACTTAATTGAACACGACTTTCACACTTTCTGGTCTCGACAATCGACGAATACGGCTCACTTTGGCCTCGACGACTTGATTGAATACGACCTTCATACTTTCTCGGTCTCGGACAATCGAAAGCTCACTTTGGCCTCACGACTTGATTGAATACGACCTTCATACTTTCTCGGTCTCGACAATCGACAATACGGCCACTTTGGCCTCGAAACTTGATTGAATACGACCCATAAATCTCGGTCTCACACATAGGAACACGACCGGATTAAGTCTCGGACAATTAGTCGAACACGACTCACTTTGGTCTCGGACGACTTAATTGAACACGACTTTCATACTTTCCGGCGTAATACGCCCAGATATTATAATACTCATAACCCCGTTCAACGCCTTAGGTATAATAATAATAAAGCCCAGCACGCCTCGGCAACATATGGTCTTATGAAATACGAACTCCGCGCATAACGCCTCGGGTAAAATCCCACATTTCCTCTCTTTCATTCCACTTAAGGCCATATACCACAATAATTTCCCGATCGCTCCGTCCGATACCACGCGATCCTTTAAATACTTCCGATCAATCAATCCTTGCCACGTGATTCCGCTAGATTCCTTGATTAACAGACGAGACCATTCGGTCTCACCAACTTTCTCCAACAAAAGATCGGGACCATGCGATCTCTCTAATTTTCTCAATTGCCCAATCGAGACCACTCGATTAAATTGTACTGGCAAATACTCGATCGAAACCACGTGATTCACTCACGTTAGAGAATTAATACATCGGGGTCACCCGATTAATTTATGCTACCACGAATTCAATCTACGCCAAGTACCATATTATACTAACGCAGCAAAAATTAATAGCGTACAATTAAAAGTACACTAACGTGGGAATTGATCTAGGCCGAACCATATTAATTTCTAACGTACAATTAATTCACGACTATAGTACTAAACTATAGTAACACCACATTTATTTAATACCGTGGCATAACGATATGTTGTCACATATAAAGTAACTATAGTTAGAATATAATTCAACCATGGTTAAAACAATAACTAGAGTCAAGGAATAACCTAACCATGATTAAATACTTGCATAAAGTAACTAGAGTTAGGCATAAAGTAACCATGGTCCAACTTTGACCATACCCAAATCCTCTTGACTTCACTATTCACTTCAAGAACATGATTTCTCTCTCCTCCTCCCCTTCATTCTCGGCCAAGGCATGAAAATGGCCAAAAACAACCAAATTTTCACCCAAATCTACTCAATCTCAAGTCCTTTAGCAACCTAGATACCTAATCAAGGTTTAGGAACCAACTTACCACTATTTTAGCAAGTTTTCCGCGAGAAACCGAAGCAAAAGGCCCTCTCTCAAACCGGGTCAGATTTGCCTCGTCCCGACCTTTGCCCCTTCAAACGGACCTACGGGAAAACATACCCCGTTAAATCGAGCTTATAATATGTCCATGGAAAGCTAAGACAATAAGCTTTCAAATGGAGGTGGTCTTACCTCAAAGCGACGTCGGACGAAAAAGTTATGGCCGGAACAATGGGGCTGTCGGAACAGGGCTGCGGGTTTGGGCGAGAGAGAAGTGAGAGAAAATTTTGTCCAAATGAAGAAGATGAAGATGGTGGATAGATAAGCTAGGCTAGGATATTTTGGGATGAAAAGTTTGACTAGAATTCTTGGTCTTAGAAATAATGAGACAAAGACTTGTGGGTCCCACCAATAATTCATCTCCTTTCCCATATCCAACACTGGGGGCGAATCGTGAAATACACATCTGATGAGGACATCCAATATATTAATATTGAAATCCTTGAAAGTCCGACGTTCAATTTCAAGTCCAATTCATTTCAATTGTTGGCATTCTTTATTGTCGATATCCGATTTAAATCCCATTCAATCATTAGCCCGAAGACGGTCGAAATTGAATGTCACATTCTCTCTATGGTCATTACCCTTGACAGTATATAATCAGATTTATCAGATGACAACGAGATAAGAGTCTACTAAAAGGAGGCGATTACAGGATGAAAAATCGAACTCTATGCAATCGTAATATGAACAAGTGAACTCTATGATATACAATAAAGTGAAGAATCTCAAAAGACCACAAAACGACTCGAAGCTAAGATCAGAAATCCGCAACACAGGTTCAGTTTACTAAACTCTTACGAAAACAATAAATAAAAACATAGATCTAAATATTACAATACCTCCGGCATTGGTCACGAGAATTCGTGTTGCTTGAGGAGCCTAAGTCGGTTGCTAAGGGTCCAGATGATGCAGAGGGAGGATCTTGCCTCGGCGGAGGGTCTTGCGAGGCGATGATGGAGGATTTTGCATTTGCAAAGATTTTCATGCTCACATGAGGCTGGCCAATGCTTTACGCTATCATGTAGCTAACAATTGCAAGGGTTTTTTGAACTGCAAGGTAAAGTTACCTAATTTCCTTTTATGTCTTGTTTCTTTTGCAGATTTTGATTGATAATCGCGCAAGTATTGGTGTAGAGTTACTCCACAAAATATAAGTATATTTGTCCGGGCTAGTTTCAGCACATGCGTGACTAGACCGGTGGAATTCCTAAAGTTGGCTTTTGCCTTTACCTTTTACCCGATTTTGTTCAACTTATTAGCTCGGCCAGTTTTGTTTTTTTTGCAATACTCATGTTCTTTTTAATTGCACTTTTTTAGGGTAGGCATGTTTCCATGGGAGTGTTCTCCGATGGATCGTACAATGTACCCATTGACACGGTGTTCATTCCCAGTAACGTGCTAGGTGGACAATGGACCATCAGGCCAGGTACAGAGAACTTGTCTTTTGGTCTGTGGGCGATTGCGTTATGTCCATAATTGTCTTGTTATCTGGCCTTGATGTAGGTCTTGAGATTGAGGATTTCCAGGGACAGAGCTTCGCTAAGGCAATACGAGCTGCTGCTGATTGTCAAGCTGATGCGCAGAGGGTGATACTGAAGTGGAAGGACGGGAATGATGAATATTTCAGGATTTAGACTGTCATGCAATTTATGTTTCTATGTGTTTGTTATATTTCAATTTTAGTGTTTCTTTTTGGATCGAACTTCAATTTGATAAGTGACTTTTTTAGTTAGAGCCTGTCTTGATCTTGACAAAATTACTTCTTTCCTGTATGATCCAGTGATGGGTTTTTGTCAATTCTTGAATCTTTAGCTCTCAACTTCGACTGGATTGTGGTTAAGGCTTATCTTAGTTCATAGGGCTGTGAGGGAACACCCTTTGCTCGAAGAAATAGGCAGCTTCCCCTTCAAGCGGTCAAAAAAATCGAGCTAATATATGATCATGACGGCACATTGATGCACAGGTCTTTTTTAGGGCCTTTTGATCATGATGCATCATGAACGTGCCAATATGTGCTCGGGGTGAGCGGTGGTTATATATATCGGAGCGGCTTCGTCAGCTTGGATTGGAAGGAAGGACTTTGCTTTCCAATCGCTTTTTGAGGCCGATTTGGATGAGCATGGGCAAGTTCAGGATTCGCTATCGCTTTCGGCTTGGAGCGGCTCACCCCATGCTGGAGCTTCTGGGTTTTGGCTCATTCTCCTTTTTGTCGTACTCTTTTGGTGATTGAAGTTGAATAATTGGACAACTTGAGGGAAATTGGTGAAGTTTCGGATTCCGAAGCCATAATCTTTTATGAAGCTTGCTTTGGATTTTTGCAGCGTCTATGTTCGTTTGATTATCGCGGAAGTTGTGTGTTCACAGATTCTCGATTGTTGTAGGACAGGCAGATTTTCTACCTTCTAAGCAGATCATCGATGTCGTTCATGCTACATCTGTGAGGGGACTTGTAATGAGCATTGGGATACGGTGTATATAGAAGCTTGCTTCTTATTTTACCTATAATTGATATGAATGAATCTTATGATGTTCAGATGTCGATCTTCTCTATTTTGTTCATGTTGCTTCCTTTAGTGGCACCTCAAGTGCAATGCAACATAATGACGTCTAGGAAGTGGAGAAGAGGATAAGCAAGGAATCGTCTCAAACCATGAAACACAAAGGTACAAAAGAGGATAAAAATTCAAAGAGGGAGATTATTGAGAATGCGCCGATTCGGCATGAATCTGAAAAAACTTTCAAGGGTACTGAACGTTTTTCCCTGCATAATGAAAAACAAAGTGCAGTGGATTTTGCAAGGTCAAGGTTTAGAGGTAAAGAGGAGCCAAATTCCCCTCACCTAAGTGAACATAGTTACACAAGAGTGCGTGATTCAAAAATTTGACCCTTAGAGGTAAAGAGGAGCCAAATCTGAGAGAGGAAGTAATAGAAAGCACACATGGGGATAAAGATGAGAAGGTTATCAAAGGTAGGAACATGTCAAAGAAACTTGATCCGAGAAGAGTGCGTGATTCCGAAATTTTGGATAGAAAGGAACGGAAAGAACTAACAAAGTCCTGTGATGATGAAGTGAACATCAGAAGGAAAAGATCAAGGAGTAGAGAACGTGGAAGGGATAGAAGATCGGTTTCACTCTCGCCGAAGGGGTACAGACATCTAGCCTACAATGGTCGAAAATATGGGGAGTCATTCTCTAGTTCTCTCAAAGATAGATCTGAAAGACACGATGTTGACGTTGACAGGACCAAATTTCCTAGTAATGGTTCAAGCAATCACTCCCATGGACATGGATAGCCTACTAGTGGGCTCGGTGGTTACTCCCTAAGAAAGATGGAAAACTGAGAAAGCTGTTTAGACTCCTTCCCCTACTAAAAGATCTCCAGAAAGGAAAATTTGTGGATGGTATATTCCTCCAAGGTGTGTAAAAGATGGTTTTGCTGCATCTGTTTTGCTTAGTTTCCCATTTACAAATCAGATCATGCCATCAAATGCGCATGAGTTGGCCAGTGCTGTTTCTGCTGCTTTAAGTACGATGAAACCTCTGCTTGGTGCTTCTCCAAATGTTCCTCCTACAAAGACACTGCCTCCATTGACTCAATTCAATTGAGAGAGTCCACAAGGCTTATGAGGAGGCTTTATGTAGAAAACATACCAGCTTAAGCCTCTGAGAAAGCCACTATGGCATGTCTCAATAATTATTTGCTGTCTTCAAGTGTTAATCATATTACAGGGAACCAAACCATGCATCAGCTGTACTGTAAGATTCCAAACTAAAAAATGACTTGGTATTTTATATCGTGGAGGATCTGTGCTGCTTAACCTATTAAATTGCAGATATACAAGGAGAAGGGTCATGCTTTAGTTGAGTTTCTCACTCCTAAGGATGCTTCAGCTGCTCTTTTCATTCGATGGAGCTTCCTTTTTTGGCTCCATTTTGAAAATCAGACGTCCCGAATATTTTGTTTAAGTGGCTGTAGGAATCCTCATTTTCCCTTCTCATATTTGAATATGTTATTATGGTTACCTGTCTGTCCCTATAGTGCTATATCATTCTATCTCAATTAAATATTTCCACGAAATCACGGGCATGTCCAAGAGAAGGAAAGGAAAATGCCTAGACTAATGTTAGTTAGATTAGTGTAGGATGTAAGCTGCGACTATAATCATTATGCAGCGATCCAAGAATCACACGTATAAAGATGCGAATCACAAATCATATAGAATAAAAGAATTAACGCATCTTGTTTTGGATCCATCGTTTTTTATGCGGAATTGCGACGATCCGATACTCAAGAGCTTCTCTTCTATGAACCCCATTTATCACCTGGTTTCAATGAGACGGCCCCCTCACGTATCGTTCCCGACGATTCTTGATGTGAGGTTATGTGGACATTAGGGTTTAGAGGAGGAACTTGAGCTCTATTTATATAAATTGAAACCTATCCCCTCATTAAAGATAAAGTTTATCTCGGCCTACACTATCTAGCTACATATTAGACTAAATAGGAAATTGTATATATCTTTCTTTATTATATCAATTAATATTTATAATTACAATTAATAAAGCTCACGTTGAATATATATAAAATATATTCTATCATTCTCCCACTTGGACTAAATTAATTGAAATTGTACCGTATATGTGTATCTTTATATTGGTCTAGAGATAATTCTCAATAGTCAATCCGATCTCATAAAGTCTTAAACACCGAATCATGCTAGTAACTACATCAAAAGACACAGAGCTATCCATGGTCACAAATGGTCTTAACTTTACTGATATAGATTTAATATGATAGTGTAGCAAATGGATAACATTTCAAATAATAGAGACACATTATATGTTATCATCTTTGTCGATCATATTCTCTTACTTTATATGTCACGAAACCCGATGTGTCACAAGAGAACATCCTTATAGTTCCAATGAACCCACATATATCTTACCTTTATAGTTAACCATACTTTATGTATAACATGACATATGCACATGGCCAAAATAAATCCCCTAGCCATTACTCGAGGTTTACACAATTCCTCGAGGTTTTCAATAGATATGCATTCAATAACACATTCATAAACACTTAATTGAATGTAAAAGAGTCAATACATATCAAAATCGTTACTAAACATAACATGATACAAATGTAAACTTTATTAGAGCAAAAACTAAAAAGCTCCCACTAAACAATAACATCCCACGATGCTTCTAAGCCCATGCTATTAACATGACGTTCAAATACACAAGGGTGTAGACCTTTAGTCGTGGATCGAGAATCATAGCATCTCGTAGTAATATGTTTTACCGCAACGTCACCATTCTATACGGATTCTTTTATGGTCAAAAACTTGACCTCCATATGCTTAAACCCCTTGAAACTTCGTGTGGTTGTTAATGAACAACACCGTAGAATTATTGTCACAATACAACTATATGGGTCTATTAACAAAATCAAACACGATCAACTCTATAATGAGATTCCGGAGCCAAATAGCTTGAGTAGCGGTTGAAAAGCATGCTATAAACTCCGCTTACATGGTAGAGGATGATATCGTCTTCTATTTCTCACTTTTCTATGATACTTGCACTACCTACTAGCATAAAGATGTACCCCGTTGTCGATTTCTTGTCATCCTAACAACCAGCATAATCCGAATTTGAATACCCTACTAGCTGCAAGTTTTGAATATATCTATAAAGTAGCATATAGTCTTTAGTCCTCTTTAAATACCTCAAAACTTTCTTAACAAGCAACCTAGTGATCGTGTCCTGGATTTGACCGATATCTATGCTAGAAGTCCTATTGTAAAAGCAATATCTAGCCTAGTACAAACCTGTGCATACATGATACTACCAAGTGCACTAGCATAAAGTATATTCTTCATCTGTGCTTTCTCAATATCCGAATGAGGACATTATAAAAGACTCAATTTATCACCTTTGCAAACGGGAGCAATTCCTGGTTTGCTCTATTACATATTGAATCTCTCCAAAATACAATCAATATATACCTTTTGAGATAAGCCTAATATGCGACGAGAACAATCTCTATGGATCTCAATCCCAAGGACAAAAGACGCCTCACCAAGATCCTTCATATCAAAGTTCTATGACAACATTCTCTTTGTCTCACGTAGTAATTTAATATCGCCGCTAGCAAGCAATATGTCATCAACATAAAGAACGAGATAAATAATTTTCCTCCCACCGACCTTGCAAGATATACATTGCTCTAACTTGTTCTCAATGAACCCAAAATAAGTAACAACATTATGAAACTTCAAGTACCACTGTCTAGAAGCTTGCTTCAAATCATAAATAGACTTTTTCAATCTACAAACCAGATTACCGTATCATCTCGCTGTAAAACCTTCGGGTTGTGCCATATAAATTTGTTCATCAAGGTCTACATTTAGAAAAGCAATTTTAACATCCATCGGGTGTAGCTCCATATCAAAATAAGCTACTAAAGCCATGATTACTCTAAAAGAGTCTTTAGAAGAGATTGGAGAAAAAGTTACCTCATAGTCTACTCATTCTCTTTAAGTGAATCCCTTAGCTATTAATCTAGCTTTAAATTTTTCAATCTTTCCTATGGAGTCTTTCTTGGTCTTAAATACCCATTTACCTTCGGGTAATTCAACAAGCTCCCAAACATTATTATGTTTCATAAATAACATCTCATCTCTCATTGCATCTAACTATAAATCGATTGAGGACAAGAAATAGCTTATGTATAAGTTACCGGATCAACAATACAATCGATATCATAATTCTACTCTCTTAGATATACTATGTAATCTAGTAGTATAGTTGATCGTCTCTATCTAACGGATCTCTTTAGAGGAGTATCTTCTATCTTATTCTCTTCCTAAAAGGCTTGAGAAACTTTATTGGGAACTGCTTGAAGAATAGGTTCTCGAGCCTCAATAAGTTTAGTTTGTGATATAGGGACCTCCACAATTGTTTGTATAGGTAGAGAAAACGATATATAAGTACTCACCGTATTGTTATCTTCAATAGTCTATGAGCAATCACATTTTTCGGCTACATCAAGCTCCAGAAACTTCGTTGTCCGTGAATCCACAATTCTCGTTTCTCTATTGGGATTATAAAATTGATATCCCTTTGAATGATCTAGATAAGATACAAAATAACATCGAGTAATTTTGGAGTCCAACTTACTCAAAGTCGAATTATACAACTTTATTTCTCAGGGCATCCCCAAACCTTCGGGTGATTCAAACTAGGTTTCCGTCCAATCTATAACTCGAAAGGAGTAAGTGGTGCAGATTTTGTAGGAACACGATTCGGAATATAAAACGTTGTTTTCAAAACTTCACCCCACAAAAAACCAGGTAAATTAGTTCCGCTAATAATACTCCTCACCATATCCATAAGAGTACGATTATGTCTTTCAGCCACATCATTCTATTCGGGACTATCGGGCATGGTAAATTGAGCCACAATCCCGAATCCTCTAAGCACTTGGCGAATGGCCCTTTAAGTTGTCCAAAGATCACCATATAGACCATAATACTCACCGCCGTGGTCGATCTAATAATTTTTATGAATTTGCCCAAATGTTTCTCGACTTCAATCCAGGAAAATCTTGAACTTGTCAAGAGATTCAGACTTTTCCTTAATCAAGTATAGATAATCATATCAAGAATAATCATCTATAAATGTGATGAAATAAAAATTTCTACACAATGTTGGTATATAGGGTCCACTTATATCTATATGGATGATCTCTAACAAATGAGAATTACGGACTGCAATTTTCTTCTTTATTTTAGTCATCTTAATTCCATAAGCGGTCTACGCAAGCGTTTAGGTCACCTTTGAGAGTAGGCGGAATGTTTGCGCATTCATCGCTCTTTCCACTCTTTCTTTAGAAGATGTGACCAAGACATTTATGCCATAATACATAGGACTGTTCCTTAGGTAGGGTCTTTTGGAAAAAACTTTTTCAACTATATAAGCGACGCATATTTCGTTGGGAGACAAACATAATATGTACAATCTATTGGACATAGTGCAATACCAACTTTATTTGAATTAAAAGAAATAGAAATTGCATTATTTGAAATCTCAAAAGAATAACTATACATATCCAAACTTGATACGGAAATTAAATTCTGTCTAAAAGAAGGTACATAAAATGTATTCATTAACATCAAATTAAAACCAGAATTTAAAATTAAAATGACATCTCCCACGAACTCAACGTCGTTTTATTATTATTTTCTATGGTGAGCTTTGATTCTTCCTTATTTGACTTCCTCTAATTTATGAATCCATGTATGGTAAACGCAACATAATTAGTTGCACTGCTATCTAGCCACCACGAACAAGATGGGGCTTCTAATAGATTAGATTCACAAACTAATGCTAAAGAATCATTACCTTTAGGCTCACGCTTAGACAACAAGTTTTTATACTTAGCGTAGTCTTTCTTTACGTGTCCTCCCTTCTTATAGAAAAAATAGAGACCATCTTTACCAGCATTACCGCCCTTTTTAAAAATCGATTTCTTTGAACCTAAGTTGTCAAACGTACCAAAGGATGAATAAGTTCCTTTGTGAACACGATTTTTGTGCCCCTTACCCTTCTTAACACCAAAACTAGAAGTAGTATACATAGCAACATGTACTTTATTTTTCTTCAACTTAGTCTCCTCTCGACACCATCCTTACAATCAAGTCATTGATTGTCCATGGCTGATCGACGGTATTATACTCGTGTTTGGATAATACCAAATTCAGACGGAAGAGAAATTAAGTGCAAAATGCATAATACAAGCATCATGGATAGAAACATTAAGCGCCTTAAACTTTGATTGCAGATCAACCATCCTAAGCACATAATCCCTAACACCAAAAAAATCATCATACTTCAAACTGAATAACCCCGACATATATATCCCAACTTCAAGATTAAGAGAGTCACGATTTCTAGCCATCAAGGCCTCCATCATCCGCCTTAACAATGATATTAGCTGCAAAATCACTTCTAAGATATTCCTATATGGATCATTTCATCGATAGTAAGCAAATCCTATTGCTCTTTTCCCAAGCAAGAAACAGTACTTTTTGGGCATCTCGTACTTAATCAATGAGAGCTATCGGTCTATCCTCATTAAGAACAACATGAACATCCGCTTGTTCCATACCAAACATAAAATCATCTCTCCACTTCTTAAAATTAGAACTAGTAAGAATCTCAATAGCTATGGAGTTGCCGTTCACAAAAAAGGTGACTCAAAAACCATTAATGTTTATAATTAGAATAATGTGAAAATTCACCTTGAAAGTTATATACATCATCATATAATCACCTTTGAGCGAGAAAACATGATATGCAATTGTATACTCTCCGCATTACAAATGCCATGAGAATTTATTTTAATCTTCGTTAATCACCATCTTTGAACGTATGCAAGCACTTTGACCAATCAATTCTTAACCATATGTTGTATATACAACTCTCCATGCAACAATACACAATTACCTCCTTTGAGAGTATAACTACGCATTAAAGCAGAAGACATCCCAATACTTTATAAACTGTTATTTATTAAACCCAATGAAGTGTGCCACTTTGGTCGTCACAACCCAATTGAATTTTTCTAAAATTGGGATATAAACTTTATATTTCACATTTACCGTATACATGTAATTTCGAAACTAGGGGCAATTATCCACAAAATTATATGCCATGCTAATTCACTCAATAATACATGTTAATCCATATACATGTAATTGATAAATTATACTCCACATATCTATATGTGGTACTTACATGTGAGATTGCACTTGTATTTCATGAAACCATATAGAAATACATAGAAATACACCAAAAATACTCCAAACAATATACGTGTTTAGAGTTCCATAGGTATTTTCCATTCGTAAATGCCTCAAACATATAAAATAAATATACCACCTTGTAGAGCATGAGCATACTAGCACGTTAGTACCGGAACACCTCGATCGGACACCTCACGCTCCTTCACCCGCCACCTGAAGTTTCGACGCGTGAGGCCCACGCGCCGACACGTGCGGGGCACATGTTCTACTACTTTCGACTGTTTCGAAATCGGTCCGACCGCTCACCTAACCGAACCGGCGAATCCGGTTAAGCTTAACCCTATCTCGACCGGTCAACGACCGGTTCAACCAAGAAGTCCAAGTCAACGGTCAATCGGAGCGGGTTGGGTCACGAATCGGGTCGGGCCAAATCTGCACCCGGTGAGATAACGTCAGCTAATGTCAGCCCACATTGAATATATATAAACCATATTCTAACATAGGAAATCTTGGGCTTCACGAAGTTGAGTACCCCTGAGTATGAAGGTTCGTGCTTCAGTGTACAGGGTTGGCATGTGCTATAGATAATTGCAACTTTTGGGCCTCATGAAGTCTTGTAATCTTCGACCCAAAAAAGAAGTCTTGTAGTTCGAATACGAGGTTCATCTGGTTCTTTTCTTACATGCGGAGATTTTTCTGATTGGGAGGTAGTACCATGAAGTCAACAGAACTCTGGCAGACATATACTGCATACCACAAAATGTTGGTATTACAAGCGAGTGGACTATGGAGTTCAAGATTTTTGTTGACTAATTAGCATTAGGTAAGGAGTTAATTATAAGATGCTGAAGGGCACAACAATTGCTTCTCTGCAAGTTTATCTTGGGATTCAGCAAACGGGTTATTTTATGTTGATTTTAAAGAGCTAAAGACAATTTTTTATGTGATCATATATGGGCATATGCTATCGTTAATTTGGAGATTCGCTAATTGGCCTAATAAAATAAGAAATTCACTCGAGGAACACGCGTTTTTGGCATTTTCTACTGCATTAGCCTTGGGAAAGACACCCATATGCTAGAGGTTGTTTAATCAATAGTTCATCTTGCGTTATGTTGTATTATTTGACAACAGTACGAGGGAAATGTTAATTAGGCTTCAATGCATATGAAAAGGGATCTGCAAGAGACCGTGTCTTAGTCAAGACTGGACTTATATTGGATAGAGAACAACTCTAGGAATGTGAGGATGTTCTTTTTTATTTCATTGGCAATGGAGGTGCAATATGTTCAAGGGACACAATAATGCATTGCTGATTTAATTGCCATTTGAGTGGGCTGTTTGATGCAATTTTTACAATGGTTTTGGCCTTGAAATGGTGGTTTGCTTCCTTTCTAGGGTATTTAGCAACTCCTAAGCTGTAGTATCGTATAGCAAACTTTTAGGAGGTTGTCCCATCTAGCTTGAAGATGCTGCAACATGGAAGCATTCATGAATTACCAAATATACAAGATAAAACACTTCATAGCACAACTACTGCTAAGGAAAGCTATAGAACAACCACAATTGCATCGAGCAAACTTTAACGTATCTTCATGTATTAAGCCCACTTAAGAGCCAATTGGAAATTTTACTGTCTTGGAGAATATCCATAGTGAGAATGCTTTACCACGTCGGTTCCTGTTAGAAAGTCTAGCCGTAAACTTAAGTTATAGGTGGAGGGAGATAATACACATATAAGATGCAACCAAATCCAATGGTAGAAGTGCCGTGGACTAAACATATCCAGGAGAATTAGCTACATATTCATATAATGCTAGAGATGATGCTTTTGAGAGGAAGTTAAGGCAAGCATCTTGTTTCTCTAGGGTGCATGAAGTGTACCGACTACCAACTATCCGACTGAATAACATTCTCTATCTAAGTTGCTCGCAGTCTTTGCTCGTATAGTTCGGAAAATGTGCCTCTTCGACGAACTTTATTTTGAAGGATGGGATCTTAAGGGAATTTTATCAGTTTGTTGGGTTGATTGCCATTGCTTATGTAACATGATAGTCGGAACTGTGGCTTTCGTTTCAGTATTTTATAAATGCTTTCTCATTGACATACAATTCCTTACACATTGGGTTAAGTATAAAATTTTATCATTTTGTATTCACCATTGACACACTAAGCTGTATCCGCTGAAAATAAAAACGCTTAAGCTATATATTGCTCATTCAAGTGAATGCATTTGTACGCGAATACACTCAATGTTGGCCGTCGGTAAATTGATTTTCCGATTGCACGTGAAAGGTGAAAAGATACTCACGCTCGACGATTTCCTCAAGGAATCTATGAGAGAGAGCTGTTTTCTTTGACTCGGCCTCGTCGTTCTTTCATGTAGTCTTGGTCTCCCCATTCACTTTGTCCCTTACTAACGAAATGAAATTGATGATGAGATGGAAATTTCACTTGTGGCACATCCGCTCTCAATGGTTTGGTCTGATCTCTAATCACAAGATGTCATGTGACTTTTGGTTGAGGGCATTACCTGAATCCTAAATGGACCTCACTCCTTTCCCATTCTCAACTCTTTAACGGCTTGCTCACATGATAAACATGTTCACCCTCCAACACTTGCTCATGTGAGTACTTCCAAAGAGTATTGATCGGTGTCTTCAAAAATTAACGGAGGCCTTGCATTAATCTCAATAGTGGAATTGATATAAATAGTCCCTGAATTTTATTTCAATATTTAATGTGTTTTTTGGAACTTTTAAACATTTTCATATAATGTATGGACTATATTGTACATTTATCAATAGTTCGGATACCATAATGAACAAACTAAAAGTCTAAGACGCCATTGCACAAATTAAAAATTCAGAGGTGACACCGCATGCTACACTTAAGTTCATGAACCATTTGTGCTATTATACCATCTAAATTTGATCGAATGACAAAAAAAAAAAAAAGGTTATAGGTAGTCAATTGTAAAATAGACAAAAATCAAACACTTAAGATAAGTACACCGTGAGCGCCATAACTTGTATACAGCATTCACATGAGTGCCATAACTTTCAAAACGTTCATTTAAGTGCCATAACTTTCAAAAAATCGTTCACTTGAGTGCCACGTCGGAGCAAAACCGTTCACTTGAGTGCTACATCAACTTTTCCCCGCATGCCACGTCAGATTTTCGGTGAGCCACGTCGGTTTTTCGGCGCACCGCATCATCTTTACTGGTCGCCATGTCGGTTTTTCGGCCGCCACGTCGCCTTTTTCGACCGCCACATCAACATGACATGCAAGTAAACGGTTTTTGAAAGTTATGATAGTTAAGAGAACGTTTTGAAAATTATGACACTTAAGTGAACGCCGTATAAAAAGTTATGACACTTTTAGTGTACTTATCCCCTAACACTTGTATTGTCATTATTCCATACTATGGGCGCGTGGGATGAGAGATGGCCACACCCCCGTTGGATATATTGTTAATATAATCCATAAATAATATGTTCACATACAAGCCCAATAGGTGAATGCATGGTTAATTGGGCCCATATGGGCTGGAGCCCAATAGCTTGCATATAATTCTAGGGTTCGCCTTACGTGGAGGTAACACTTATGAACGTTCCAAACTTGACGTCTCTTGGTGTAATACTTCAAGCAACATTCCCTACTCTCTAAAACCCTAACCTCCAACAATCTTGAAGTATTATCTTCGTGTATCGGATTTGAGGGAGCAAGGTGTCTACTTGAAGATCTCGTCGAAGCGAACTCACAGTATAATTTACTGCTTTTCAACGGCGGAACTGGCCGGGATCCGAGTTTGAAGATTCGGTGGATGAAATCTTTGATTCAGAAAATCAGGAAATATAGCTAATTTCAGAAGGTGAAACCACTTGGGTTTTGTTCTACTCGTCAATACAAATGTTTTGAGTGGTCACTCACGTCAATCGGAGGTCGGACGGCGGAGTTACGGCCGTCGGAAAAAATTCTGGAAATTTCACCGCATCCGAAGCGGAGGTACCGTAGCGATCGGGGGCACCGTAGCACCGTGCATCGTAGCAATCGGTACTGTATCAACCCAAAGATCAGAGCAACCCTAGCATCAGAGCGGACCAGGGTACTGTAGCATCGAATTTTTTCGGTGAATTTTCAATAACGAGGCAGCCTATCTTAAGGTTTTTGGGCGCTCCGGACACGTTTTTGGGGTCTATTTTGGCAAATTTCACTTCTACAGATAGTTTGACCAAGGTTAGAAGCTTTATTCGACTTTGGGAGCTCCAAGAGACTCTAAGGTGCACTCTTTTTATTTCTCTCGCTCTAATTAAAATGGCGACGCATAGTTCCTATGATATTATAAAGCTGAAATCATTTGATGTTACTGAATTTCATGGTTGGAAATTACACGTTCAATTTGGCATGAAAGAACGTGAAATATTCTATACTGTATTGAGTGATTTTGCATCTACCACCGAGGATGTGGATGAATATCAATGGAACAAAGATGAAGATTTCTGTAGAGATTACTTGTTGACTTCTCTAAATCCTCGCCTAGCGATGACTTATAGTGAGTATAAGACGGCGAAAGAGATATGGGATCACTTGAACGGTCGGTTCAAAAACAAGAGGGGCTCTCTAAAACTCTCTTAGCAGAGAAGTTCTTTGATTTTAAATTCAATATGAATTTGAGCATTACCTCTCGCTTAGTTGAACTTGAGAACATGAGGAACAAGTTAAAAGAGGATAAATCGATATGTCCGATAATCTCTTTGTCGGTCTTATGTTGAGTAAGCTACCTGTTGAATGGAGTTCTTTCAAGACCGAGATGCACGGATGTAAAGAACAGATGGGACTTGGATGAATTAAAGAGGTATATTCACATTGAGGATCAAAATATTTCTAGAAAGAATTTGGAACAAGTAGGACAACAAAAGTCGGTTGCCAACTTAGTTTCACATTCCTATAAACCTCGAAAAAGTTCAAGTCACCAAAAGGTGAATCCTCTTCACGCTTAGAGGCCAAAAAAACTATCTCCAAAAGAAAGAAGAAGGGCAAGTGCCATAACCGTGGAAACGGGGTCACTCAAGCAGAGAGTGTAAGCTACCAAAGAAGCCAAAGAATGACACACCACATAATGAGGCTAATATGCTAATTAGAGAATCCGAGCCTCATGCCTTTATCGAAATGATAAAGAATGGAAAAGCCGAGTGTTTCTTCCGAGTGGTGGTTGGATAGTGGCGCTACTTGTCATGCTACAAACGACAAGAACTTACTCATTGAGGTTACGTAGTGAAAGACACCGTGGAAAATTGCAATGGTGGTGAGGCAAAGGTAACTCATGCTTTGAACCGCAACTGGGTGCTTTCTTCAGTAAATTACTAACTCGAAACATGTTAGAGTAGTACCTTTACTTAAAAAGAATTTGATATCTATGAGTTTACTTGATAAAGCTGGTATGTCCTTTTCAACTATGAATGGTAGAGTAACTTTATCTCGTTAACTCATGTTATTTTGGTTGTGCATTCATGGTTAATGGTATGTATAGGTTGAGTTTAGATACTCGATAGCATAAACCATGTGAGTTCTACTCGATTGATCCAAAGTTGTTACACAATAGACTTGGACATGTGAACTACAGGAAAATGCAACATCTAGCTAAGACTCACAATATTCCATTGGACACTTCTATTCGATTTGACAAATGTGAAGTGTGTGCGCAAAGCTAAAATCACTAGAAAACCTTTTAAGTCGGTTTCTAAAAGCACACAACTTCTTGAGCTAATACATTCCGACCTTTGTGACTTTAGAAATTATGTTACAAAAGGTGGTCGGAAGTATCTAATAACATTCATAGACGATTTTTCTAGATATTGTCATGTCTATTTGTTGAAATCGAAAGATGAGGCTTTTGAAAAGTTTAAGGTTTTCAAGTCTAGAGTAGAAAATCAACTCAACTTGAAAATTAAGAAGTTTAGGAGTGATAGAGGAGGAGAATATACAATGACAGGGTTCAAGGAATTTTGTGCTTCGAGGGCATAATACTTGAAACCACTCGCTCCTTACTCACCCCAACAAATGGTGTTGCGAGCGTAAGAATAGAACGTTGACCGAAATGTTAAATTCCATGTTACTTACAATGGCATGCCTTCCTCCCTCTGGGAGAAGCAAGTTCTAATCGCTAATCACATTCCCGAACGGTTGCCACACTCCAAGTTGTCTCGACACCTTACGAGATATGGCATAAGCGTCCTTGTAGATATGATACTCTTAAGACATTGGGTTGTATTGCTTATGTAAGGCTACAAGATCCTAAGAGACCTAAGGTGGGACCGAGAACCATTACTTATGTATATCTAGGCAAAGGTAAAAGATAGTGCTTTGAGATAGGTTTTGGATCTATCTACTAACACAATAATAGAATCTAGAGATGCAGAATTTTTCGAGAATAAGTTTCTCGAGATCGTGGCTTGAATGTTTCGGATCTACGGATATAATTTTAGAATCTCCCCGTAGAATCGACGGGCCCTTCCGACATTAATCCCACACGCATGATTGTTGAATCGGTTCCAGTTAGAGTATCTATACGAGAAAGAGTTCCCAAAAATTTTGGTGAGGACTTTGTCACTTACCATCTAGAGAATGATCCGTTTTCCTATCGGGAAGCAATGAGATCTAGGGAATCTCTACCGGGCGAAGCCATTGATGATGAAATGAGTTCTCTATTACGAACCACACTTGGCAGCTAGTCAATTTGCCAAAAGGGGCTAAGGCTATAGGCTTTAAGTGGGTATTGAAGAAGAAACTGAATAATGATGGATCAATAGCTAGATACAAAGCACGTTTAGTAGCTAAAGGCTATAAACAACAGATCGGAATAGACTATTTTGATGTCTATTCACCTGCTGTCATCTATCAACTATAAGAATTCTTCTTGCTTTGGCATCTATTGAACACTTTGTAGTGCATCAAATGGATGTAAAGACAGCTTTCCTAAATGGAGAGTTAAATGAGGAGATCTACATGGAACAACCGGAAGGGTATGTCATGAAAGGTCTTGAGAACAAGGTTTGTAAATTGAACAAATCCTTGTACGGTCTTAAACAAGCTCCTAAGATGTGGCATCTTAAATTTGACAAAGTGGTAAAGAGTTATGGCTTTCAATCCAGCTTATTCAGATAAATGCCTTTACCATCGTTTTATGTCAAATAAGATAGTCATCATTTGCTTGTATGTTGATGACATGTTAATTCTTGGCTCCGATCATTCCAGAGTGAGTGACGTGAAAGCTACTTTAGCTAAAGAATTTGACATGAAAGATCTTGGTATTGCTAATACCATTCTTGGTATGAAAGTAAGCTTTGAAAGGCAAGTTATTTCCCTTAGCCGGACTCATTATATTGAGCAGCTACTTTCTACCCGGGGATATAGTGAGTGCAAACCGTGTGAGACACCATATGATTATATTAAAAGACCGAGTCATAATGAAGGGACCAGCGTGGATCGATAAAGTACTCGAAACCGATTGGTAGTCTCATGTATGCTATGAGTTGCACTAGACCGGACATCGCCTTTGCAGTTGGCATGCTAAGTCGTTTCACTAGTAATCCTAGTAAAGAGCATTGGGATGCCCTCGGTAGGCTGATGAGATACCTTCAAGGTACCAAACATTATGTTCTATGTTACTCTGGTTTTCCTCCAACTGTGGATGGATATTCGATGCCTCGTGGTGCTCGAAATTAGAAATAGTAAATCCACCAAAGGATATATATTCACTTTGGGTGGAGCCGCTATTACTTGGAAATCCAAAAGACAGACTTGTATTGCATTGTCGTCTATGGAATCGGAACTTTTTGCTTTAGCTTCAGCCGCGAAGAGGCAGAGTGGATAAAGAATCCGATTATGGATATTCTTTTGACTCGGCTAAAGATTAATTCTTTAAGCCCGTTCGCGGATAATCAAGCATGTCCAAGTCGTCAAGAATGCTCTCTTTAATTCAAAGAGAAGACATGTGAGATTGAGACATGCATTGTTAAATTATCTAAGAGAACAAGGAGTTATCACCTTGATCGATGTGAGATCGAAGGATAATATGGCCGATGCTCTCACAAAAGGGTTGCCTAAAGATCGATTATTCAAAACAATGGGGAAATGGGGTTAAAGACGCGTGTAGACAAGTCTTAATTATCATTTACTTACCTTCTAATTTTGTGTTTTGAATTATCGAATCTTCCTTTATTGGCCAAACCGATAAGCACAATTTATGTGTTTCATCGATGTTCATGGTTCGTCGACTAATTTGAAAAGGGTGAGTTGTCTCATTCCAAACTTGATGAAGACGATTTCTACCTAATTCAAAGGTTCTTCTTAGAAAGCTTGTGTCATTCCAAACTTGATGATACAATCTAACTAGGTTAGACTATCCTTTGGTTAAATGATCCCATTCCAAACTTGATGCGAGATTATTTGACTTTAAGGAATCGATGATTATGACATTCCAAATTGAAACATAGAAATAGTTGTTTGCATAAGAAGCCCGTTGGTCTTGTTCTTAATTGAAACTTGACATTTCATGATGATGGCTCCTTGTAATTTAAACTGTTTAGGCCTTGTTCATCTTTTATGAAACCGGCTTGATGCTTATGAACATGATGTTATGATGCCTTATGGACATCAATATATGTTCTTCTTTGCTCGATGTTGTGGTGCTAAGTTCTTTTAGTAGAACTAGACACTTTAGTAGATTGTTCAAATGATTGAATTCATGTTAATATGAAATTCATATTTGATATTCTATAGGGGATGTCGAAATGGAGGAGAGCTTATTGAGTAGAGTCCGACCAGGATGATCTACTTGACGAATGAATGGTTACAGATCATTTAAAGAATGTGGGGGACTTGACATTTCACCCGCTATTGCCCATTTTGGTTGAGTCCATTTACTTGAGACTTACATTTTGTTATCTCTATTTTGTGAACATTTTCTGCTCATTTCTTGTATTTGTAAGGCCTTAAACTATTTTGACTAGCCTACTTATACTTGACTTTTATGCATATGTTGATTGTGGATCGATTCCGAGATTTATTTTGGATGAGTTCGGATCGAATATGAAAATTTTAATATTTATTTTGATATTCCGATCTCGCAAGCATTCATGATAACATTGATTCACTATTTGGATTGAATGTGGATGATTCATGTTTGTTTGAACATTACACCGACCACCGTATTGGATTGTCTGTATGGTGAACATAGGAGGAGATTGTTGGATATATTGTTAATATAATCCATAAATAATATGTTCACATACAAGCCCAATAGGTGAATGCATGGTTAATTGGGCCCATATGGGCTGGAGCCCAATAGCTTGCATATAATTCTAGGGTTCGCCCTACGCCTGGAGGTAACACTTATGAACGTTCCAAACTTGACGTCTCTTGGTGTAATACTTCAAGTAACATTCCCTACTCTCCAAAAACCCTAACCTCCAACAACCCCGACGGTGAATGGTTGGGAGTGTCAAACAGCCCCTGCGTCACAAAGCATTTTTGCCATATTTAAGGCTTCACTGACTTATGCAAAACACATTTTGTGCATATTTTCCATTAAGCATCGACAAATTCGATCCTTTTCCTTCAGAATGGCAACATGATTGACTCTATTACCCTTAAGACTCCACTGGACCGATTTGAAAGTTGTTCAAAGCATCTAGCCTGCAAAATCCAAGGCAAACCCTCCAATTACAAGCTAACAACTGGCCTTTCAATAACCACGATGCTTTATTTTTCCCGTCCCAAGGCAATCTTCATCAGTAACTCTTCTTCTTGCTTCCCTCTAACCCCCTATCTTCGATAATGCCTCATATCCAGATACCCATCGAGGATTAAATCATATTTATTCTAGAAATTAATGGCCTTTGAAATAGAGTACCCCGTTAAAAGGAATTAAAGTGGAAGTACCTCGTCCTTGAAAATAAATTTGATAAAAAAACATACTAAAAAAACATAAATCTATTGCAATTGTGTCAATTCAATAATAAACTTTTTTTTTACCATTCACCTAAAGTTTTTGTAGTTGTGCCTAATTAGACCATTTAACCTTTGGCGCTAATGTGCACAATTTTTAATAATGTTTTAATATTTTAAAAAATTTTAATTATTTTTTTCTCTTTCCCCTTTTTTTTTTGGATTAGGGCACCGGCCTCCCGCCGACCCTAAACAAAACAAAATGAAAGGACATAAAAAAATTTAAAATTTAAAATTCAAAAAATTATAAAATAATATTAAAAATTATCCACTCCAAAGATCAGCCGGCCAAATACATTGAATTAATATAATTACAAAAGGTTTAGGACATAATTGATAAAAAAAAATTAGGATTGACTTGTCACAATTATAATAAGTTTTGAGAGTTTCTTTTTAAAATTATCTCGCTTTAAAGAGTAAACTTGATTACTCTTTCCTCGATCGGGACGAAGAACGATTGAGAAGGCCATGTGTTAAGTATAGTGACACCGATCCACTTTGAGGAGGGAGATTTTGATTTACGTTAGCCGGAAGGAAGGCGGATTGACTTCGAAGCTCTAGGAATTTTTTTCCTCGATGGAATGACATGGAAGTGAAAGCCTTTATAGAGGAAGGTTTAAAACCTTACTAAAAAGATAGAAGAGTGATGTCAAAGACGAAGAAAAAAAGTTCCTGCATTGAATTAAGAGTAACAATTTCAATTGAATTAGGAATCTTTTTCTTAAATTTCACTTATAAAAGCAAAATGTACGAGACCACCTCGCAAAAAAGAATAGAAGTTAGATCATATATCATATCTCCGAATCGAAAAAAGTCTATTTGAAGGACCCATGGGGCGGTAACTATAAGGGAGGAGTTTCAACCCAAAGCATTTTTCGACATTGATTCCTATTGACAATAGCTATACTTTTAGTAAAAAAAAATGAAATATTTATCCCCCATTTGTGTCCTATTACTAATGCTTACTCTCGATCCAAGAATAAGACAAACTTAGTTAGTTTATGATAAAAAAAGTAAAAAAGATCAATAAAATAGCCTTTCATTTCATTTACGTTAGTGTCTTACGGATCCTTCCCCTTTTTAGCCACTAATAAGGAAGGAATGCAATCTCACGGAAAGTCTTCCACCGAAGTTCAATGACGTCTGGTTACCAAGCCACGCCTTGAAAAAATAAAGAGTTTTCTATTTTTTGGTGTCCTTTCTTTTTAAATTGAAACAAAGTACGAGGATGAACCCCGATTCAAACAAATCTTAGATTGCAAAAAATCTTACTCTCTCTCTTTTCTTATTCGATTCTTTTTCATTTATTGAAAACCCTTTCCGAGTCATCCGTAAGATATTTTTTTTAAATGAAAGACTTGACTGTTATTCCAAATGAATTTCTAAAAATAAAATTGATTTCGAGAAATTATTTTGTTTGTTGGTGTCAAAATAGAATTATGGGGTATAAAAATGGAGAATTTATTCCCCTTTTTTTTCAAAAAAAATCTTGCGGATTGTGTAATGCTTACTCTCAAACTCTTTGTTTACACAAGAGTGATATTTTTTGTTTCTCTCTTCATCTTTGGATTCCTATCTAATGATCTAGGACGTAATCCTGGATGTGAAGAATAAAAAGGCCTTTCTTTTTATTTGCTAAATTTTTCAATGTTCTTACCTAGGCTTTTCTCTACTATACATCTCTTTCACAACCACCGATGAAGGATTTCTCGAAAAATTATGGATTAATAATCCTTTTTACAAATCGAATGCATTCGATCTTATACATACGCAAGGAAGGTAATCAAAAAAGAAAGAAGATGAGTTCTTCTTTCTTTTATCACTTAGGAGCCGTGCGAGAAGAAAGTCTCATGCACGGTTTTGAATTAAAAAAAAAGAAGTGAGGAATCATTTTTTTTACTCTAACTCTCTTACTCCAATCGTTGCTTTTCTTTCTATTACTTCGAAAGTAGCTACTTTGACTTACTCGAATTTTCGATATTCCTTTTTATTTCTCATCAAACGAATGGCATCTTCTTTTGGAAATCCTAACTATTCTTAGCATGATATTAGGGAATCTCATTACTATTACTCAAATAAGCATTAAATGCATGTTTGCATATTCGTCCATAGGTCAAATTAGATATGTAATTATTAGGATAATTGTTCGGGACTCAAATGGTTGATATGCAAGCATGATAATTTATATGTTGTTTTATATCTTCATGAATTTAGAAACTTCTACTTGCATTCTATTATTTGATCTACATACCGAAATCGTTTAAGGAACGGGTCGTATTGAGCGACTCTCTTGTCAATGCATCTGACCATTATTCCCATAGAAAATCCTCATCATAGTCATTTTAGTTTTCAATAGTGGAAGCATATCCCATCCGCCACGTCACATCACATAAATATCCGTCATCCGCACAATGCTATTCCCGAGTGCGAGAGTACGATAACAACTATGCACGCTCCCTCCTACCGCCACTTGTCCATGGTTCCTAGAAGCCGGATTTATGATCAACGACTTTGACGGTCTTTCTTCTCACCCGCTTAGGATAGTAAGGGAAAGTAGGGATATTTTGATTCCTTCGTAATGAGTTAACGAATATAGCCGCTCTAGCGGCTTTAGCACTTAGTTAAGGCCTCGGCCCTTAGATCGCAATCGAATAGATTGAGCAAATTCAAATTGACATAACTTGAAACTTATTAATTCGAAAACACCATAAAAGGCCACAAAAGCCCACAGATTACCTAATTGATACCAACGAGTGAAATCTCCTTAAATAAAAAATCAAGAGGCGAAATTTCACGACGGACTTATAAGACGGCGAAAGTAGACGAAGAGAGAGGGAATCGGGGACATTCGTCGATGCATAGCGGAATAGCGCGTCGAGGTCCAGCTTGTGAGCCAATTCGACTCGTTGTAGAAGATCACTAGTCCGACTCGCCATCTCTCTCTGTGAGACCATGAGTCCGAATTGGATTTGATTTTTCAAATAGCCTTCAGACGAGCGAAGTTTCAAGTCAAGAGCATTCATTGGGAAGCGCGCGCGCCCGCATGCACCTCAACTTCCGTAACGGATTCAAATCATTCAACAACCAATAAAACTTATATTTTGCATTGCAATTTATCTTATTGTCTTTATCCTTTATCGCACTTTACATTTTTTTCCAATTTATCTTTTACCCGTTTATCTTTACTTATTGTTTGGAATCGTCATAAGAATTCGTTTAATCATTAAATCCGAAAGCTCGGGCATTCGGTGAAAGATCTTTCATTACGTACATTCCCAACGAAACAATACCATAACACAATAAGTTGTGTCCACTGAAAATTAAGCTATATATTGCTCAATCAAGTGAATGCATTTGTATGCGAACGCAATCATTGCTAGCGGTCAGTCGATTGATTTTCCGATGTTTGGGAATCCTTGCCCGTGAAAGGTGAAGATATACTCACGCCCGAGGAAATCGTCGAGGGAGCTGTTTCCTCTAACCCGGCCTCCTCGGGTCTTCATGAAAGTCCTGGTCTACGATGTTCACTTTGTCCCTTACTAACGAATCGAAATTGACAATAAGATGGAAATTGCACTTGTGACGCGCCCGCTCTCAATGGTCTGGTCTGATCATATAAGGGTGCGAGTGCAAATACGATAATGTGAACAAACGTGTCCGGCTCTCTCTCGTCAACGCATGCGACGATCATTTCCGTCCAAAATCCCTCGTCATAGTCAAATGAGTTTTCATAAATGGAAGCATGTACTAATTGGCCTCCACGTCACCTCATAGAGATATCCGTGATCCACGACTGCAATTCCCGAGGGCGCGAGTATGATAACAACAATACACGCTCCCTCCTACCGCCACCAGTCCATGGTTCCCAGAACAGCGAATCGTCGTCGTCTTCCGATGCTTCCAAGCAGTTATTTTTCTTTTTCTTTTTCTTTTTTTCGAATCAATCCAAGCAGTTAATTAATGCCGCCATTGTTGTGCTCGTCTCTCTCTCTCTAGCTTTTCCCAACGAATGTTCTTGACTCGATCTTCGCTCGAAAAATCAAATCCCGATCTCACAGAGACAGAAAGAGATGGCGAGTCGGACCAGTGATCTTCTACGGCGAGTCGACTCGGCTCACAAGCTGGACCTCGACGCGCTATTCCACTACGCATCGGCGAATGTCCCCGGATTCCCTCTCTCCCCGTCTACTTCCGCCGTTTCTCAGGTCTGCCGTGAAATTTTCGCCTATTGATTTCGATTCACCTCGCGCCTCGCGCCTCAGCTCTTTGTGACTGTCGGTGGGGACGATGATGAGTGGGAATGGTGTGATTTTTCAGTTCGGACACGGCCAGTCGAACCCGACGTTCCTCATGGAGGTTGGGAGTGGGGGCGAGTTGAAGCGTTACGTAATGAGGAAGAAGCCGCAGGGGAAGTTGCTGGAATCCGCTCACGCCGTCGATAGAGAGTTTCAGGTTAATACTTGGTGTATACAGGTCGATGAATGAAGTGTGGCTATGTCCGATTTTTTTGTATGAATTTGCTTTATCTCGGTACTTTTTTCTGCGATTGGTCGACGTTGAACAGTGGGTGTTCTGAGTGATGTAGTGAAAGCAATTCATAGTCTCTGTCTGTATGGAAATTGGTGAATTGATTAACGGTCTGCCTGGAGAATAGCCAGACTCAAGAGACCGGAAGTACATAAACAGTGGTTTAGACACTTTAGAATAGCGGATTGTTGATGATTACTTAGCCGGGGTTATGGATGAGACTCGTTCTAGTTACTACTTTGGTTCCCATTTGCAATAGGTACTCCAAGCTTTGGGTGCCCGCACAAAGGTTCCAGTTCCTAAAGTGTTCTGCTTGTGTACTGATCCGAGTATAATTGGGACTGCATTTTACATCATGGAGTACCTGGAAGGACGTATATTCGTAGACCCCAGTCTGCCGGTATGATTATATAGACTGAATTAGTATTATTTTTTTAGAACAAAGACTGCACTAAAATATTGCTACACCCCTAGTTGGTGACTGGCTTTCACTTTGTTAACCATAATAGAGTAATGCAGATTTGTGTTTTTCTTTTTCAATTCCTATCAGGGTGTTGCGCCAGATAGGAGAAGGGCAGTATATGGAGCAACTGCAAAAGCTTTAGCATCTTTACATTCTGCTAATGTGGATGCTGTTGGTCTAGGAAAGTATGGACGAAAAGATAATTATTGTAGCGACAGGTGTGCATGCGAATTCTTACTTTTTCATTTGGAGTGGTTTGGCTAAAGATTGCGATTGATGAGACAATGGGGATCCACTGTCCTCTTAGGAATTGTAAAGCTCTTGGCTGTGGAAATCTTGTATAGAACCTTATGTTGTGCAATTCGATCTGTTTGTCATATTTGTTTGGATGCATGATTTAGGTAGAGAGATGGGCTAAGCAGTATATTGCTTCAACTGGAGAGGGTAAGCCTGAGAGAAATCCAAAAATGTTCGACCTGATCAATTGGCTTCAACAGCATATCCCTCAAGAAGATTCTTCAGGAGCTACAGCAGGCATAGTTCATGGAGACTTTCGTCTCGATAATCTTGTATTTCATCCCTTGGAGGTCTGGTATTTGAAAATCCTTTTGCCTTAGATTGTTCTTATGATAAGGAAAAATACGTGCCACTTAGACTATTCAATGTGCCTACTTTAATATTGGCTATTCTTCTGCATTACAAGTTGGAATTGAAGTTTCTGATTCTCCACTGGGACATGCTGGCTTGAGTGAAACTACAATGTGATACAGACATCGTAAATCTTATCAGATTCTATTGGTGCAGGATCGAGTTATCGGTATCCTTGACTGGGAATTGTCTACACTTGGAAACCAGATGTGTGATGTTGCATACTGCTGCATGGTACTTAAATTCAACTTTTTTATTTCCTTGCATGGAGGAACCTTTTTTTTTTTTTCCCATTTGATTTGTCTTTTTTGGCTGAAATTCTTCATCCTTTCGGTCATTTTCCTTTTTATTTTTAGGCTACTAATGAGATTAGGCTTGAATTAGTATTCCATTTGTGCTGTCAAACAGTTAACTGTTGATTTGCAATTTTTTTTGTAGCCTTATGTTGTTGACATTAGGTTGGATAAAGCCCACCTTGGTCAAGGTTTTGAGCTTTCTGGAATTCCAGAAGGTATTCCATCTATGGCTGAATATCTGGCTGAATACTGCTCAGCATCTGTAAGTGTACTTTCATCTTTTATTCGTATTAATGGTAGTGTACTTTTTGTTGAGCTGATGATTCTTTGGCATATATGGATAAATTTTCCCAAAAAACTGTTATTCTAAGAGAACTCTTTTCAAGCTGTGGCAACATTGCGGCTGCCCTCTTTGCCCTTGATTGCAGCATGATAGCTTATACTGAATTCTTGGGTTGGATGAAAATGATTGAACAACATATCACTCCATGGAATCGGTAAATTTGGTTTAGCCCACAGTTGCCTATTCTGTTGGTATTACCGATATTAGCAATCATGAAGTATATTCAGTTGAGAATGCTAGATGCCTTGGGCCTTGGTTTAGTACACTTAATTTGATTCACCCAAAACTTGGTATTTGAAATCAACTTTTTGCTTGGTTATTCACGTGTTTGACTCCAAGCAAAGGCAATCTTATTGGAGCTATCCAGGGGCCTCTGCTACCTGGTTATGGTAGGATGGGTTATTGGAGTGGTATAATTGGATTAGTTAGGTGCTCTAAGAGGCCTAGGCCCTAGACATTGAGCGCCCAAAAAAAAAAAATACTATGCGAGAAAGATTAACCTTTGGTACTTATTTGGGCATTCCATTCTGTGTGTGCTCACTTCGATGACTGACTCTTTCTCTTTTGAAATTCGCATGGAAGGGAAAATCATGGCCTGCTGCTACTTGGAAGTTCTACATGGCTTTTTCGTTTTTCCGTGGTGCATCAATATATGCTGGAATCTACAGTAGATGGATAATGGTACTCCTAAAATCTCTATGGCTCGATGGCCATCGTTTACTTGATGTGTTATTGACATGCATATGATGATGTAGGGCAATGCTTCAGGAGGTGAACGTGCACAACATGCGGGTCAATTAGCTAATTACCTAATAGACTTTGCATGGGAATATATTGGACGGAGTTCTGTGCTTCCTGGGCACCCACCAACTGGTAGATAATCCTTCTTATGCTTTGTTAACTTAGCAGAAGGCTATGTATATTTTCTTAAATCTTACAACACCAGCTTTTCGTATTTTAGCATGCTGTAAATGTCCCATGAAGCATCTTCAATCTCAAGACAGTACTCAAACCTATGTAGTAAGGTGCACGACGAGAAAGAAAATTAACATATTTAATAAATAGGATAATCAAATGGTGTTAATCTACCATGACAAGTATCACAGTCAGGTTGTTCGCCTAGTCCAAAGAACCGTGCGGTATGTACTATCCTCAGTCACAAGTAGATTCAAGTGCGTCATGCCCCAATGCCAAGGCTTACGCATAGTTCAAATAATGATTTGTAAGAAAGAATGAAAACGGCTCTTAAGAAAATATTGCACTCAGTTGTATTAACCACTGGTACGAGCAATGTGCATCAAGGAATATTACGATAGGAAATTTTGAGTAGTTGAACCCCTAAAGAGCTTTAAGATAATATCTGCTCTACCACAAGTAAACATTACAGGTTCTTTAGATGGTGGTTCCATTTGGAAATTTTGAAAAATAGGAAAAAACTAAGAAAAGTCCAAAATACCCCTAGCCCTTGTTGACGTGTGCTTGACCCAAGTAGTCATAGATGGTGCTTTGATCCAGGACAATCCTGGATCAAAGCACTCACAAAAAACTTGTGACACTCTCCCCTCTCAATCTGTCGATGTCCTCAGCAGCTTGGCTTGATCTTTTCAGTAAGAGAACAGTCTGAGGTCCTCTTGCAGTTCCTAGCTGATGTCTTCGGCTCCTCGGTCCTTTTAATGAACCAGATACTGCTCTCTGAGCACCTATGGTTCGGGTCTTGAATAGTTTGCTTGGTTAGGATCTCCTCCACGGCATCACCTACTGGAAAATTGGATTCATGCCTGGATGAATTGGTACATTCAGCATCTAGTCCTCCATGTCTTCATGGCAAGCCTTCAAGTAGCTCACATGAAACACTAGAGGGATCTTCAACCAACTAGGCAATTGAAATTGATAATCAGGTTTGCCTACTTTGGCCATTACTTGCAGGCTGCTAATACCTCGTAGGCTGAGGAGCAAAAGGAGGAATTCCGGAAAATATATTTTGATTTGAGTTTATTCCACCACAAATAGATTTCACTGCATGGATTGGATAGTCCCCTGATCTTGACATCTAAGCACGAATTCCTTGAGAGCGCTTTGACGGTGGATAGCAGCATGGGCAAAGCACTTTGCTGCAGCGAGCAGCCGATTATTATTGCATTCACCAAGATAGTCTTACTCGCTCCTGAACTCTATGGCGAGTTCAGCCACCTCCTCCGAGCCTAAGCTCTACTCCTAGGGACCTGAAAAGGCCTTTCCTTTTCCCCTCGCATTGGCCCTTGCCGCCTTCCTTAACAAGCCCTCGAGCCTCCTTTGTGCCGCCTTCCTCATTGAAGCCACCGGGTTGACCCCGAAGGCCGAATTCTATGGTAGAGAACGTTGTAATAATAATTGGGCAATGAGAGACCTTATTAAGTCTTGCAAAAGAAAGTGCCTGCTGATAGAGCTGGATGGGGTGGTGATGCTAGTTATCAAGTCAGAGAAACGCCTGGCCCTTAAGCAAGCCCCCTTAAAAAGCCATTACTTAATAAGGATTTGTTACGCGTGATATACCGACAACTCACTAATGGGAATCGTGAGTGCTGTAGAACTTCTCATAGAAATCCAAAAATGTACCGCCCACTTCCTACAATCCGGTCTGAACCTTGGGGTAGGCTCTGCAGGATCAACAACAATAGCTGCACGTGATCTTTGTTCTCGAGGTATCACAGTTGTTCCAGAAGGATTCTAAGCATGGCCAGGTTGCCTACCTAGTATTCAATAGGCCTTCCCTTCTGGTCAGCCCACTTCTTCATCCGCTTGGAGGCCTTCTCGAGATAAGCTTGGGCAACATTCATGTTTTGCCTCCTGTCCTTCAAGTTGTAGTCTCATGGGCATTTCCCAACATTTGCACTGCCACTGTGTGAGGAAGCAGCAGTTTTTGGCCTATCACCACTTCAAACTGGCTCTTGTTAGAGGAAGAGCTCAACTAAATGTAGAAGTCATCCCAAATAGGTCATGTGATCCACTTGCGCCCAGTTTAGAAGGTAAAGGTTGTCAACTCTGAGGGCTAAATTCACCCAAATAGTTGCTTATTTTGTGGCTTTGATATGATGTTTTAAAATACAAGCGAGTTTTTAGGTTGGCCAAGTATTGGAAGGAAACTTCTAGTAAATTTTGAGGCTTGGCAGAACCCATGGTTGAAATAAGTGGGTAACATGTGGTCAAAATCATTCTTCTGTTGGGATAAGGATCTCGATTGGATATATTAAACGAATTTTTGAAGCTTTCTGTGCACTTACATGGTAATCTGAGATTAACTCATAGACTTTATGCACGCATTAGGGACTCATTCTAGTGTTTGTATTGTGTGATAAAGTTTAAAAAAATCCTTGTGTAATGTGGTTAATCATCAGACTGGCGAAGGCAACCTTTGGAAAGAGGGTGGTTATGCTTAGGATTATTTATCCAGAAATGTGTTGGTGGCCTCACTTCAAGACCCCTGCTCCCTCTTGGTCACACGCTCATGTTGCAGAAGTCTCTGTCTCCTAAGTTACTGTATTGGTCAAACATGTCAATGATGCTAAAAGCTTACCACCACCAATGAACTTTTTAACCATGATTGTGACCAAAGTGTTTGATCTCATTATATCATTTAAGCATTTTGGTTCGTTTTTTGATTTTGTGCTGTATATACTAGATAGCTTCGTATATAATTATATGCGTCTCCTAATTTTGGTTTCTTTAGGTGTTGTTGGTCTTATTGTCTCCTCATCCAAATCTGGACCTTCATATATTTCTTTCTGTCCTTTTTACTTTTTACTTTCCAGCTCCAAGGATTCCCAATTCCTCCACACCTGGCAATTATGGTGGAGAAGGAAGCTTCTCATTGGAGGGAGGGCAATTTGTCCCTAATGAAAGGGTCTTGAACTTGAGAAACAAGCTGATTAAATTTATGGAAGAGCACATATACCCTTTGGAAAATGAATTTTACAGACTTGCTCAATCTAATTTACGATGGACTGTTCATCCTGAGGAGGAGAGATTGAAAGAGCTGGCAAAAAGAGAAGGCTTGTGGAACCTGTGGATACCTGTATGACTACAAGTATTTAGTTGATTTCTCTTACTCTTTTACTGAGAGTGGTGTTCCATAGAAAGTCTTCCTATTAAATGCATAGCTATATAAGCTGACACTTGTTCCTATCGTATATGCAGTTTGATAGTGCTGCTAGAGCAAGAGAATTAATTTTTGAGGGAAAAAGTCATGCATCCAGCAACGAGGCGTATGATCGCTTGTTAGGCGCAGGCCTTTCTAACCTTGAGTATGGCTATCTTTGTGAGATTACGGGCCGTTCTGTTTGGGCTCCACAGATTTTCAATTGCAATCCACCAGATACTGGAAATATGGAGGCAAGATATGTATTCATTAGTAGGCCAATGAATTATTATTCTCTTTTTACTTCCTTTATCTTGTGAGTTTGAAATTATTCCTGTATCCTTTCTGGTTGAAATGGAGTCAACTGCACAAATAGTAGATAAGCCTGCAAAACACCATTTGATGTGTATGAAACTTGAGACATTTAAAATCCTGAGCTTGTATCTCGGATGATGTGGATATGTTAGGCGATGGTGCACATGGATGTGGAAGTTTAGATGCAGAGGGGGAAAAGTGCAGTTTGAAATCTTCCATCATTACCCATGTATACTCTCATTGTGCTTCACTTGCCATTTTAGCCATTTTGCACCACGGGATAAAGTTCTGACATGCGTAGATCTTTGACATTTGGATTTCATTCCACTCTTGTTTAGTGATGTCTCTGTGGAGCATAAATCTGTTACAATGCTTTTCCATTTAAATCAGGTATTGTTGCGATATGGAAATAAAGATCAGCTAAATGAATGGCTTATTCCTTTGCTCGAGGGGAAAATCCGGTCAGGATTTGCAATGACAGAACCTCAAGTTGCATCTTCTGATGCAACTAATATAGAGTGCTCCATCAGAAGGTAGGTTGACAGCGCATATCCCAAATGGGATTGTTGGTGACCCAAAGATACAGCTTGAAATTCAAATCTTCTGTCGGTATTGTGTTTTTCCTCCTAAAAAATATTTGAAGTATGCCTCACCTGATTGGTTGAGCATCTTCCTCATTCTTGATGTCGTGATTGGATTCTTCTCAATTCCCGTACCCATTAGTTGTACCCCTCTATGAGGAAAACCACCAGAAGAAATTGACTGTACTTGCCTGCACGCTTTCTTTTTGAAGATTAGGAGATTCGTACATCATCAATGGGAAGAAGTGGTGGACAAGTGGAGCCATGGATCCAAGATGTAGACTTCTTATAGTTATGGTGAGTTCATTAACATTATTGCTGTTTTGAATTGGATTTGAGATCGATTTTTACAGAGAAATTGTGATGTCAATTGTCAGGGGAAAACTGATTTTACTGCTGCCAAGCACAAGCAGCAATCAATGATTTTAGTGGATATTCAGTCTCCAGGTGTTCATGTAAAGAGACCACTCATGGTTTTTGGATTTGATGATGCACCTCATGGACATGCAGAAGTTTCATTTGAGAATGTATGTGTACCGGCAAAGAATATTCTTCTTGGCGAAGGTCGTGGTTTTGAAATTGCACAGGTAGGTATTAAGTTTTCATTTCCTGGTGACTTAATGGCTCAGGTGACTGATGGCTATGAACACTCCTAAAACTATTTGGAGTACCTGACTTAGTTCTTGTGAAATATCATTGCCTGAATTATTTTGGGCAATTGAAGAACATATTTGCATTTTATTACTGAGACAATTAATTGATTTTTACTTTTCAGCACCAGGGAGAGAGATGCTTTACTTGGGGAGATGTCTGGTTGTTCATTTTGTAATGAATATGAAATTGGGATTGTGTGTGTTTATTTTTTTTTTTTTGGTGTCTTCTTCCTTGGGAAGAGAAGAGGCAGGTTGGGGGAGTGGGGTTGGATGACAGAGACAAAATATTTTCGGAGGACGCTGTACACATATGTTGATTGTATTTCCCAAACTTTTTTTTTCTTTGATTTTACTGATGTAGGTGCTGTTATTCTCAAGATTGACAGTTGTCAGTTCCAGATATGGAAAATTGCTTATTTAAATAGTTCTCTAAACCATGCAGGGTAGGCTTGGTCCCGGAAGATTGCACCACTGCATGAGATTGATTGGTGCAGCTGAACGTGGCATGCAGATGATGGCTCAAAGGGCTCTGAAAAGGAAAGTCTTCGGGAAGTTGATCGCAGAACAAGGATCGTTCTTGTCAGATATGGCTAAGGTAATTTATGGGGATATAATGAGGATGCAAAAAGCTCTAGCCCATTCCTTTGTAAGCGAAAGAATACTAGATGGAAGGTTGACCTAAAAATTTAGAACGTAAACCATTTGATTAGTAGATAAATCATGAACCTTAGCCCATACTTAGAGCGGAGTCCTTTTACTTGATATATCTCTGATTGTTAGATGATTGAAGTTGATGAGGTCGTGAACTTAGAAGCCATGTCAGTTGAATGTCTAGTGAAAGTTCAAAACGTTTCTGATGAATCTCAATGGATAAGAATATTATATGCATGAGGATATTGTATTTGAAACATGTGAAAAGAGAGAAGAATCTTTTTATTGATAAAACAACATGTATATATAACATAATCAACCTAGATAACCAAAAGACCATTGTACCCTTTTTATTTCTCTAACACTCCCCTCAAGGGAGCATAGATATCAATCATGCCCAGCTTGTTACAAATATATCCTATTCTCCAAACCCAAAGGTTTAGTAAAAATATCCGAAGTTGTTCACGTCCCAATATAAGTGGGAATAATCATTCCACTAAGCTTCTCTGAATAAAATGATAGTCGACCTCGATGTGTTTTGTTCTCTCATGAAACACGGATTAGAGGCTATATGTATTGCTGCCTTGTTATCACACCACAAAACCATAGGAGCCGAAGCTTTAAAGCTAATTCATCGAAGTTCTGAATCCACATTAATTCACATGTCACTTGTGCCATGGCTCTATATTCGACTCGGAAGAGCAACAACACTTTGTTTCTTACTTTTCCACAACACTAGATTTCCTCCGACCAAAGTGCGAGCGTAGTTGATCTTCATCATTTGGAGATCCCGCCTAATCAACATCGAGAATCCCTCAACTCTACTATGACCATGATTATGATAAACAATTCCTTTCCCCGGAGCCTTCTTCAAGTATCTCAAAATTCGAATAATGCATCCCAATGAGATGTACGAGGGAAGACAAAACCGGCTTACCACACTAACTGGAAAGGCAATGTCCAGTCGAGTAACCGTCGAATAATTCAGCTTACCTACCACCAGTTTTCTATATCTCTCAGGATTATCAAGAATTTCTCCCGCATCGCCTACAAGTTTAACTCCCTGTTCCATAGGTGAATCAAGAGGCTTTGACCCCAACATACCTGTCTCAATGAGCAAATCCAGGGCATACTTTCGTTGTGACAGACAATACCTTTCTTTGATGTGCCACCTCAATTCCTAGGAAATACTTCAACTTTCCTAAGTCTTTGGTCTGAAACTTTGCTTGAGATAGATTTTTAATTCAACTATACCAGTTGAGTCATCTCCGTAATGATAATATCATCAACATATACAATCAAGAAAATCCTGCCTCTCCATTTGTTTATAAAAGAAAAAATGATCATTTTCACATCTAGACAATCCAAATAAGAGTAAAGCTTGAGAATCTTCCAAACCATGCTCGTGGAGACTGCTTCAAGCCATACAATGACTTCTTTAACTTACAAACCAATCCACCGGACTCCCCGAGCAACAAATCCGGGAGGTTGCTCAATATACACCTCCTCATCAAGAGTACCATGCAAGAAAGCATTCTTTACATCAAGCTGAAACAAGGACTAGTTATATGTAGCAACAAGAGAGATCAAAACACGAACAATGTAAGCTTAGCAACAGGAGAAAAAGTGTCCAGATAATCAACCCCATACACTGAGCATATCCTTTCGCAACAAGTCTTGCTTTTAAGCGAGCAAGAGAACCATCGGGATTGACTTTCCACGATACACCCAACGACAGCCAATAGTAGTTTTGCCCGATGGAAGAGGCACCAAGTCCCAAGTTTCATTAACATTTAATGCCTCCAATTCTTCTTCCATAGCTGTCCTCCAGCCAAGGCTTTGTAATGCCTCAATTCAGACTTGGGAATAGGATATTGATCAACAATGGATAAAAGGATCGAAAGAAGATTCACGAAGTGTATGAGACAAAGTTTGCAATTGAGTGTTGAGTGCGAGCACGTATGCCTTTACGGTGAGCAATAGGAAGATCAAGATCGAGATATTACCGAGGATCGAATGAAGGTAGATCTCGGAGCTGAAGATGACGTAGTTAGTGACGGGAGCATTGGGGGATCAATGGCTGCTCGAGAACGCCGAGTATAAACCTTGAAAGGAGGAGATTCCAGTGCGTTATGGTGAAACAGTTGGAGCGTGATGAATAATAGTCACATGTAAATCTTCATCCATATCGAAAAATGATGGGGACTTCATGATAAGGAGTAGACTCAAAGAATGAAACATCAGCAATTATAAAGTATTTCCTCAAGGTTGGGGAATAGCAACAATAGCCTTTTTGAGTACGAGAATAGCCCAAAAACATACATTTAATGGCCCTGGGATCAAGTTTTGATACTCCGGGTCGATGATCACGAATAAAACAGACACAACCAAAAGTACGGGGTGCTAAGGCAAACAAAGGCTGATTAGGAAACAAAGTGGAGAAAGGAATACCTCCTCGTAAAACAAGAAGGCATACGATTAATAAGATAGCATGCGTAAGAACAAACATCAAACCAAAAGGCTTTAGGAACCTTCATCTCAAATAACATGGACTGGTGACTTCCAATAAATGTCTATTCTTCCTTTCCTACACCATTTTGTTGAGGTGTATAAGAACAAGAAGATTCGTGAATCATACCACGTTGAGTCATAAAGTCGAAAAAGGTGCGAAAAGTACTCTTTAGCATTATCGAACGCAAAACTTTGACATGCACACCAAACTGAATATAGATTTCAAACGAAGGCTCGAAATATAGAAAACAATTCCAAACGACTTTTCATTAAATATAACCAAGTAACTCTGGAATAATCGTCAACAAAAGTAACAAAGTATCTAAAACCCAAATTGGAAACTAAATGACAAGGACCCCAAATATCCGAATGAACTAATGAAAAAGGTGACACTTTGCTCTTTTATTGACTCGAGGTGGGTAACCGACACGATGTAATTTGCCAAGTTGGCATGATTCACACTCTAAACTAGAAAGAGACAAAACTAGAATCCAATTTCACTCTGCAGGGAAGGATGTCCAAGACGACAATGAATCGATGTAGAGAGGCAATCTGGGGCAAGCAATGGAAGGAGCATCGTCAAGCACATACAGCCCCCCGTCTCTCGTCCTCTACCAATCGTCTTCTTCGTAGCGATCCTGAAAAATACAAGAATCGGGGTAAAAAGTCACCGAACACGAAAGTGTTTGGTTAATTTACTAAAGACATGAGATTGAAAGGAAATTTTGGAATATAAAGTACGAGGATAATGATAAAGAAGGGGTGGATGAATCGTACAATCCACAAAATAACCATTAGCTAAAGTAACAGTGGAGGATGATGAAGTAAGAGAGGAAAATATACAAAGACGACATATGATCGGATGCCCGAATCAATGATCCAAGGGCGAGAATTAGCGAAATGCACGCAGTAGCATTACTGTCGAACTAGAGTATCGGTGGAAGAAGAAGTGGGCTGTGAAATCGAGACCATGCACACGTGCATATTCCTCATCGACATAACCACTACATTGCCTTGGGAAGACGTGGTAAGGACAAAGAGTCGGTGCTGATGCAGCATTTGCAAACTGTTGTTGTTGTCCTGGTCTACCATGTAACTTGTAGCAAAATTTTTGAATATGGCCAGGTTTTCCACAATAATGACAAGTCGAATAGTCCCCGAGCTCTCGGTAGAAGTTTGGGACTGTCCCAAAAAGTATCTTTGTCCTTGGCCTCTTCCTATTCCCGTGCTTGACCACCACGGCCACCACGATCGTTATATCCTCCACGATTTCCTTCATCACCCCTACCTCCACCGATTCGATATTGAGAGACGAGCTGAACTATCAACCACAGTTGTGTTGCTTTGAGAATGACCACGAGATACCGAAGAACTCGAGCATATGTATCATGAAGTGACGCAATAGTCTCTCCTCCAAGAATCAGACCGAACGAATCATAAGCCGGACTAAGACCACCTAGAAAATTCATCACAGCCAATTGTTCTCTTTGTAGTCGCATTTGTTCAGCATTAGACGAAATAGGAAGAAAGAGCATTCAATTCCTCATACATTTTATTAAAATCAGCAAAATACTGATCAATGGAACGCCCCTTGATCTCGGATCGGTGGAACTCCGTGATAGTTCATATATCCTCGAAATATTGTTACGCAGTACAACACATCTAAATACTCCCATAATTCCTTGACGTATCAATGTGAGTTACCAAGTCTACGATATTACTCTCCATAGAGTTCAAAAGCGACCCATCAAACGTGCATCAATAACATCCCAACTTGCATCATTAGCGAGGCTTAGTGCCAGAGGTGTATGTGCTGATTTCTACTGTTAAGACGAACTTAACAATCTTCTTCCATTGCTGAAAGTTGGTAATACCCTCAAGTTTCTTGTCGGTAATTCGAGAAGACGAAGAGGAAATCACCTCGATCGTCATTGTACCACTCTTCTCTGGATCAGCCATTGTTATGAATGAATACTTTAAATCAACTCCAACAACTCAATAATTTCACGAAATCAGCAAATTCCTCACAAAGTGTCACAACTACAAAAAAGCCTCAAAATATCAGCCAAAGAAGCCACAATCCACAAATTTCACAAAATTTCACCTACTCAGCTGTGCATCACAGCACCCAAAATTCAATCCCAGACCAAAATAAGCCAAAAAACAGCACCAAACTTCAATCCCAGCAGCCACATTAACAAGATACCACCAACAAAAGCCAGGATTCCAGAAGAACCAGCTGTACCAATGACCACATTCTCGACAACAAATCAGCACCAATACAGTAACATCTACGAAATACCTTCAAATACGCAAGCATCACGCCTGACCAGAGTACATATTCGCTGCACAGAACCTTCAAACAGCAGCCATCAGGGTTCGTGCGACCACAAGGAAGGGTCGCACCTCAACCAGCGAGGTCAAAAGATGCCGGGAATGGATCGCCTAGCCTAGGTGACTTCAAGCGACGCCCAAAACAGGGTAGCCTGGCCTGAGCGACCTGTGCGACGTCAGGCAAGGGGTCGCCGGGCCAGGGCGACGCCTGACAGAGAGTCGCCGGGTCTGGGCGACATCGGATCTGGTGTCGTATGTGGAGTATTCTGACTGATTTGGTGTCGTATGTGGGTATTCCGACGTTAGAAGGAGTCGTACGTGGAGAAGATGAATTTAGGGCTCGATACCATGTGAAAAGAGAGAACATAATCTTTTTATTGATAAAACAACATGTATATATATACATAATCAACCCTAGATAACCAAAAGACCATTGTACCCTTTTTATTTCTCTAACAAAACAGAATTAGAGTTTTATTAGAAGTAAAACATGAATCAATTTTTTTCCTGATTAAAAGGAACATTTCCTTTACTTTGTGGCATTTAGAGATCGCTCTGATGATGTCATTTGCATTCTGAAGTGTCGGATAGAGCTGGAAAGAACTAGACTGCTAGTGCTGGAAGCAGCTGACCAGCTTGATCGGCTTGGGAACAAGAAGGCTCGTGCAACCATTGCAATGGCTAAGGTAATCGAAAGCTTTTGAACGAGGAACCGATTAGTTGATAATCATTCATCCATCTGTTTGACTTGGCTCTGAATTGTTTATTTGGCATATGGAGCAGGTAGCAGCTCCCAACATGGCACTGAAGGTGCTCGACATGGCTATCCAAGTGCATGGCGGAGCTGGAGTATCTTCAGACACTGTCCTATCACATCTCTGGGCCACGGCAAGAACTCTAAGAATTGCAGATGGTCCGGATGAAGTCCATTTGGGCACAATCGCCAAGTTAGAACTTCAGAGGGCCAAACTCTAAGGAAATCCTGGAGAAAAGCTGTTTCCTCCACAAGGAAGATATCGAGGTTAGAATACTCTGAAACAAAGCATGCCAATCATTCCTTGTGTAATGAAAGCAAATGATCATATATTGGTAATTTTTAAGCTGGAATAGTTTTGGCTGCTTGAAATAATCTTCTGTTGTTATTAAAAGCTTGAGAAGAATTAGGGAAGAAATGGTATAATATCCTTTTATAAGGGTTTATTCTATGGCAGAATATATTGTAAAGACTACGCTGGTAACTTAATTTCTTCTCCTGTTTTCCTTTCAATAACACCATCAAGTCTCGTACCGTGACCTGGCTATCTTTTCCTTTGGGAAATTTTTTTGACGTAACGCAAGCGAAGGAATATTTTTATGATCATCTTTTTACACAGGCCACCTTCATTGTCGTTGATTTGCACAAGCATTAAGTAGACAAGAACCGTTTCTTGTACCAAAATGGTGATACAGGTGATTTTTGTGCTGAGTGGTTTACTTTAACCTTTGTACCGATGACTAATCCCCCTTGAAATGACATTAATGCTCGTCGTATAAGCCATGAGATACTAGAGATCATGCAGGTGATGCGGTCGGATGGAAACAAAAAGAGAATAAGCTTTAAAAAAAACTCCAAAATTAAGATAACTTATTTCACTCTTACAATATCTATCATTTATCATCAAGGGATTGCTTGAATGATGGTGTGCTCAGATTATTTTTCAGCTCCTGGCTGTAAGTTCGGTTTATTGCACTTGCCCATGCTGAGGTCATTCCCAAAAAGCACGGGCCTGTGTATTTCGATAATTAGACTATTAAGGAAGTATCTGACTTTTGACTGCATGGCATAGGCTTGTTTGTGTTCCAACCAAGAAAAACAGATGTGAACATTGGAATCTAGCTTGCGACGATTGATATCTGAATCATGAGAATCTTTCGTTCTACTTCGTATAAGAATCCGCGAAATCGACACTTCATGTCACTGAGAAAATAAAATAAAAACAAAGCACATCATTCCATACATTTTACGCACGGTACTTAGTTTTGTTTATGCTATAATGATACATGAAACGTTCATACAATGCAAATTTTTTCTCCACCAAGTGATAATAGTAACGGATGAATCCCATCTGATGGAGAAACAAATGGCAAGTGGCCTTCGTTTACAGCATCAATTTGACACCATCAGTTCAACGATAGGGCTTAAAGCTATATCAAGTTAGCCTCAAAACAAAGAGAACCCTTGAGAGCACTGTCCATTTTAGATAAGCACTATCCATTTTAGCAAAGTCGCAAACAGGAAAACAAGAACAACCGTCTCTTCTATGTCGGAAATCAAATGTCTCCTGAGGTTTCCCAACAGAAATAACTGCCAATTCCTATCCTTCTTTCCATTTCTGTCTTTCCTTTTTTCCCTTCCTCACGTTCAAAAAAACACCCCCTCTGCCCGTAACCTATTAAAACCAGAGAGCCATAGGTGGATCAGAGATCCCGACGGATGAAGAAGATAACCCAAGATCTCTACAGACTTTCCATCTGTTTCATATCTAACTTCCGTTAGCCCTCAATTCCACCATTATTTTATTTAATTCTCAAGTGAATGCAAGTGTCGGGAGGGAAAAAAACATGAGCGGATATGATCGCGTCACCAGCCCTTCGGGTCGAGGAAAGCGCACGGCATATGCCATCGGCGGGGTTGGCATAGTATTTGTCGTGGCCGTGGTGATCGGTGTGGCCATCAGTACAAGCAGCAGAAGCAGCAGCTCCAGCCAATCCAATGCTGGCACCAGCAGTGATGTATCGACCTCAATGAAGGCTATCCAAGCCATATGCCAACCCACTGATTACCGGGAAGCCTGTGTGAGCAGCCTTGCATCAGCGGGCGGAAACAACACCGACCCCAAAGACCTCATCCAAACGGGCTTCCAAGTCGCGATCAATCAAGTCAAGGCGGCAATCCAGAACTCCACTGTGGTGAAGGATCTCGCGAAGGACCCGAGATCCCAGGAGGCCTTGGAGACATGTCAGCACCTTCTGGAGTACTCGATCGACGACCTTCAGAGCTCCTTCGAGAGGCTGGGTGGATTCGATGTGAGCAAGCTCGACATGTACATGGCCGACCTGCAGGTCTGGCTCAGCGGAGCCATCACATTCCAGGAAAGCTGCCTGGACGGCTTTGAGAACACGACTGGCGCTGCAGCACAAAAGATGAAGCAAATCCTCCAGAGCTCCAGGGAGCTCACCAGCAACGGTCTCGCCATGGTCACCGAGATCTCCTCCCTGCTCAGCTCCTTCGACATCCCGGGAGTGAGCCGTCGCCTCCTGTCCGAGGAGCAGGACGGGGTCACTGAGTTCCCACCGTGGGTCAACGAGGGGCGACGAAAGCTCCTCGCGGCAGCATCTGTGGACCTCAAGCCCGATGTGGTCGTGGCCCAGGACGGGAGCGGCAAGTATAAGACCATCAGGGAGGCTCTGGTCGACGTTCCTAAGAACAACAACAAGACCTTCGTTATATACATCAAGGAAGGAGTGTACAAAGAGAAAGTATTGGTAGACAAGAAGACGACAAATGTCATGATCATCGGTGATGGCCCCACTAAGACGGTGATCACTGGGAGCTTGAACTACGTCGATGGAGTCCAAACCTGCAACACCGCAACATTCAGTAAGAGAAAGAAACATAGCATTTAACATTTTCACTTGAATTCTTCGTTAATCTCATTTACAAGACAAGGGCAAATAATCCAAGTCAATTTATGTTTCAGCTGCCGTAGGAAGCAACTTCATAGCCAGGGACATCAAGTTCGAGAACTCGGCGGGCGCAGCGAAGCACCAGGCCGTGGCGCTCCGCGTCCAGTCCGACATGTCCGTGTTCTACAACTGCCACATGGACGCCTTCCAGGACACGCTCTATACACACGCCCACCGCCAGTTCTACCGTGACTGCACCATCTCCGGCACCATTGACTTCATCTTCGGCGATGCGCCCGCTGTCTTCCAGAACTGCCAGATGTTCGTGAAGAAGCCCCTTGAGAACCAGCAGTGCATTGTCACTGCATCGGGACGCAGCGAGCGCCGCTCTGCCTCCGCCATCATCCTCCAGAACTGCACCATCTCGGCCGACGCTGCCTACTACCCCCTGCGGAATGTCAACAAGGCGTACCTCGGCCGCCCGTGGAAGAGCTACTCAAGGACGATCATCATGCAGTCCCAGATCGACGACCTGATCCAGCCACAAGGGTGGTTGGCATGGATGGGTGACTTCGCGCTCAGCACGTGCTTCTATGCGGAGTATGGGAACAGAGGGGCCGGCTCGGCTACAACGGACAGAGTGAGGTGGCGCGGAATCAAGAGCATGACCGCGCAGCACATCGTAGACTTCACGCCGAAGGTCTTCTACAAGGGCGACGCTTGGATCACCGCCACCGGAGTGCCTTACAGTCCAAGCATGATGACGGTTTAAAATGGAGGCAAACCAAGAAGTAGATTGATTGCTATGTAGTCGTAGCTGTTTATGAATGTTTTTTTTTTGGAAGGGACGCTGACTCCTGCATTTCAGCTTTACGAGGCATTGTTATGTGTTTGACATATATGCCCGAGATTCCCTCATAAAAGCTCAATTAGAGAGACTTGATATCACTTGTAGAGATAATTCTTAGTTCGAAGCAACCTCAATATAAGTTTATAATTAGGAAAAATAGACATAAGCAACCCTAGGCCAGACCAAGTATTTCTATTATCCATGATTTGCCTAATTAGAAAAAGACTATAGCAAAAGAATCAAATACATATCAGGAAATGCATGTAGATAGGAAAAATGTCAAGTAGACCGAAGTATTACCCAATTACTCATATATCTATTGTGCGGATGTCAATATAATTCTAAACTTGGCCACCGACGTGACATGCCACTACGTCAATAATTTTCCAGCAAAAGTTGATTGGAAAGATTTAAATTCCGTGCAAAGGTTTATGACTAAAATTATGAAATTAAAAAGTTTATGATTGAATTAACTTCCGTATAATAAGTTTATCACTAATTGAATAATTGCTCTTCAAGTAGCAAATTCAAATAAAGGAAATATTGGCACATTCATTGGGAGAATCATGTCCCACGGCAAACAACTCGACTCCCAGGTGAAAGTGTGAACGATCTTTCTATGCGACGGAAAAACAGCAAACCCAATAATAATGACAATCTCAATAATGACAATCCGACTATGCACACTTGTACTCTTCAAAACCATGAGAGAATTTATGTAGCTCAGGAAACATATTCGACTTGTTTGGCCCCCTTAAACAATCCCAAAATACATTATTTTCGATAAAAAAATTGTTTCTTTAGGCATCAATCTCTCGATGTCAAATATTGTGTCAACATTTCTATGATGAGATAAGCCAAGAACCTTAAAATACCCGAGAACTCACAAAAGCAAATTTGGCCGAAAGAATTTTCCTTGATTGATCGGGAGTAATTCCTGAAGCTAGCAACAAAGAAAGGCAAGCTAAATTTTGGGTACGGTCAAATTCAAACTTACCAAGAGTTGGCTCAAGAATGATAAATAGTAACTCCTTTGGCATTCGAACCGAAGAATCATTGAATCGACAGAAAAGGTGCATTTCCGAAGTTCCCTAAAAGTCAAAACTTAAAAGTCGTCGACGTAGCACCCCGAATTTTGAAAATCGGGGTCGCTAGCTAGTACCTCTTTCGCTGCCCAAATTAGAAAATCACTTGGGCTTCTCGAATAGCGGTTGTTAATAATCGGCCTTATATCGCGTCACTCGCGGAACGAAGCATTTCGTTTCCCATCCAAATTAAAAGAAAAATAATTTCCACAATCTCACCGCTTTACAGCGAAGTCAAATCAATTGATGGAATCGCCGAAAAAAAGGAGGGAAAAAAATAAAAATAAAAGAGAGGAAATGATTTTGTTCTTATCTATCAATTTACTGGGTGTCTCTTTTCAACCCATCAATCTCTCTGCTGTGTCCCGTTCCGTCTGCGAGTTTTGTTGCTGCGCTCTTTCTCCTCATCATCTCCTTCAAAAGTTCAACCACAAAACACAAATCAAGGAACACGCTCCCTGCGGCGAACTTCACTCAGACAGTCCCAAGCAAAGATGGAGACCATCAATCATCGCACGGTGAAGGTCAACGGCGTGAACCTCCACGTGGCGGAGAGCGGCGAGGGCCCGCTCATCCTCTTCATCCACGGGTTCCCGGAGCTCTGGTACACGTGGCGCCACCAGATCCTCGGCCTCTCCGCGCTCGGCTTCCGCGCCGTCGCCCCCGACCTCCGCGGCTACGGGGACTCCGACGCCCCGGCCCCGACGGACGCCTACACGGCCCTCCACGTGGTGGGCGACCTGGTGGGGCTCCTGGACGCGGTGGCAACGGAGGGGGAGGAGAAGGCGTTCGTGGTGGGCCACGACTGGGGGCCCTGATGGCGTGGTACTTGTGCCTGCTCAGGCCCGACCGGGTCAAGGCTCTGGTCAATCTCAGCGTGCCGTGGCTGCCCCGGAACCCCCAGAGGAAGCCCCTCGACGGCTACAGGGCCGCCTTTGGCGATGACTACTACATCTGCAGGTTTCAGGTTCGGGTCTTTCTTGTGTTCTCTTTTCCTTTTGTTGTTGTTGCTTGCTTGTGTTTTCTGTGGCCGATTGGATGCACTCGTGGAACATACTTAGCAATAAATCTCAAAATGCTGATTACCATCTCTAGAAGAAGAGTCTGTACATTGAAAATTGTAATCTAAATCTAATTGAGTAATTTAACAAGTGTCTCTCTTTAAACAGATTCTGCTTTCTATACTCATGATCTTCCTATATGTATATAGGTCCTTGAGCCGCAGGACTCACCCAAGCTAAGTTCAATTTCATTTCTCCAAATGCTGGATTTGCAAAGTATGTCTTGCTGATTTATTGGAGGATTAATCTGGTGTTAATAAGTTCGGACATCCGCCGGTAAGCCTGTTAGTCACATGCCTTCTTTAAACACCTAACCAGGTTGCCATCTAGAGTTTTGCAGTGCATTTGATTTCGGGAAACTTGGGACGCATTTTTCTTTAGGTGTTGATCTTCTTGAGCTGAGTTAGAACCGACTGAACATAACAATCTTAAACTCATTTGATTTTTGTGTGGAAATCCATCGTGACGGTGGTAATATCAAATCGAGGCCATTTTAAGGTGCATATTTGTTGTCATAATTGCGTTAAATGCAGGAACCTGGAGACATCGAGGCCGAGTTTGCAGAGATGGGGACCAGGAGAGTCCTTGAGGGGATCTTGACATACCGCATTCCCGGCCCGCTTTTCTTTCCCAAAGGGAAAGGGTTCGGGCACCCAGTGGAAGACCCAGTCGTGTTGCCTTCGTGGCTGACGCGGGGAGGACATCGACTATTACGTCGACAAGTTTGAGAAGAAGGGCTTCACCGGAGGGATCAACTACTACAGGAACTTCAACCGGTAAGCTACTCTTTCCCCGGGACGATCAATCTGATCTCTTGTATGTATGTGCACAAGAGAAGGGATGAGATCGCATTGTGCTGTGAGATCGCAACTGCCTACTTGAAATTCACATTGCTATGAAATTCCACGTAGTATGGTACAAAACTTAGATCTACTCCTCTCTGCATTGTGCAATCCCTGATATGAAAGGAAGGTTGTCCATATATTTTCACCAATTTAGCTACAGTTTCAGCATGATTTTCACCGGATCGATTAGCTTAGCGGGCCAATAATGGAAGTAGGAATCAAGGAGTGCCTCTTGATCAGTGGCACACAGATCTGATCCCTCCAATGTATAATGTTGACAATTTTACATGGAAGTATCTTTGTGCAATTCTTTCCTCAAATGTGCCTTTTCTTTGCTTCTTCTAAACTGATACACTCTCTTTTATTGACTGTTGCAGCAACTGGGAGCTGATGGCACCATGGGATGGGGCTGAGGTGAAAGTGCCTGTGAAGTTCATTGTGGGTGAGCTTGACCTGGCTTACCACGTGCCAGGCATCAAAGACTTCATACACAAAGGCGGGTTCAAGAAGACGGTCCCTCTCTTGGAAGAAGTGGTGGTCATGGAAGGTGTGGCGCATTTCCTCAACCAAGAAAGGCCTCATGACATCAACCAACACATTCATAATTTCTTTAGCAAGTTTTGAGGTTGCTTCTTGCCCCATCGAGTGACCGGTCGGTGTCCTCATAAATTATGTCCACTATGTATGGCAGTGCATGGTGACTTAAGCTATGACAATGCGTATCAACATAAAATTGCTTTTGCCCAAGTAACAGTCAAAAAAATAATTACTTGGACAAACATCAATCGTGAATGGCTGCATTTCGCTCCGAAATCCATATCCTAGACTATGTTATATCAGCGCATCGAGTGGTGAAAATTAATTTCTTTAAGGCTGCAATTGACAATTTCTTAATTTATTGGTTTGAGCAAAAAAAAAAAATCACTTATTGTGGTAAGTAAGAAATGGTTATTCATTCATTCAATGGAAAAAAAAAAAACAAATATAAACCACTCTTGAATGTAAAACTCACAGCATAAATTACCGGGTGTCATTTCCTATGCTTGGATGTAAAAAATAATTTAATTCCTGCAAGTTCTTTTTCTCTCTTCCTACTTCCTACGGCGGCTTAAGAAGGTAGGCACTGTTCGGCAGCTTGAAAACGGGGAGATATATATATATATATCGAAAGTTCTAAAATTTATTGCAAAAGTGTGATTGACTCCTAAAATTTATAACACATGCAATTAAGTCTTAAAAATGAGTCTTTTTATTAACTCTGTCTACTTAGATTGATAGAAAATGTTGATGTGATTTTTTAAGTATTTTATTTCTCCTACACGGCTAAAACATGAAACATAAGGCTAAACAACGATTTTAGCCTAAGTTCTATTTTTTTAATCAGAATATTGATTAAAAAGAATAAAAAAATCATTGAAAAAAAAAAGCCAAACGCAAGGGCCTTTGCTTGCCTCGTGTCTCGAAAAGACCGGCGGCCCGGCCAACCACATGTGAGAACCCGGTGACTCTCGCCCACCCAAATTGTGGGAAGGGTCGCGGCCCTCGCCCAACTATGGTGGCTTTCGACGATGCCTCGAAAATGAAGGTTTCGAATTTTAAAATAAAGCAAATACTATAGAATCACTATATGGCAAATTGCAAATTTCAAGGATATTTCAGACACTTGCATGTATTTATTAATGTGCACGGAATAAAATCAATACAAGAGGTGCTCAATAACAGATGAACATCCATATGGATGATTTCAAGTAAAAGCTGAGTTTTTAAAAAAGTAATTGACTCCAATTTATAAGTTTTTAATAATGAAATTTTGCAGTGTTTTTATTGTTGGTAGCACGATTGAAGGCTTTTAGTGTGAAAGCGAAGGCTTCTTCGGAAACAGTGCAATGTTGCATCGGTCACTGTTCCCATCCGTCGTCTATCAATCGGGTAAAATAGAGATCTCAAAGGGAAATTCATCTCCATTAATTTGCATGATCTCCAAATTCTCTTCTCCAACATCTCGATCAACTTTTCCCGATAGTAAAAAGTCAATGTTACGGTACTTTTGATGAGGAGTACAGTCCTTTCTCTTTTTCTCCAATAACGAAAACAAGGATCAAGGGCATCTCGTTGTTGCAAAGCTCATATGACGTCTCGAAATTCCAGCATTGGTAAAATGACCGAATTCGATGAATTTTAACCACGAATTCCAGCTTGATTAATAATATTAGATTTTCGAGAATCGAGAAACAATCATTGGACGTTGAATTATTAAATTGAAAAGGGGATCGGAAAATCCTAAGGCGTTAGACCGGAAAAATCAAGTTGCATTAAGCGAGCCAAGAAAATCAAGTCATCAAATCGAAGCATCGAGAAATTCATACCCAAGCCTAATCCTAGCGGAATTTGAAAAGTGAATTTACTATTTTGCTCATAAAGGTAAATTTACGATTTTTCCCTTACCTTGATATTATAATTCTACTTCTTTGCAAAATTACCATTTTACCTTTAGTGTCAAATTACCACTTTTTCCTTAATTATTAGTTGCAATTAACTAACTTGCCCTTACTTGTGAAATTACCTTTTTGCCCCTAGCTTTAATGAACAAAAGATAAAAGCCATTATGAGAATTTATTAACTTGGCCCCACACTTCTTCTTCTTCCCCCTCCCCTCCCCCCATTCGGCCACTCTCTCTCTCCTCCCCCCCTCATTTTGGCCGACCACCCTCTCTCCCACCTCTATTGTTGTCGCCGCCCCTCTAAGCTCCATCGTAGCCATTCGTCGTTTGCCATCGCGAGTCGCAGGTGCCGCCGCGAGTTGTCGGCGTTCGCCCACGCACCGCCATCCTTCGCCGAGCCAACCGCAGCAAGCCGTAGCCATCGTTGCGCCACGCCGAGTTGAGCCAAACCGCTCCGCCCGATGTAGGCCGAATCGCCGTGCCCAATGTAGCCAGAACCGCCGCGCCTCTCGCTAAGTAACCGAGCCATGTCATCATAGTCATGCCATCGCCGAGCCACCCCTCCGAACAAGCGCTACGCACCCCCAACCGAGCCACCATTGTGCCACGCCCGTGACGTAGCCGCACCGGCTCGTGACGTAGCCGCGTCGCTTGTCTTGCCCGCTATTGCCACTTGTCGTCGCCTTCGTCACCATGACCGTTAGATTGTGAGTTAACCTCCCGATCCTTGATTAGGTTGTCAATTGCGTTTAAGGATTAGTTTTGATTATGTTAATTGTGGTTAGATTACGTTAATTCTATTTAGATTATGTTAATCATGACTAGGTTAGTTGACTTTGGTTAGATTAGTTGACCTTGGTTAACCCAGTTAACCTTGATTAAGTCAATTAATCATAGTTGGATTAATTTAATTATAGTTGGGTTAGTTAACTAAAGTTGAAATAATTAACCGTAGTTGGGGTTAATGAACTATAGTTGAATTAAATTAATCATAGTTGAGTTAGTTAACTAAGGTTGAACTAATTAACCATAATTGGAGTTAATTAAACATACTCGGATTAATTAATCGTAGTTGAGTTAATTAAGTTGATTGGGTTAATTAACTATAGTTGTTGCGACCCTCCCGCGAGCGCAGCGAGTGAGCTAATAGGTAGTCTTTGTTGTTGCGCTCTTTCTCCTCATCATCTCCTTCAAAAGTTCAACCACACAACACAAATCAAGGAACACGCTCCCTGCGGGCGAACTTCACTCAGACAGTCCCAAGCAAAGATGGAGACCATCAAGCATCGCACGGTGAAGGTCAACGGTGTGAACCTCCACGTGGCGGAGAGCGGCGAGGGCCCGCTCATCCTCTTCATCCACGGGTTCCCGGAGCTCTGGTACACGTGGCGCCACCAGATCCTCGGCCTCTCCGAGCTCGGCTTCCGCGCCGTCGCCCCCGACCTCCGCGGCTACGGGGACTCCGACGCCCCGGCCCCGACGGACGCCTACACGGCCCTCCACGTGGTGGGCGACCTGGTGGGGCTCCTGGACGCGGTGGCAACGGAGGGGGAGGAGAAGGCGTTCGTGGTGGGCCACGACTGGGGGGCCCTGATGGCGTGGTACTTGTGCCTGCTCAGGCCCGACCGGGTCAAGGCTCTGGTCAATCTCAGCGTGCCGTGGCTGCCCCGGAACCCCCAGAGGAAGCCCCTCGACGGCTACAGGGCCGCCTTTGGCGATGACTACTACATCTGCAGGTTTCAGGTTCGGGTCTTTCTTGTGTTCTCTTTTCCTTTTGTTGTTGTTGCTTGCTTGTGTTTTCTGTGGCCGATTGGATGCACTCGTGGAACATACTTAGCAATAAATCTCAAAATGCTGATTACCATCTCTAGAAGAAGAGTCTGTACATTGAAAATTGTAATGTAAATCTAATTGAGTAATTTAACAAGTGTCTCTCTTTAAACAGATTCTGCTTTCTATACACATGATCTTCCTATATGTATATAGGTCCTTGAGCCGCAGGACTCACCCAAGCTAAGTTCAATTTCATTTCTCCAAATGCTGGATTTGCAAAGTATGTCTTGCTGATTTATTGGAGGATTAATCTGGTGTTAATAAGTTTGGACATCCGCCGGTAAGCCTGTTAGTCACATGCCTTCTTTAAACACCTAACAAGGTTGCCATCTAGAGTTTTGCAGTGCATTTGATTTTGGGAAACTTGGGACGCCTTTTTCTTTAGGTGTTGATCTTCTTGAGCTGAGTTAGAACCGACTGAACATAACAATCTTAAACTCATTTGATTTTTGTGTGGAAATCCATCGTGACGGTGGTAATATCAAATCGAGGCCATTTTAAGGTGCATATTTGTTGTCATAATTGCGTTAAATGCAGGAACCTGGAGACATCGAGGCCGAGTTTGCAGAGATGGGGACCAGGAGAGTCCTTGAGGGGATCTTGACATACCGCATTCCCGGCCCGCTTTTCTTTCCCAAAGGGAAAGGGTTCGGGCACCCAGTGGAAGACCCAGTCGTGTTGCCTTCGTGGCTGACGCGGGAGGACATCGACTATTACGTCGACAAGTTTGAGAAGAAGGGCTTCACCGGAGGGATCAACTACTACAGGAACTTCAACCGGTAAGCTACTCTTTCCCCGGGACGATCAATCTGATCTCTTGTATGTTTGTGCACAAGAGAAGGGATGAGATCGCATTGTGCTGTGAGATCGCAACTGCCTACTTGAAATTCACATTGCTATGAAATTCCACGTAGTTTGTTACAAAACTTAGATCTACTCCTCTCTGCTCTGTGCAATCCCTGATGTGAGAGGAAGGGTGTCCATATGTTTTCACCAATTTAGCTACAGTTTCAGCATGATTTTCACCGGATCGATTAGCTTAGCGGGCCAATAATGGAAGTAGGAATCAAGGAGTTCCTCTTGATCAGTGGCACACAGATCTGATCCCTCCAATGTATAATGTTGACAATTTTACATGGAAGTATCTTTGTGCAATTCTTTCCTCAACTGTGCCTTTTCTTTGCTTCTTCTAAACTGATACACTCTCTTTTATTGACTGTTGCAGCAACTGGGAGCTGATGGCACCATGGGATGGGGCTGAGGTGAAAGTGCCTGTGAAGTTCATTGTGGGTGAGCTTGACCTGGTTTACCACGTGCCAGGCATCAAAGACTTCATACACAAAGGCGGGTTCAAGAAGACGGTCCCTCTCTTGGAAGAAGTGGTGGTCATGGAAGGTGTGGCGCATTTCCTCAACCAAGAAAGGCCTCATGACATCAACCAACACATTCATCATTTCTTTAGCAAGTTTTGAGGTTGCTTCTTGCCCCATCGAGTGACAGGTCGGTGTCCTCATAAATTATGTCCACTATGTATGGCAGTGCATGGTGACTTAAGCTATGACAATGCGTATCAACATAAAATTGCTTTTGCCCAAGTAACAGTCAAAAAAATAATTACTTGGACAAACATCAATCGTGAATGGCTGCATTTCGCTCCGAAATCCTTATCCTAGACTATGTTATATCAGCGCATCGAGTGGTGAAAATTAATTTCTTTAAGGCTGCAATTGACAATTTCTTAATTTATTGGTTTGAGCAACAACAAAAAAATCACTTATTGTGGTAAGTAAGAAATGGTTATTCATTCATTCATTCAATGGAAAAAAAAAAAAAAAATATAAACCACTCTTGAATGTAAAACTCACAGTATAAATTACCGGGCGTCATTTCCTATGCTTGGATGTAAAAAATAAGTTAAACTCCTGCAAGTTCTTTTTCTCTCTTCCTACTTCCTACGGCGGCTCAAGAAGGTAGCCACTGTTCGGCAGCTTGAAAACGGGGATATATTTATATATAAAGAAAATGACATAAATAGTTTTTGAATTTTGACCTAATGTGCAATGTGGTATCTAAACTTTTAATTTGTTCAATATAGTTCTTGAACTTTAACTTAATGTGCAATTTAGTCCTTAAACTTTTAACTTGTTCAATGTAGTCCCTAAATTTTTAGTAAATGTTCAATTTAGTCCATGAATTATATGAAAATATTCATTATTGTTCCCGATTTTAAATTAATGGAAGGACTATATTGAATATTTTCATATAGTTCGGGGACTATAATGAATATGTAGCAAAAGTCTAAGGACCACATTAAATAAATTAAAATTTCAATGATCATATTGAACATTAGGCTAAAGTTTAAGGACCGTATTGAATAAATTTAAAGTTCGGGACTATAATGCACATTAGGTCAAAGTTCGGGGACTATTTATTATATATATATTTATATATATATCGAAAGTTCTAAAATTTATTGCAAAAGTGAGATTGACTCCTAAAATTTATAACACATGCAATTAAGTCTTAAAAATGAGTCCTTTTATTAATTGCGTCTACTTAGATTAATAGAAAATGTTGATGTGGTTTTTTTAAGTATTTTATTTTTCCTACGCGGCTAAAACATGAAACATAAGGCTAAACAACGATTTTAGCCTAAGTTCTATTTTTTTAATCAAAATAAAAAAATCATTGAAAAAAAAAGCCAAATGCAAGGGCCTTTGTCGCCTCGTGTGCTGGAAAAGGCCGGCGGCTTGGCCGACCACATGTGAGAACCCGGTGACTCTCGCCCACCTAGATTGTGGGAAGGGTCGATGGCCCTTGCCCTGCTATGGTGGCTCTCGACGATGCCTCGAAAATGAAGGTTTTGAATTTTAAAATAAAGCAAATACTATAGAATCACTATATGGCAAATTGCAAATCTCAAGGATATTTCAGACACTTGCATATATTTAATAATGTGCAAGGAATAAAATCAATACAAGAGGTGCTCAATAACAGATGAACATCCACATGGATGATTTCAAGTAAAAGCTGAGTCTTTAACAAAGTAATTAACTCCAATTTATAAGTTTTTAATAATGAAAATTTGCAATGTTTCTATTGCTGGTAGCACGATTGAAGGCTTTTAGTGTGAAAGCGAAGGCTTCTTCGGAAACAGTGCAATGTTGCGTCGGTCACTGTTCCCTTAAGTCGTCTATCAATTGGGTAAAATAGAGATCTCAAAGGGAAATTCATCTCCATTAATTTGCATGATCTCCAAATTCTCTTCTCAAACATCTGATCAACTTTCCTCGATAGTAAAAATTTAATGTTACGGTACTTTTGATGAGGAGTACAGTCCTTTCTCTTTTTCTCCAATAGCGGACACAACGATCAAGGGGCATCTCGTTGTTGCATAGCTCATATGATGTCCCGAAATTCCAATATTGGTAAAATAATTGAATTCGATAGATTTTAATCACGAATTCCAGCTTAATTAATAATATTGGATTTTTGAGAATCGATGGACAATCATTGGATGTTGAATTATTGAATTGAAGAGGGGATCGGAAAATCCTAAGGCGTTGGATCGAAAAAATTAAATTGCATTAAGCGAGCCAAGAAAATCGAGTCATCGAATCGAAGCATCGAGAAATTCGCGCCCGAGCCTAGCCATAGTGGATTTTGAAAAGTGAATTTACTATTTTGCTCCTAAAGGTAAATTTACGATTTTTCGCTTACCTTGAAATTACAATCCTACCTCTTTGCAAAATTACCATTTTAGCCTTAGCGTCAAATTACCACTTTTCCCTCAATTATTAGTTGCAATTGACTAACTTGCCCTCACTTGTGAAATTACCTTTTGCCCCTAACTTTAATGAACAAAAAATAAAAGCCATTATGAGAATTTATTAACTTGGTCCCACACTTCTTCTTCTTTCTCTCCCCCTCATTTGGCCACTCTCTCTCTCTTCCCCCCTCATTTTGGCCCACCACCCTCTCTCCCACCTTTATTGTTACCGCCGCCCCTCTATGCTCTATCGTTGCCGTTTGTCGTTTGTCGTCGCGAGTCGCCATGCAACTGCGGGTTGCCGTCATTTTGCTGCGCACGACCATCCTTCATTGAGCGAACCGCCGTGAATCGTAGCCACCGCCGCGCCGTGCTAAGCCGAGTCAAGCCGACCGCTGTGCCTCTCCGCCGAGCAATCGAGCCGTGCCATCGCCGAGGCCATCCACTGAACGCACCACGCACTGTCGACCAAGCCCCACTGCGTGCCACCCGTGATTTAGCCGCACTGCTCGTGACGTAGCCGCGCCCTGTGCAACCCACTTTTTGTCGCCGTTGTCGCCGTCCCGACCGTTAGTTTGTGAGTTAATCTCCTAATCCTTCATTAGGTTGTCAATTGCGCTTAAGGATTAGTTGAGATTATGTTAATTGTGATTAGATTATGTTAATTTTGGTTCGATTATGTTAATCATGGTTATGTTAGTTGACTTTGGTTAGATTAGTTGACCTTGGTTAACCCGATTAACCTTGGTTAAGTCAATGAACCATAGTTGAATTAATTTAATCATAGTTGGGTTAGTCAACTAAAGTTGAGATAATTAACCGTAGTTGGGGTTAATTAACTATAGTTGAATTAAATTAATGATAGTTGAGTTAGTTAACTAAGGTTGAGCTAATTAACCATAGTTGGAGTTAATTAACCATAGTCGGATTAATTAATCGTAGTTAAGTTAATTAATTGGATTGGGTTAATTAACTATAGTCGGAATAAATAATAATAATAATAATAATAATAATAATAATAATAATGATAATAATAATTAATGTGGTTATTATTTGGTGATTGTTTTGTGCCTAGAATATATGTATTGACATGAAAATAATCACCTATTTTGAGATGAAATTTTCTTTCTTGCAAAATGAATTTTTGGACACGTACTTAATGACACACTAAGAGGTAGATTCATACTGTCATGTTTTTGTGTCCAAAAATTTAGTACGGTGTAGAATTAAGAAATACCAAGTTTGACGAAAAATGCATGTCTCTATGATTGTGTGATATTTTTATTGTATTTTTAAACCCTGAAAAATTGCAATAAGATGAGTTGTGAGCACGACCATGTTTGCATTGGGCTAATTACGAAGATATGAACCGGCATCATTGTCTAATGTGCTCGTGTGGTCACATGAGGAAACTGTCACCACGAGGTGTCCAGGGGACAATGCACGATATGTCCGTGCCGACGGGAGTTCGAGAATCAAACGGCTTATTGGATGCCCGATAGTTCATGTCACCAAGTTGACGGATGTCGGTCACGACTTGTGCCGAGTTGATGCTCCTTACAAGAATACCGATATGTCCATACCGGCGAGAGTTCGAATCACATAGCTTATCGGTTGCCGTGCCTACTTTTGGGGTGGGATGATGCCGGTTATGCCTGGGATGACCACCAAATTCGAGTTATGCCATGGCCGAGTGGTCTTCAATAATCGGAACATGCATTTTGCATACGAGGCTGTGATAGGTGTTCTAGTTGTGTATCTTGACTTGTGTATTATTTATATAATTCTATAATGGGCACTTTATACGGGGGTGTATATCAAGGTGAGGTGAGTGTGCCTGTGGTTGATGTTTGACTGGTTTAAGTCAAGTGCTTGATCACGTGGTAATTAGAGTGTTGCGGAGGTCGCACACTATCGATCTACTATCGACATTAACCTCGCATGTTTAGACCACCATGAACAAATCACCACCCTATTTGAGCTTGGAGCGTTAACTCACGGAGATTTTATATCTCATCTCGTTATTAATTGTTTTCGGGATCTTAACCATAGAGAGTAGATAAGTTCGATTTAGGGCGGAGGATCCAGTCCGATTCGAACGAGGACCCTAAGACTCCGGTCGACTCATCGGCTCTAAGGAGGACGTGCACGTTGACCTCTCTTTTTGAGTAGCTTGAAGTGGTGTTAACTCCAATCCCGACCTATCTTTTTAATGGTTGTAGGAAGTGGCCCTAAGGTAGGGCTTGTGTGCATACGTACTTCCTAGGGTTAATAGTAAATAAATAAAATGAGCTTTTGTTATTTGATGGTTGTTGATTTCCTTTGTCATGTTTGTTTGGGGATTGAGAATCATTTTTTCATGCGTTTAATTGAAAGATAAAATGAATGGGTCGACAATGTGCCTAGGATATCGCCCTTAAATGACCCGAGACGTTTGGTAGGGTTGTTGCGTTCCCGAGGGTAGGGGCGTGACGGCTTAGGTAGGAGCAAAGTGCCATTAGACCTTCAATAGGCAATCGCGCCGAGATTCTCACTTTCGATTTGTTCACCCTTGCTCTCGTGGGTGCTTTCCCTATAAAGTGGAACGCCCCCTAACCGAATCTATAAACGGCGTAGGGTAGGATGGACGAAAAAAGTGGCGACAAGAAGACAAATAGTGCTGGCACGTCACTCATCGCTTGGCTCACTTCGGTTGCAAAGACTTTCTCCTCGACTCACGCCATGAGGCGACGACGACCATGCGAAAGACTCGTATGAAAGTTAGTACCATCCCGTTAGTGAATATGTCACAATTAATTACACCTTGTTTTTTGTTAAGACAAAGAAAGGAATTCGATTTTCTCCCCTATTTACTACGGTAACGAAGAATCAAATTACCACTATATTTCTTCCTTTTTCTACTTCTTCTTCCAAGTGCGAGAATAGCCCCAATTTCTTACAACTTTTGCATTTTCAAAACATAAACAATAATGAAATGATTGTTCACTCACACTTAAAAACATGTTATTTCATTCGTAGATTACGTGATTGCAATAGGGCGGCCATGCTTAAGCACATCCGGCTTCTCTTTACCGACAAAGAGTCTCTATGGTGCAAATGGATCCATTCTACGTTCTCGAAGAATAAGAATTTTTTGATAGCCATGAAGCCGATATTTTGTTGTTGCGGTTGGAAGAAGGTACTTGATCTCCTCACGGAATTTCAACACATCTTTAGGTAGCGGCTTAGCAAAGTGATCACCGTATGTCACTCTGGTTTGATTCTTGGCATCTCGAGAGGACCTCTCAACAAATTTTTTTCGAATATGGACATCTATTTGTCGGGCACACCTTGGCGGGCCATGGTGGCGGACTTTATCTCCTATTCGGGTCCCCATCCTATGCCACGGTCACAATTGCGGCTTGGCGGGAGCCACTCCCCTTGCTTAATCGGGCGGTGATCGGTTTACTTGGTTGGGTCATTCCTCGAGAGTCTTCTTCATTGCTTCGGCTTGGGATATTATTCGCCTCAAAGGGCAAGTCATGCCTTGGCATTCATTCATCTAGGATCATTCTCTTGCACCTCGCCATTATCGCAACCCTGACCAAAAAAAATTTGGGCTAATGGATTGCTACGCCTCCATAATGGGCTTCGCACAAGCCCTCCTAGGCTCATATCAAATCGCGACGAGGTAATTCGAATCGATCTTGGTAAGATCAAGTGATATGTGTATGTGTACATGCAAAAGGAATCACCATTAGTTTTTAGGGAAGGTAGACCGAAAACCTCATTGAGCGATCGTGAGATGCCGTTCGATTCTATGTAACTACAAATTAAGAGTCCGGAGACTTGGTTATGCCGGTGTTTCCACCGACGCTCTTTCGGTATCGGGATTGAGTGTTTTTTTAACGTGTTTGTAGAGGTGTGAATCTATCCTATCAATTACAATCAATGCATATTATATACACAATCAAGAAGTCAATGTACGGGGATAAATCGCATCAAACGATCCTAGTAAAGCCCTAGGAGTTTAGCGAATGGAGTGATTAAAGTTTGGAACAGTTTTGAGGACAATTTACTTAAAGAGGCAAAATCGTCATTTTTATGGGTTTTTAAAGTCGACAATAGGGAAACAAGGCTAATCTAGCAATTTTCCATTTTTTTGTGAATTTTTTAAAAAAATTGACTTTTTTTTTGAAAATTTCGAATTTATTTTTATTTTTTAATAATTTAATTAATTTCGCGAAAATTTATCCGGACTGGGCCAACAGGCCCGGCCCGCGCCGTGGGGTGCCCAACTCAGGCCTTAAGGGCCCAAGTTTGTCTAAAACAAAATGGCCAATCTTGGCCCAATGTTTTGTAATTTTCTAAAGGATTTAGAAAAAGGCCCAAGTGGAAGCCCAACCCGTATGACCTAAAGCACCAACCCAATTAAACCTAATCAGGCCCACCAGATAGCCCAAAGCCCAATTTGACCTAGTTTGCAATATAAACCATCGTGCCCGCAACGCAATCTGACCCTTGTCATTTCCGTTTTTCCTTTTTTGGTTTTTTTTCTTTTCAAATCATCTTCCTGGGGCTGTTGCTCACAATAGACCCTCCCAAAAGAACTTCTCCGAGACCGCTCCCTCAATGACTTTCAGAGAGACTTCGCCAGAAAATTTTTTATCCAAAAACCGCCAATGCCCATGATCGAACAGCTTCCCAGCCCGTTTTACAATCTACCACTACAGCAGACATAATAGGGGCCAGACGACTTTACCCGCATGGCCACGAACCGCAAGGCGATGTCCGTTGACGATTGCTGAGAGCGCGGCTCCGTCGAGTCTCGATCGGGATTGCGGTGGTCGTGGCCATGGCGACGCGGCGACTGTTTCGGCCTCCGAGCGCTCTCTCCCTCTAGCTCTCGGTGAAGATCTCGTACAGAAATGGGTCTCAGCCCCTGCTTCCCTAGAAAAACCAGATCTGCTCCTTTTTTGTTTGTTCTTCCCGTTTCTCTTTTTGTCTTTTGTCTTTTTTTTAATCGCCAGACCCTTTCTCTTGTTCCCCTCAAGTTCTCGCTCTCTGTTCTCTTTTGATCACCAAAGAGCAGATTCCCAAAGGACCCAGACTTCTCTTTCCCTCTTCTATTTTTTGGTGATTTTCCTCGTCCACCCCGAGGTTCACCTTCTTTTGTTCTTTTGGTTTCCAACTCAGAACGGTATATTCTGGGAGACGAGAAGACGGAGTCACGGGACGACGGATGTGAACCGGAGGCTTTTGGACGGTGACGAACGATGTTGGACGGTTGAGGCAGAGGAGAAGCGCTTGATGATTCTTCCGCGAGAGAACAAGCGAAGCGTCGTTCCTTTTCTCTCTCACGAGCTCCCTCGCACGAGCTCTCTCGGTTCTCTTCCCGTCTGCTTCTCGGACTCTCTCTCGACGAGAACTCTCAAGCTGTCCACCTCTCTATTCTCTCTCTCAGATTCTCTGCGTAACATTTTTTAGCTTTAGAACCGAATGAATCCCCCAAGAAAACCAGAAAACCTCCCTCAAGAACCCATTTTGTTTCCTCTATCTCTCTCACTGTGGGTTTCTCAATGAGTCCACATCAACTCGAATGAAGCTTCGGAGTTTCCACTGTTGCCTTTTCTTTTGCAAAAATCGCCCTCTCTCTCCCGGAGCTCCTTTTTTTTTTCCTGGTGAGCCTCCCCCCGAGAAAATATTGGCTACAGACCAGGTATTGCTGATCTGGTCCCCATGTCCACCCATTATGCCACACGTGTCCGAAATGGGCCCCACCAGTCAGAAATGGGCCCCACCAGTCAGAAAAAGCAAAACTCCTCGCTCTGACTCCACAAACTCCCAACTACCAACCCATCGAATTTGGATCTTCGGCCTCACTGTGGCTAACCCAAATTGAGCTCGACAATGAGTCTCAGTTGAGCTCGGCGGCCACGCCGAGGCATCCTTGTCGCTCGTGGCCATGGCCGCCGGATGTCGAGCTTGCCTTGCTCATGGCTTGTCGAACTCAAGTACGCTCCATTGAGTGGCTCAAGGGCGAGAGGTCGCGGGACGCGTCCTTCACGTTTGGATCCGGATCCTCGGCCACAGTATCCTTCACCTTCACGAGCCCACGCCACCACCGTCAAACCCTTCCCTTCTCTCGTCCCTAGCCGCGCCCTCCCGAAGGCCCTCGCGACAGTCCCCGCCGCTCGCTGAGTTGCCTCCCAAAAGATCGGAAGCCGCGGCTCGGCCGGGGACAGACGGCCGAATCGAGAAAGCCGGCTCCTCGATCAAATCAAGCACTTGCCCAAACCAGGTCGGAGAAGAAAGGGGTCGGGCAAGAGAGAGACGGAGAATAGTAAAGATAGAGAGAAACGAGACCGCGGGGTAAGTAACGGAGATTTGGCCTTTTTATGGGCCGTCGGGACAGTGTAATATGGGTGGACATGGGGACTAGATCGTTCTCATACTAACCAACTACCAACCCATCGAATTTGGATGGCTTAATATTGAAATTTTTATAATATACGTGACATTACTCAATGGCCAATCCAAATAAAAATGAATGACCTGATTTGAGTCACGTCAATGTATTGAAAGTGAGGAAAAAAATATGGACGAGAATTTTTTTGAGGTTTGAAAAATTTTAAATTCCAAAAGTGATTTAAATTAAGTCGTCCATTTTCATTTAAATGGCTTGATTTAAGTAATGTCACATATGTCATGGAAATCTCAATGTTAGGCGATCCGAATTTCTCCCCCGAGCAATAGGGAGCTCCCCCTCAAGAACCCATTTGTGATTTTTGCTCAACTAGGGACCCAAAAGCAAAATTTTGAAAATTGAGGTTCCCGTTCAAATTTTTGAGATTTAAAAATGATCAAAATGAAATTGGTATTAAAAGAAGACTAATAACTATTATTATATTTCTTGCTATTTTTGTATTTTTTGGTACTTTCTAATATATGAAAATATTGAAAAAAATGCGAAAATACTGAAAAATGTTTTTTTGTTCAAAAATGGTTGTCTAGGCTTGGCCAAGGGTTTCATAGTTGATTTTTGATTTTTTTTATGAATTTTCCTTGATTTTAATTCATTTTCTAAAAAAAGGATAATTAAAAATTAGGTGTTAACGACCATGCCTTCCATTTACGGCTAATCACGCGGAATAAGTTGCCCACTTAGGTACTATTGCTTAAGAATGGTAGATTTGTAGATGCTACTTGTGCGTTTTGCAATTGCGAGATCGGACTCGATCGACCACATTTTTTTGCTGCCGCACCACCGAAGGTTGTGCTCTTTTTGTGCAACCAAATGTAATCTTGCATGGCATAATGGGTTGTGGCGGGATAACTTAGAATGGGCCATGAAGCACATTTCTAGTTATTGCCTACTTCGCTTTTGGAGCCTTATGCCATATTATTTGGAAGGAAAGGAATCACATCCTTTTTAGGAATCGAGTCTCTTTTTGCGGCTATTAAAAAGCACATCGAGAAGGTTGTTAGGGATAAGACTTTGACTTTCAAACATGTAGAAGACACCTCAAGAAACGAAGGATGCAAGCAAGCTGGGACATTAATCATCTATTTTTATTTGATAGGAGGTTTGTCCCAGGTGTCGCTCTTTTGCTCTTTGGCCTCTTGTTTTGGCCGTTTTCTTTTTAAAGCGCTTAGGGGTTCCTACCCTTCTCTTTGAACCCATGACACCCTTGCACCCCTAGTGACATTGGTACGGTGTCACCATGAGTGCAAGATTCTTCCGTTGATGTAGGGTTTCGCCCTTGTAAAAGCTGCAATTTGGTTAAAGTCAATACAATCTTACCTTTACAAAAAAAAAATGTGATTTCATGATCCATAAAGTTTTTACGTGCAAAATGGATGACAAAGTTTAATTGCCGTGAGATATTTTCCATGTAGTACCATAGGGATTTAACCTATTCAATTTGTCATATCTATGTTCCTTAATTTTTGACGAATTTTGTAACAAGGGATATAGGAATGAGGAGTTTCGACCTACATAGTTGCAATGAGCATGCAAATTCCATGGATATGGTTGGGCATAACTAATTTTTTTGGGAGAAACTACCACATGGTCTATGATGTTCCGAAATTTCGACGTACGTAAGATAATTGGATTCGATGGATTTAAATAATGAATTCCAGCTTGAAAAATAAAATTGAAATTTTGAGAATTTAAGAGACAATAATTAGATTATTCTAAGACGCCAATCGAGAGAAATTCAAGCCCGAGTAGTCAAGCCGTCACATCATAGTATTAAAAATCTTCACGCCCAACCTAGCCCCGACCAAACCTTCATTATGAAAGTACCAAAGTGCCCTCGAGTTAATTGTGCCTAATGACTAATCAATCCCGAAATACCAAATGACGAAACACCCTCGGATATTATTCATAAGAGACGAAAAACATTAATGGGGATGAGACTTGTGAGCCCTCGCCTCCATTAATGCTTTTCAACTCAAAGTCTCCCATCACACACACACACACACTCTCTCTTCCCCTCCATTGTTGACCCGACGAGTCACCCCCATCTCCTTCTCTCTTCTTCTTCTTGGTCTTCGATTTTTGGCCGCCCCCACTTCACCCGACGCCATCACCACCACCACCCGCACCACCTCCTCTCGTCACCGTCGCCCGAGCTCACCCCGTCGCGTAATGTCCAGTGCTTGCCGTGCCACTACCCCGAGCTCTATCGATAGCGAGCCACCCCAAGTCCCGCGACCCCCCATCCTCTTGGTTCCGCGCCGCACCGGTGCTTCGCTAGCTCGTCGCCGTTCTACCGCCGCTTGCTGCCCACCCATGAGCCCGAGCTCCAGGCCTCGCCACCCTTTCGGCCCATCATCCCCGGCCACCATCGTAACCACCACCACCTTTAGCCACCCCCCCCGTTTACTACCCAGCCACCACCGACCGCCAAGCTCACTAGCCTCGCGTCGCACCACCGACCTCCATCGCATTGGCCGAGTTGTTCGTCGCCTCGTGTAGTTTGGCTATGAACCCCACAAGGCCGAGAATCTAGCGATCTCCACCCCTCTCTCTCGGTTTTGCGTCGTGCCGCCGCCCTCCCCGCCATAGTCCTTAGGCCGCGCCTCTGCCGCCGTGGGTTCCTTTTGACTCGAAAGGGCGGCCCTCAATCCCCGAGCCGCCTCTCCGAACCGTGAGCCAACATCATCCCTTTGTCCTCCTCGTGCCTCGTCGTCACCGGCTACCACCTCTGCCGACGGCTGGAGCTACTGCCGTCGAAGCCCCCTTGTGTGCCGAGAATCCCAGCTGTTGCCATGTTGTCGAAACCCGAGACCCGAAACCCATGGCCCGGGCTTGCCCGACCCAAATAGACCCTCGTAGTCATCGTGAGCCGCCGCGCCCGTGTTTGTTCGTGGTAGTCGCCGTCGCTCCAAGTCGTCATTTAATTAGTGAGTTAACCCATAATCTCCGATTAGATCGTTAATTGCGCTTATGATTAGTTTAATTAATGTTAATCGCGAATTAGTTTGACTGTGATTGGGTTAAATTAATTGACCATGATTAGATTAAGTTAACTCTGGTTGGTTTAACTAACCTTAGTTACTTTTAATTAACCCCGATTACTTTATATAACCATGATTACTTTTAATTAAATATAGTCACTTTATTATTAATCATAGTTACTTTAGTTTAACCATAGTTACTTTATTTTAACTTGGGTTACTTTAATTAATCGTAGTCGGATTAATTGATTGAAGCCGAATTAGCTAATTATTGTGGTGCAAATTAGCTATGGTTGGGTAAATTAACCGAGACGAGTCGGCGATTAAGGTCGAGTTAATTAATTAAGGTGGGCTTAATTAATTATAAGGAGGTTAATTAATTATAGTTATACTAATTAACTCTGAGTTGAATTAATTAATTATGTATTAATTAATTATTTTTGGGTGATTATCGGCTAATTGTCCGATGATTGTTGGATACCTTGATTGCTTGAGAATTTTATAATCAAGACGAATAATCATCCGGTATCGGATGCAAAGTCTAGTGGATAAAATGAGCATTCATGTGATCATGTGTGGAATCAAATTGCATATTTGAGCATATGAAAAATGGCATAAGGCCGAGTTTTGAGCACGGGCGTGTGAGCAATGAATTAAATGCACAGATATAAAAATTGGTGGTTGCCTAGCACATTTGTGTGATCATACAATGGATACCCGATATATTCGTGCCGTGTCGATTGGACATACATGACAATCCGTGTCGCCGGGCGATCGGATGCCGATTGTAGCTTGTGATGGACCGATGTTTCCTACGAGAATACCTGTTATGTTCGTGCCGTATCAATCGGAATCCCGCAGCTTAATAATCGCCGTTGCCGAAGTAATGGAACGATGTCCGGTCCTGCCGAAGAGCACCAACTATCTAGTATACCAGGCCGATTGACATTTAATAACCTGGATAACGTGTGGTATACTGTGCATGCAAGTTGTAATGAGTGTTACGGTTGTATGCATTGGTTTGTGTGACTATTGAGTTGTGACGAGTATTGCATATGCGTGAACCAAAGTGGGGTAAGCTTGCATGTGATTGATGTTATATTGTTGGGTTGTGCACTGTTCCTATGATAGTTAGAGCGTTCCATAGGTCGCACGTTATTGATCTGCTATCGATATTGTCTTGCATGTATAGATTGTCCTGAGTGAATTAGCACCCTAGTCGGACTTAGGCATTTACTCAAGGAGATTTTATATCTCATCCGTTATTGTTAATCATTTTTCGGGTCCTCAATTGTGGAGAACCGGAAGTCGATATGGATCTTAATGGAGTAGTTTTGGGAATAGTGTTAACCCCAATCCCAACTTGGTAACTTTTGTTTGGTTGTAGGAAGTAGCCCCGAGGTAGGGCTAGTGTGTATACATACTTCCTAGGATTAACGAGTACCGATAAAAATAGTCTTTACCGAGATGTGATGTGACCTACTACTTTACTATCCCTATTGCCTGATTTGATGTTTAGGAGTAGCACATTCCTCACGCTCTAAATAAAAAGATAAAAAGAATAGGTCGATGACGTGCCTAAGACGTCATCTTTTATGACTTGAGGCGATTTGGTAGGGTTATTGCATACTCGGAGATTGGGGCGTGACAAGGTTGGCCTAATACCCCAAAAAAACTCCAACTTTAGCGTTTGTGATAATTATATCCAAAAAAATTTTTGTTTCATAAAAAATTCTCAACTTTTACTTTTGTTCCAATTCTACTAGTCTAATACAAAAAAAAAAACCCTCTCAACTTTAGCCTATGTTCCAATTATATCAAAAACTTTTTTTATCTCATAAAAAACCCTCAACTTTTACTTTTATCACAATTCTACCACCATCGTCTTCCGTCCATAATCCCTATTAGTTAATCCTACGTGGCTCGAGTTTTCTCGCTGAACTTACCAATGAATCTTTGAAATTTAGAAATAGTAGGTTTCACGGGCAACAAGGTTTTAGATCGTTAGTCCAAATATCTCTACGTCTAGCTATTTTTTGGGCTACCGAATGCCGAAGAGAATATGATACGTGCCGTCTTGAGTGACTCTATATATTCTCGGCAATATATAGGGAAGCAAATTACGGAAGAGAAGTTTAGGAGTTTTTTTATGTTAACTTTACTGAGGTGTAATTTATTAACAATGTGAAAGTGCCACATGGGATTAACTAATTATGATTATGAATGGAAGGCTAACGATGGTATAATTGAGACAAAGTAGCAGTTGGAGGTTTTTTATGAGACAAAAAATGTTTTGGATAAAATTGGGACATATGCTAAAGTTGAGGGTTTTTTGGAACTAAGCCGGTAGAATTGGGACAAAAGCAAAAATTTGGGGTAGAATTGAGACAAATATAAAAGTTGAAGGTTTTTTATGAGACAAAATTTTTTTTGGGTGGAATTGTTACAAATCTTGAAGTTGAAATTTTTTTGGGTATTGAGCCCCATAAGGTTATTGACACCTAAAATTTGATTTTTCCTTAATCTTGCATTTTACATAAAAATAAGAATTAATTTTAGTTCTCACAAAAATAATTAATCAATTTTCATGCATAGCATATTTAAACTTCTAGTTCATGCATTGCATTAGCATTCATCTGGATCGGCGGTGTCGGAATGAGCCTAAAGTGTTGAACGGTGGACCAGAACACACAATGCAAATTTCGACCTAGACATAAAAGGAGTGTGCTGACATTTGCGAGGCCATTGGATTTTATTTTTTGAGTTTAATTCAGCTCATTACACTTTAATTAAAGAAAAAAGGCCTTTTGATTAAATGCCCATTTAATTAGTAAAAGGCTTAACCCATGAGAACTTTAAACTTTGACAGAGTCCATCATTCTTTAAATGACCGAAATTTATAAGGCATTTGGACTTAACTAAATTAAATTCAGCACATTAATTGGTGAATGGCTTTAGATTTATCAGAACCCATGCCATTGTGGAACTTGAGACAAAAGCCCATGAACTTAAAACCTAAGCTGCTCCTATATAAAGAGGTTTAGGTCAGACGTGGAGGAAGAGGCCAATTCAATAGACATATACGGCACAACATTGAGAGAAAGGTAGAGAAAGAATCGGGAGAGAGAGCTTCCTTTGCCTTTTTCCTTCGGGTCTTCCATTCAGAAAGGTTCTGAAGAAGGGGCTCTACATTCCGACATGCATGGAAGAGAGGGAAGACACGACAATACAAGAAAGAAATCATGCTATCCACATTGAAGCTTCCTCGCGGGGTCACCACCTATCCAGCCCTCTGATGCTCCCCCTACGCGTCCAATTTCCCAGCGACTTGCACGCAGAGCTCGCAGCATCGGCAAACCAAACTAGTAGCTCTCGCTTCAGCATGTGCCTGGGTGTCTCCTCCATAAATCGATGAGCAACCAACAGCTTGAGCGCCTCTCAGTCATCATGGCCGCATCTAATCTACTTGTGCAGGTTTTTATCGAACGAACCTGTTGAGACTATTCATTCATTCACAGCAACGGAGAGTGAAAGAAGAATCTTGAGGGCGACATTAGGAGGAGGTAGCCGCAAAATACACAAAAGGAAAAAGATGGAGAAAAGTAGAAGAGAGAGAGTCCACACACTTCACATTCATGGCCATGGAGTGCACGATTAGAAGCTATGCCAGAGATCTCTTGGTGCTTTATTCGCTAGAGAGTTATTGGTACAACAAAAAGAATTGTTTTATCTTTGTGCAATTGTGATTCGTGAGTCCAACAAGTGAGATTTGTTTTGTTTCTTTTTCTTTCTTTGATTAATTTCGAGAATGTGTAGTCAAGGAAAGAGAAGTCCTTCGGTTTGTTTTCTGGTATGATGCAAGCAACGTGGGAGTCTCAAAAGTCACAGCTACGGTCGAGCTACTCTCTTTTGTCGAGCACCACCGAGGTTATGCACGAGTATGCTCGGAAGCCCCTCCGCCATGATCACCCGTGTGCATGTGAGCCCTGCCGATCCAATCCTCCGAGCCAATGTGATCCGCAAATCATCCCGGTCCATTAATTCGATTTTGGAAGTGAATATTCGGATAAGATAAATCTCTTACTTTATTTTATTAGAATATTTGATGGCCTAAATTGGATAATTGCATGTTTAAGTTAAGCATTCTGAAAATCTTGCAATATGTCATGTGTTTAAATTGGAAGTTTGCATATCCGATTTGATTAAATATCTTGGAAATCTTGCAACATGACTTGCCTAGTTTGAAAGATTTGATTGGAATAAAATTTGAAAATTTTCTGAAGATACTCAAGATATAAAAAATCTTTCAAAATGTGATCAATTAAAAAATTTTCTAACCTACAATCACATACATGGAAATAAGTCTATCTATCGGGCTTTAGATGGAATTATTTTCATAGCGGGTATTTCGAATTTTAGGGTCGATCTATCAGGCTTTAGATCGAAACTTAATTTGAAAGATTTAGCGGTAATTATCTTTCATTTAAAGGTTTACAACTTTAATTTATATCGGCCCATAAAAACCAAAAATCACAAAAAAATCAAAAATCTCAAAAAAATAAAATTCATGTCTCATATCTTTAATTCATCTCACTAAATCAAAGAAAAAAAAGTTAGGAAGATATGATTTCTTAAAAACCACGTCTTATCATTTTTAGAAAGATGAGATTTTTCTAGAAAGTCCTATCTTGTGGATTTTTAAAAGATGTAAACGTAGGGTAAAAAGATTTTCTTAAAAATTTTGGGGCATAATGCGAATTAAATCCGAAAACTTTAGGATTATCTTGAGCCAATTCACTCTCATTTTCCATTAATTTTTTTAATTTCAAAAATATATCAAAAATACAAAAACAATTCATAAAAAAACCCAAAAAAATTGGACTTTTGAACTTCAAATCAGAATTCATAAAAATTGACACACTGAGCATTTTTCATGAAATTGGTACCGAAAGGGCATTAATTTAAAATTTAATGTAACAAAGTCTCCGAATTTAAAATCTTTGGTTCGTAGAAATAAAATAGTTTTCTTTCACTATTTTATTTAGGTTTCTAATCAACCTATCAAAAAATGATTAGTGGCGGCTAAAAAAAAATAAAAATCTTTTGCGGAATAATCACTTGAACTATAAGTCACGATTTGGTAGAACTTGAGAGAGTTCGAGCTAGGTTAGTTAATCTAATTAATTAATCTGGTAATCCATTAACCTAAGATGGGAAAACCCTAATTTTAGGAGGACTTAGGCCAAAAATTTTTTGTGGAAAATCATTTGATTTGGCAAATTTTGATTGAATTCTCTCTTGGGTGTTAAATCGTTTTGCGAATAGGAATTATAAGGGGGTAGTGATTGGCTAACCCTTTGTTTTGCATGCTTGGTGAATTGGAATTGTGATTTAATTTTTGAACTATGGAAGCGGTGTTTGCATTTAATTGTTGTGAAAGATTTACCGTATTTTCATTACACCACACACAACCCGTGATCGGACTCGGGTCACACAAATAGTTTTAAGATGGTTCTTTAACCGTGGCGGCAAGGCTTCGCTAAAGGTTATCCCATCCCGGATCCCGAAATTTTTTCCAAAAAATGGCTCAAGGATCGTTCTCATGCACGTGAGGCTACGATGCATGGGGGTTGCCCTTGTCGACCGAACCAAGCCGAAGTGATTGGACCCGACTAGTCATGACTATTGTACGCGAGGCCGCAACCGGTCATGATGGGCTATGCGCGAGTGGGACATGTCGTTTCGTTCGTCATTGCACTTTGCAAAAGCTCTTAGAGTAGACAGACCAAGATTTAAACTCATGATTCATGTGTATGTCTATGTGATTAGCATTTTATTTTTCAAGGTAAAGTAGCTCTCTAACTTTATCTTATTTTATTTTTTATTTCGTTCCATGTTAGGTGTCAATCACACTTTGAACTTAACATCATGGTCATTTTTTTTCTAAAAAAAAATAAAAAATAAAAAATAAAAAACCAAACTATTTGTCCATTTTCAAAAAAGATGAATGCGAAAAAAATCCCTCGGGAAATTTTGTTGACCAAAGATTTTGTCATATCTTTCCTTAATACGGGGTAGAAGACTTTTCTTGACAAATTCACCCTTAGAAATTGCTTGTGATAAAAGAAGAAAATCCTTCAAGATTTTTTTTTTTGAGGTTATTAATGTGCAGGAAGATTTTTCCACAAAAAAAAAAAAAAAACATTTTATTTCCTAAGGAAGGCTTATTTGATTTTTGCATAGAAAAGGAAATCAAAGTCAACTAGGCTAGGCATGGACCGACCACTTTCAAAGTCGAATACTCATTGCATTTTCACTTCTTTGTAGGTGAATATGGATCGTCAATGATTCCCCATCCGCACCCGGTTGAGGACGAATCCAGCCCATCATCTCGTGAACCCTCACATGAGTGAACTTTCATTTCATGCACATGCCTTGCGTGGGATAGTCCTTACTTTTTAGGCGTCTAATTGTATTTTCAATTCTTCGGGTTTGATTGTCGGGATTGAATTCATCGCATTGAGGGATTGTCCGCATTTTTTGTTCAATAAGATGTAATTAATTGAGATTGTCAATGAAACTACATGTTTTTTTTTTTCACAAAAAAATTTTGAGTGCATAATGGGTATACCAAACGAGTTTGGTGACGATAACCAACGATCGAACAATTTGTCATCTATGGTAAGCACCGAGAGTTGAGCGTCTTAAGAATTCTTGTCTCGAGGTTTTCGAAAACAAAGGGTTTTCAAGAAAAATTTTCAGAAATGGCTAGCATATGGTTTAGCCCTGGTTGTCCCTACTTGATCCATCTACTATTTGTTTCGAGTTAATTCAAGGGCAACATGGCAGATTCTTGACTATGCATCGGCTCGATCAATCCTTAAATAGCCCCACACATGAATATTGTACCACGAAGTTTGCGGTCGAGCTGGAAATCCATGACCGATCCTAGCTCATCAACCAGATTAAAGAGGATTAAGGCTTTGCCCTTGATCATTCTCCCATGTCAATTGATGGAGCGACTAGTTTGTATGAATCTAGGGCATATTAGCCTAATCAAGTTGAAGTTCGAGAATCATACCAACCGTGAGCCAAGGTTGTCTCCAAACCGGCGTTGGTGCCCATAATAGTCCTGTGATTGTTATTCCCTCGATGGTCAACCGGTTCGATAAAAAACAATCCCCGAGGATCCTTACATCAAGTTTCAACACTTACTATCGGCGATCCCTATGGCTGTGCCAATAGAGGACCATTCATAGAGTCCCCATTTCCCTAGAGGATTCAAGACCGGAGTTCACCTAAACATGAAACAAGGGGCATCCACAGCCCCTCGAAACTTGATTGGGGCATGTCCAACTATATGCATCGGCCAAACTCGTATGCCGGTCCATCGGCCGGTCTAGGATGATCCATGCTCGCACTTGACCGATCTTTTGATCTCGCCTTGTCGGTCAATGAAAGACAAGACAAACCGAGGCTGTACGATCTCGGAGGGAGTATGTTGTGCCATGCCCGATCATTTGTGAATATGATCTTCTATTTTTCCTCTTGTAGGTGTCAAGTTAGGAGACACATCTTTGATGGCTACCACCGACGCAGATCAATAATTGGAGCTTATCAAATTCTCACCTCGTCTTTTTCTAGATCTTATTCATTTTTCTACGCAGGATCAAGTGTGAGAAAACTTATTTGCTAAGGTTTGAAATCGAGTTCCCAACATTGGACGGGTTTGGGGCGGTCCCACATTTTGGCAAAGTTATACCATGTTGATTAAAAATGGGGCAAACGGACCCCAAATTGGGAGAAAGGGAGTATGTTTCTCGACTTATACGATTTCCAAGATGACATTTCCCTTCTTGCAAGAGCATATGACCAACCTGATGGTCACTATTATGATACAAATCGAGCATTTTGAGTCTTCATCCAACTCATGGTTTCCTTGCTCGGGGCAAAGATGGGAATGAACTAGTCCTTCACTCGAGGAGCATAATCCTTGACTTGTTTAATCTACTCGATGTTCTAGGGCAATTCGATTTATCCCGTTCCCGGGAGTTATCTTGCATTCTTGCGTAGTCCGATTCCTAAGCAAAATGCATGAGATTTTCATGAAATGTGACTAATGCTTGAGATTGCCATGTTAATGTACTTGGAAAATTGCTCCACATTGCATGGTTTATGTATGATTATTCTTCATGTTTAATTTACCAACTATGAATAGGAAGTATAAATTACATATGACGCATCGAATGTGCGAAATGAGGCATGACAGGATGATGAAAAGCAAGCCATTCCCATATGCGTCTTGTATTATAATCCCCGAGTGAGTTGAGTGCTAGTTAGGTCCCGCATTCTTCAAGGTAAAGGGTTTTCTCGCGAAAGGTACGATCACCGAGATGACAGAGGCATTCATTCTTTATCCCAAACACTACATGTGACCTTTATAAACCCATTTGAGCGGCGGTTTCATTACTTATCCTCACAAGAACCACCCCACATCGGGGTTTAGACAAGGTAATTCTAGCCGCAACACGAGGTAAATGGTTAGAAATTTTCTTGCTCGAACTAATATCAATCTTCGGGTGTTGCTTTGCATTTATACTCGAACTTTAATTCAAGTGCCTTAGGATGACAAAGAGTATTCATTTCTCTATCCTACACACTTTTATCCTTTGCATAACCTACTTGAGCTTGTAAATTTATTTCTTAAACACTATTGGTGATCATTTGCTTATTCTAAGACGAAAATGGCACTATCCCCAAGGAGTAGAACCCAAGAGAGTCGGGTCGTGAAGCTCCCGAGTGGACTCATCTTATATTTTAGATTTTTCATTGTATGCAATGTATGGCATATTTTTTCTTGCGAATATTTTTTTTCTTTGTAATTCCTTAAAGAAGAAAAGATTTGAGAATCATGGGATTGAAAAAAGAAGAAGAAGGCAAAGTCGGCTGAAAGAAAAGGGCCCGCTCTCGAAAAGAAAAAAATTCTCTTCCAAAAAAAAAAGAAGAAAAATGGGAGTCGGGGAGCAAGAAAAGCTAAGGCTTCTCTCACAAAAAAATTCGGGCATAAAAAAAGTAAAGTGCCTATCAAAAGCAAGGCCAATGCCTATTTAAATTATTGTTCATTTGTAAAGTACTTTTGTATTTTCAAGTGTACATTCTTGTACGTTAGTTTGTCAATTTCGATGTGTTTGTATGTTGTTTCTCTTGTAAATCCCCAACGAGAATGGTGGTAAAGGAGGTCTCCCGGAGAAGTTATCACTATCCTTAGCGAAGGCTACCATCTCTCAAGTAGATGATGGTATCCTTTGACGACTATTCCTAAAGGCCAAGATCGGCGACAAGTCGGCAATGATCGCCAACATCAAGCCCCTTATCATATACTTTCGAGCCAAAACGAGCCTTTTCATTCCCCATTGCTCAATCATAACCTAAGTTAATACCCTTGAAAGTCTCTTTTGATTATGGCACTTAAGTTAACATAGAGTTCAATGATTTTAAGCATCGCTCGAAGAAGTTCGAGCAACATTATTTTCCTCTCATTTTTGCGGGGTTCTTGATTTGTAAACCCGAAACAAATGATGAAGAACTTCATTTCAACAGCCTTGACTCGATTGGAGTCCCTTTTGAAAACCTTTAATCTAGCCTACATTATGGTCCTAATCAAGACCTCCCGGATCGGCTCGGTCGTACCAATTGCGAGATTACTCGGACCCTTGTCGAATGCAATGATGGTAAGATTGAGTGATTTCTCTTAAATCCTGCAATCGGGATAAATGACTTTTCTCGAAGAGCGAGAGAAAGCTTTTTCGGACTTGGAGTCTCCCATTCAGGTTATATTCGAGGTATTCACAATGTGGCAACCTCCCCGAACGAATTGGTAATGCAAACTTGACAGAATGGTTATGCATGAATCACATTATGAGTCATTGCATTATACACATGTTATTTTTATTCATTGCAAGCTCGACGAGAAGTTTTGCATGAACTCATTATTGAATATGTTTGCATAAATTACCCGTAACATTCTATGATAGGTAATGCATTCCCGATGTTCGAGTTCCCTCTCAAGGTCTCGAAATTCATCCAAGGATTATTAAAATGAGCAAGTTCTATTGGCAAATGGCCACCGGGTATCCTCGGGTAAGTAAATCTTCAACCCGAACCCTTCCATGAGAGTGAGTAAAAGTCCTTTTCGACGAAAGGTTCCTCATTTAATGCAATTATGTTTTGTCAAAAGGATCGAGACGGGTTTCCTTATTGATAAAGTTCACCGGTGAAGCTTTGTAATGCAAGCGAGCAAACAAGTTTTTCTTGGTTGCATTTGCATTGGTTTTATGCACATTATCATTTTAATTAGATATGATACATCAACCTTGTCTATTCTTTGATCATCATTCAAAAGATTTAGGTATGTTTTCTAATTTTTCAAACACATTAATGGCTCTATTGACTTGAGTCATCGCATTTCTTTTTGTGTATTGACTGACTCATCTCGGGTACAACACCCTTTTGTGTATTGACTTGACTCATCTCGGGCGCACGTCCTTATTGGTGTATTGTCTCGACTCATCTCGGCGCACACCCCCTTTAGTGGTTATCTCGATTCATTTCGAGTGACACATCTTTTAGCAAATCGCAATGACGTATGCTCTTGCGGTCTTAATCTTTTGTCAAACTATAACGATGTACGCTCTTATGGTTCGGACCCCTTTATCAAATCATGATGACGTATGCTCTCGTGGCTTCGATAAATTTTTATAAAATTCATAATCTCAATTTGCTCTTGTGGCTTTAATATCTATTCAGTTCATAATCTTGATTTGCTCTTGTGATTTGAATGTTTTTTCGGTCCATAATCTCGATTTACTCTTGTGGTCCGGATATTTATTCAACTCATGGTTAACCTCATGAGATAATTTATCGAACTAGGATGGATTTGTTCTTGTGGCTTCGATAAATTTTTATTAAAGTTATAAACTTGATTTTCTTTTGTGGCTTTAATATCTATTCAGTTCATAATCTTGATTTACTCTTGTGATCCGAATGTTTTTTTCAGTCCATAATCTCGATTTGCTCTTGTAGTCCGGATATTTATTCAACTCATGATTAACCTCATGTGATAATTTATCGAACCAGGATCGATTTGCTCTCGTGGCCTCGATAAATTTTTGTTAAAGTCATAATCTCGATTTGCTCTTGTGGTTTTAATATTTATTTAGTTCATAATCTCGATGTGCTCTTATGACCTGAATATTATTTCGGGTTCATAATCTCGATTTACTCTTGTGATCCCAAAAAACACATTTTCAACACTACATATATCTAGCATTGTCTAGCATTAGAAGGAAACTTCAGTAGCAGATAAGGCACCATGTACCTTAAGATCCTCGCATCCACAAAAAGCTTGGAAATTAAGTGAATCATAAGCATTAGGAAGTATCCGGTAAAAAAATTATTTTCATATGCGATCCATGTGCGGGTTTCTCTAGTCCATTTCATGAAAAAGGGAAGGTCCGATACATGTTGTTTACGGTTTTGAATTTCATGCATCATTTTTCTTGCAAAGAAAATGGGATTAAAAATCCTGCAAAAAATTATCATTCATCATTTGCATTATCAAAATTTAGGTTTCAATTTTGTCTTTAAGTGAAACCTCTGTAAGCCTCCACTCAAAGAGGGGCATTGTTGACACCTAAATTTTGATTTTTCCTTAATCATGCATTTTACATAAAAATGAGAATTAATTTTAGTTCTCACAAAAATAATTAATCAATTTTCATGCATAGCATATTTAAACTTCTAGTTCACGCATTGCATTAGCATTCATCCGGACCGGCGGTGTCGGAACAAGCCTAAACTGTTGAACAGTGGACCAGAACCCACAATACAAATTTCGGCCTAGACATAAGAGGAGTGTGCCGACATTTGCGAGGCCATTGGATTTTATTTTTTGAGTTTAATTCAGCTCATTACACTTTAATTAAAGAAAAAAGGCCTTTTGATTAAGTGCCCATTTAATTAGTAAAAGGCTTAACCCATGAGAACGTTAAACCTTGACAGAGTCCATTATTCTTTAAATGACCGAAATTTATAAGGCATTTGGACTTAACGAAATTAAATGCAGCACATTAATTGGTGAATGGCTTTAGATTTATCAGAACCCATGACATTGTGGAACTTGAGACAAAAGCCCATGAACTTAAAACCTAAGCTGCTCCTATATAAAGAGGTTTAGGTCAGACGCGGAGGAAGAGGCCAATTCAATTGACATATACGGCACAACATTGAGAGAAAGGCAGAGAAAGAATCGGGAGAGAGAGCTTCCTTTGCCTTTTTCCTTCGGGTCTTCCATTCAGAAAGGTTCCGAAGAAGGGGCTCCACATCCCAACATGCATGGATGAGAGGGAGTACACGACAATACAAGAAAGAAATCATGCTGTCCACATTGAAGCTTCCTCGCGAGGTCAGCACCTCTCTAGCCCTCTGATGCTCCCTCCTACGCGTCCAATTTCCCAGCGACTCTCACGCAGAGCTCGCAGCATCGGCAAACCAAACTAGTAGCTCTCGCTTCAGCATGCGCCTGGGTGTCTCCTCCATAAATCGATGAGCAACAAACAGCTTGAGCACCTCTCAGTCATCGTGGCCGCATCTAATCTACTTGTGCAGGTTTTTATCGAACGAACCTGCCGAGACTATTCATTCATTCACAGCAACGGAGAGTGAAAGAAGAATCTTGAGGGTGACATTAGGAGGAGGTAGCCGCAAAATACACAAAAGGAAAAAGATGGAGAAAAGTAGAAGAGAGAGAGTCCACACACTTCACATTCATGGCCATGGAGTGCACGATCAGAAGCTATGCCAGAGATCTCTTGGTGCTTTATTCGCTAGAGAGTTATTGGTACAATAAAAAGAATTGTTTTATCTTTGTGCAATTGTGATTCGTGAGTCCAACAAGTGAGATTTGTTTTGTTTCTTTTTCTTTCTATGATCAATTTTGAGAATGTGTAGTCAGGGAAAGAGAAGTCCTTCGGTTTGTTCTCTGGTATGATGCAAGCAACGTGGAAGTCTCAAAAGTCGCAGCTACAGTCGAGCTACTCTCTTTTGTCGAGCACCACCGAGGCTATGCATGAGTCTGCTCGGAAGCCCCTCCGCCATGATCACCCGTGTACATGTGAGCCCCGCCGATCCAATCCTCCGAGCCAATGTGATCCGCAAAACCATCCCGGTCCATTAATTCAATTTTGGAAGTGAATATTTGGATAAGGTAAATCTCTTCCTTTATTTTATTAGAATATTTGATTGCCTAAATTGGATAATTGCATGTCCAAGTTAAGCATCCTGAAAATCTTGCAATATGTCATGTGTTTAAATTGGAAGTTTGCATATCCGGTTTGATTTAAGTATCTTGGAAATCTTGCAACATGACTTGCATAGTTCGAAAGATTTGATTGGAATAAAATTTGAAAATTTCCTGAGGATACTCAAGATATCAAAAATCTTTCAAAATGTGATCGATTAAAAAATTTTCTAACCCGCAACCGCATACATGGAAATAAGTCTATCTATCGGGCTTTAGATGGAATTATTTTCATAGCAGGTATTTCAAATTTTAGGGTCAATCTATCGGGTTTTAGATCGAAACTTAATTTGAAAGATTTAGCGGTAATTATCTTTTCATTAAAATATTTACAACTTTAATTTATGTCCGCCCATAACAACCAAAAATCACAAAAAAATCAAAAATCTCAAAAAAATAAAATTCATGTCTCATATCTTTAATTCATCTCACTAAATCAAAGAAAAAAGATTAGGAATATATGATTTCTTAAAAATCACGTCTTATCATTTTTAGAAAGATGGGATTTTTCTAGAAAATCCTATCTAGTGGATTTTTAAAAGATGTAAACGTAGGGTAAAAAGATTTTCTTAAAAATTTTGGGGCTTCATGCAAATTAAATCAGAAAACTTTAGGATAATCTTGAGCCAATTCACTCTTATTTTCCATTAATTTTTTAATTTAAAAAATATATCAAAAATACAAAAAAAAATCATAAAAAGAAAACCCAAAAAAATTGGACCTTTGAACTTCAAATCGAATTCATCAAAATTGACAAACCGAGCATTTTTCATGAAATTGGTATCGAAAGGGCATTAATTTAAAAATTAATGTAACAAAGTCGCCGAACTTAAAATCTCCGGTTCGTAGAAATAAAATAGTTTTGTCCCATTATTTTATTTAGATTTCTAATCAACCTACCAAAAAATAATTAGTGGCGGCTCCAAAAAAATAAAAATCTTTTGCGAATAATCACTTGAACCATAAGTTACGATTTAATAGAACTTGGGAGAGTTCGAGCTAGGTTAGTTAATCTAATTAATTAATTTGGTAATCCATTAACCTAAGATGGGAAAACCTAATTTTAGGTCGCGACAAAGGTCCTAAGCATATTGCAATTATACCAATTCAGTCATATATATATATTTTGCTAATTGAGTCCTAACCCTTTTGGTCGCAATTGGTTGTTGGAACTTTGATTGGGGTAGGACAGGATTTTGTGAGATATCAAATCCTCTAGATAATAAAGATGGATATATTTAACCCCATCAAGTGTTTGGTACACTTCAAGATAAGATTATAAATAAAGAATATCCAATTAAATTAAAAATATAATTAATTGAAAGCTAAGGAAAAACCCTAGATCTAAGAATTGTGGCCACCGCCTCCATAATGGTCATGATCTAGAATGGCAACCACTAATATTGAGGTGTAGCAACGACACAAATTGGTAAATCCGAGGTGTTACAAAAGTGGGTGGGGAATTTCAGGCGACCACTAGAATTATCCTTGCCTCACCTCGCATTAATCAAGATCTGGATTGTGGGCGATATGAAAGATTTATAGGCTCTTAATCACCATCTTCCCCCTTTTCTTTTTGAGACGTTCAATGCCTCCATGAGGATTATAGTGTCGCGACATAGTCTTAGTTTTTTCCACAACAATATTGATCATTATGTCAATGAGGTGGTGCGAGGGGGGCCACGGTTCTGTGATGACCTAAAAATCCTCACCTATTTATTAGTGTATTAGTATTTAAGGAGTTCGGACTATTGGATAATCTTTAAGAGATTTTTATCCGGACTCAAGGGTATTTTTAAGGAATTATTATTGGCCGATATTATTTTTAGGGATACTATGTGTTGAATTTAAGTCCCATCCGATCGAATATATGCGAAATTGGGACAATTGGAGGTAGGAATTGGGACGGGGCTACATGTGGACATGCGGGGGCCGCGTGTCATGCGTACGGCCATTGGAGGACACACGGCAGCCACATATCACCGCCCCACGACATGTTGAGGATATGTGTCATGTACGGATGACACGTGTCACAAGCACGTGACACGTGTCACAAGCACAAACACGTGTCGTCACGTGGCTTATCTCGTCCGAAGCCGACTTGTCCTTAAGCCGTTGACTCGCTTAAGCTGATTGGGCTTGATTGCTTCCCTTATATAAACCTCTGAGTCGGTTTATTTGTCGTATGATCATCAAAATGTCATTACTTTGCTTCCACAATCCTTTGGGACCATCGATCGCCTTTGGTCATCCGTCAACGCCCTCGATAGCGGCTGTCATCACCACTTGCCACCCACAACCCGTGCTACCGTAGTCGACACCGTGGCCAACCATCTGTTGCCCTAGCCGTGGCCGTCGGTCCGTCGGCCCATTCGTCGCTGATTATTATTTTTTCTGAATCCTTGTTTTGTCGATTAGTCGAGGCAAGTAGATCTCTATCCTTATTACTATGTTTTCTATGATTACGGATGCGAGTGTTGGATTCCGGTAGCTTATGTTTTGGTGATAGATGCTTTGGGTATAAGTCTAAGATCTAATGTCTATGAGGATTGTGTTTGCTTTGGTGTGATTCTCGATATCTACCGTTGATGTGAGATATGTTGGTTTGCGTAAGACGATCCTCAATTCTATGATGTTATAATTAGCACGATCGTTTGGTTTAAAGTTCTATTGCTAGGTGTAACTACTCACTCCATTGATTCAAACACTTTTCGGTTTACTAAGATGTCCATAGATCCAACGCCTCTACGGCAACGTCCGTATAGTTATCCTATAAAGATTAGCCATACATCTCGAATAGTGTACGATACTCATCCCGAAATATCGTATTATCCCCTCAACGAGTTGGCTCGTTCCAAAGTTTACATAGACGAAGGAACCCCTAATGGAATTGTGAAGCTACAATAAAAGGCAATATACTATCGTGGTTTAGCAAGGTGGATATGCCCTATAGCTCCTAATATGCTTGACCCGTTTGCCTCTCGTCTCTTTGTAATGGAAGTTTCGGTCGAGAAATTGGATGAGGATTCAAGCGATAGTTCGGACTTTGAGGGATTGATGGGTAGTTGTAGTATTTTGAAGTAGATTACCCTTCATTGGATTCGTCTCATGTAAATATTGTAAATAAGTCAAGTGGTTATATGAATATGTAATAGAGAATTGGCTGGATAAACAAGATACGAATAAAAGTGTGTGAGTTGGATTATTTTATGATCTCATAGTTTGAGATGTATGTTATCTAGTTAGCGAAATCATGTAAGGCCATATCCTTTATTAGGCGTGCCTACCATTGGGTGTATGGCCGCCCCGCTTGATTTTCTATTTTAGAGCTTTCACATGTGCCAGTTACTCGAAAGATCAATTAACTAAAGAAGAACGTGAGTATAGCAATACCTTTAGGTGTGGCGGTATGGGACGTCACGGCCCAGCCACCAATGTTTGAGGTGGTGCAAGTGTCAATGGCCGAATTTTGTGGGTCGATCCGTGCGATGACTTACGCTCCCTTAGATCGTTGGAGCGCCTAACCTATGCCTTTTCTCAAGGATCGCTTGGTCGAATCACTCGGAGCATAGAGAGAAAGTTTAGAGAGAGAAGCTTTAGAACACTTGTATTGCTTAATTTAAGTGGATGATGTAAATGAGGGAGATGACTCCTTTATTTATACTAGAGGGCCTCTTATTACAACCATTGATATACTTGTACGATCTAACGGTAGAGAAAGTCAATTTTCGTATAGTCAATCCGAGGGTGGAGTTTTACTTGATCTAATGGTGGAGGATGGTGATCTTTATCATATTAATCCGATGGTAGAAATTAGATTCATCCGACGATTAAGACCCCCAATCCTTGTCAATCAAATTCGACGGTAGAGATTGAGCCCCTTTACGATCTAACAGGTTCGATGAGTTCCCTTTGGATTGATGACGTGGAACTTTTATTTGATCCATGTCATTCTCCCCCACCCATGCGAGCGCTATCCTCGGTGCTCTCGCCTCGGGGTGCTTGATTGTCAATTTCTTCGGGTGTTGTCGGTTCTTTCGTCCTCTAGACCGCTTCTTTTTGGCTTCGGGAGTTGATGGCTACCCGATTCTTCGGGTACTTCCTTTGGTTTGGCCGCTTCTATTTTCATCAGCAAGCTTTTCACCTCCGGAAAGAGAACATGGATTGGTATTCCATGTTGAGTTAGTGATTCTACCTTTAGCTTCTTCAAAGGTCGTGGTTTAGTGCTTGACTCGATCATAGGCGTCTAACTCTCGGTCTTCCCTCCACGAGTCGGATCGTGAAGATGGATTTGGTCTCCATCAACCCATGAATCATCGGCACCACCAATTGGCATTTCGGATCGGTGACGATGATCCACTTAGTTATCATGTCAATTATCGCCCCGCTATTAAAGAATTCTACACCCAAAAGTAAATCGTATTCATAGAGCAGGATTACCTAGAACGGGAGTTAGCTATTCCATTCACCGATTTTCAGCTCTACGTCTCGAGCGACACCCATGGCTGGAGTGTCATCCGAGTTTACCACCTTGAATTGATATCCAGTTGGCTCCACACGAAGTCCCAAACTCTTGGCCATTTTGCATGATGTGAACAAGTTTAATGCCCCGTATCAACCAAGGCATAGAGCGATATTTCGCATACCTTGAATTCCATGAATGGCATGCTGGTTGCACTCAAAGACTTCTTGGGCGGTGGTTGAGTCTTCATGGAGATGAGGGAGTTGAGAACATTTACGGTTACGAGTCGCACTTCTCTCTTTTCTTTTTTCTTTGACTTGTCATCTTCTACGGCAAGCAAAGCGTTGACTTTGTTCTTCTTTGGACATAATTGGGTACAATGCCATCCATTGCAAATGAAGCATGGTAATGGTGGCGGTGACTTGAACTTGTTGTTACTGTTGTTAAAGTTGCCTTAGGACCGGTTTCCCCTTTGTTGGTAAGGTGGCTTGGAAGACCTTTCTCCGCATGATTTTTTCTCGTTCACCATGGTCTTTTCGGCCATGGTTGGGTTCGCCTTCTTCTTCCTTATCGTGGTGACGATTTGATCTCCACCCCTTCCCTTTTGACTTGCGGGAATCGGCTTTGGCGAAGTCAATGAGAGACTCGGTTATGGAGAGCGCCTTCGAGATACTTCGAACGTCCCTTCGCTTGAGCTCGAGTTGTTCTCATGGCTTCAATCCGTACATGAACGCTACGAGAGCTTCCTCCTCCCCAAGGTTGGGAACTTGGAGCTTGATTCGGTGAATTCCTTCACATAGTCTTGGACCATACCTCTTTGCTTGAGGCGATGGAGATTGCTACGGGCCTCTTTTTTGAATGAATTTGGAGAAGAAATGGTCCCAAAACTCCTTGACGAAATCATCCCATGTGTAGATGGGATTGACATCTTGCTTGGCCTCATCACAAACATTACCCCACCAAAGTATGGCATTATCGGTTAGGAGCATACAAGTGTTTCGTACCTTGGCCATCTTGTCTTGGATTCCAACGACGTCGAAGTATTGCCCATGCTCCAGCGGAAGTTATCCACTTCTTTGGCGAATCGGTCTCCCTTGAATGGCTTGGGCTTCGGCACTAGTATCTTCGGCACCATTTGAATGAGCACGATGCCATTCGCGATTCTAGACTTGCACAAGACTAGCTCGATCTTGAGTTGTCGGGCCTTCACCTTCAAAGAGTCGATCTCGCTTGGTGTGAGCTGTCCTTTTCTTGGACTTCCAACTTCAAGGCATCTATCGAGGCTTTGAGGGCTTCGTTCTTTATATTTTATGGAGCCACGGTTTCATTGATGACAACGGTGAAGTCTTGGTGGAGCATCTTTTCGACCTCATTGATTCGCTCCTTCACGTCATCGAGTCCGTTAACAAACTCTATCATGGCGGCTCTCATTGAAGTGAGTTTTTGGTTGATGGCGGACATGGCGCTTGATAAAACGTCCCTCTTTTGGGACTTGGATCTCCCATGAGTCACCCTTTGCGGGACCTTCTCGTGGGGAATTTCATTATCTATAGCAACACGATCGCCTTCCGAGTTCGACATTCTCTTTATCGGTTGTTGCGCTCCTTGATCTCACGAACTATCTTTTCTACTTGATTTGATACTACTTGTCATGGGCCGACTTTTGAGGGTTGATCCATGCTGTGACTTAAGCTCCCTTGGATCGTTAGTGGGCCTAGCTAAGTCTTTTCTCGAGGATCACTTGCTTGAATCACTCGGATCATAGAGAGAGAAAGTTTAGAGAGAGAAGCTTTAGAATACTTGTATTGCTTAATTGAAATAGATGATGCAAATGAGGGAGATGACTCCTCTATTTATACTAGAGGGCCTCTTATTACAATCACCGATCTACTACACGATCTAATGGTAGAGAAAGTAAATCCTCATCTAATCAATCCGAGGGTGGAGATTTATTTGATCTAAGCTTGAGAGAAAGTACGCCCATTAAGGGCTAAATTTATTATTTGCCAATATTGCGATAATTGATTACAAATTAAGGCAGATTTATTTCCTATTGAATAAAGGGGATAGAGAGAGAGAGAGAGAGAGAGAGAGAGAGAGAGAGAGAGAGAGAGAGAGAGAGAGAAAGAGAGAATCTTCTCTTCTATAGAATATACGTCGTTCTTTCTACCAATCAACAAAACTCTCTCAAAAACTCTCCTAAAAAGCTCTCTTGAAGGATGATCGATCGATGAATATGGATCGTTTTCTCATCTGCATTGGGGCTCTTAATTTGTGGCTATCAAGGTATGTTCTTTCAACGTGATATACTTCACCAATCGGTGATTCAAGTTTGATCTACGGCACGTAATTCGCTTTAATCCGCTGCGTATATGTACGTATATGTATCGAGATCCATTCCCTTCATTGGTATCGAGCCTTTTGTTATTGTTTCCCGATTGTATGATTTTTCATAATCGATTTTAGAGTGAAAATTGATTTACAAGCATACTTGTTCATCGGACATTGATTACGTTACATGCAATAAAAATGATTTTCGAATACATCAATTGAATGGGCTCGGCGAGATAAGAATTTTGAGTGGTCACCCGTCGTGAGGCGACGCCCGCAGAGGCCGCATGAGCGCCACGTGCCGCGACGGGATTCGATCCCCGAGGTAGCGGCGAAATGTCACCTTTTTGTGTAATTTAGCTTAGTAAAAATGAGAATTCTATATACCATTAGACTCGTATCGATGAGACCAACGTTTTGAGTGGTCGACCGCCACCGAGGTCGCCGAAAGAGGTTGGCACGTGCAACACACACCGGACGGGGCTAGCGCGTGTAGGCGTCATGCGCCCACGTGCGTAAGACGTACAACATGCCCCGCACCCGATTTCGTCTATCCTAGAACCGATTTAGCTTATTCCAAACCCGGTTCAAGGTAATCCAGGACTCGATTATGTCCTGTTCCAACCCGGTAAATCCCTAAATTTTCAAAATTTGCAATTTGATCCCCGAACTTTTCAAAAAATTCAATATGGTACTCGAAAATTTTGAAAATTTCAATTTGGTCCCCAAACTTTTTGAAAATTGCAATTTGAACCTCGGATTTTTTGAAAATTGTAATTTGGTCTTCAAATTTTCAAAAAATTACAATTTGGTCCCTAAAGTTAACTCTAACCATTGACCACTCATTGATCGCATGAGCCGAAGCTTTGACCGGCTCGTGCGGGAGCGTTTGAGCTCCGTTGGGGGATGTGTGAGATACCATTATGTTCGTATCTAAATTATATTCAATTTGATATATTGTTTGGATATGTTTGTTAAATATAAAATTATTAAAATGTGTATAAAAGCCCATGATGCACATATTTTGGATAATTTTCGAGAATAAAAATAAATAAATAAATAAATGTATGGAGGATGGCTTACATGTAGATAGCCATATTGTGTAGAGCATGTTTTGTTGATGGCATATATAATATTTATCCTGTAAACTGTATATGATTTGATGCATGAGTTACTTGAATATTAGATCAAATTATGTCATGCTATTATTTTTTTTATGTTTACAAGATAAGAGGATCATTATTTGATTTATGATTTTTATTTGAGTGGGGAGTTCTAAAAGGTTTTAGTAACTTTAATGAACTCGATTTTACATAAATGATTATGTTAATCATAATTTCGAGCGATGATTCTTAGAAGATGATTGGAAACATAGTGAACTTACTGAGGCCTTATGTGAAATTATTCATTAATATAATTAGTTAGTGCAAAATAGATGCATAAATGTTAGGTATTGATAGTTCGTGAATACATATTTATAGAACTTCGTGTTCGGGATATAATGGCCATAGCTTTTTAGAATATTGTAGTTTAGCGAAACAAAGGAGATAATTGATCCGCGATAATTATGAAAATAGAATATGAAAAATTCTTAACGTAGTTATGGAAAAACATGAAATTGGGAATACTGCATAATTTAAAAAGGAAAAAGAAGCATTTGCTACATGAAAAATGATAAACTCTATTGCTCGTATTATGTTGCTTGAGTAGCATGAAGAATGATTTTATGCGTGAGTTTACACATTTATGAAAATGCCAAAGTCAAGTGGGAGGCATTAAAAACTAAGTTTGGTTAGACTTCGGTCCCTAACTTGAGATAGATCGCTATAAGATTTGACGCTTATATGATACCTCATGGGCGAGAATATGAAACAACTTTTTACGGCATGTGTCAAACATAATAAGTGAACTATAAGATGCATGTCACATTTTGATTGATGAGTAGCAAGTGCAAGCAGAATCTATTCTTTACATCATAGTTGTATGCATATGAAAATTCACTTGATCCACAGTAAAAAGTAAAGACTTTTGAGGATGCTATGCGCTGTCTTGAGCTAAAAGAGGACCACTTCCTAGCGGCTAAACTAGAAATCAACATTTGCTATGCTGGTTCTAGCTCAAATGGGACTTCTTGCTCTTGGCTTGAGCATTATGGTGGGTTCAAGAATTGGAACGACAAGGGAATAGATCATTCAAGATAGAAATTGAAGTTTAACCGACATGGGAAAAGAAAATGCCCTTTCAAAATAAATATCCCAAAGGTGAATTATTTTAATTATGGCAAGAAGGGCCATTTTGCTAATGAATGTGGTGAGTGAAGCGTTAGAAACCCTTTGTGCACTTAAGAGTGTTACTTAAGTCTCCAATTCAATTTTTGCAACCGAATTTCATCCTTTGTGGATTATAGATTTATGGGCCACATGAGTTCCACATGAAGTAAAGTGGATAAATGTGGGAAATAATTCCCGAGTGGAAGTTAAAGGAATTGGCACTTGCCAATTAAGTATGCCCGGTAGTCGCGCCTTGTTTCCTACATATTGTATTAGATGCTCCAAAAACTTGACGGAATTTAGTTTATGTGTTAGTTTTGGTTAAACTTGATTTTAGTTTGAACTTTCATAATGGTGGTGATAACTTATCGTTGGAAACAAGTTATTATAGTTATGGATGATTTCATTATGCTTGATTGTTGAGTATAGTAATGTGAATATTAGTTATTCCCTATTTACATCTTTTGTGATGATGTGAATACATGGCATGCTAGGCTGGTTTATAGTGGTCAATAGAGAATATTTAGATAAGCCAAAGAAGGCTTATTAGGCAATATTGAAAAAGTTGATTTGCCTATTTGTAAGCATTACTTGACGAGAAAAACAATGAGCAAACCATATGGAAAAAGGAACAAGTGCTAAGTTTCCTTTGCGGTTGATCCATTCTAACATGCGTTGTTCAAAGAATGTGAGAGTAATGCATGGGGCCGTTTGTTTCATCACATTTATACATGAATCACCGAGATGTCACATTCTTAGTAAATGAATTTTATAAAAAGGGAGAAATAGATGAAGACTATTCTCTATTTGAATCTTGGATAATGATAATGATTTTATTGGGGCATCTCATCCAAGTGGAAAATTTCTTTTGAACCGGTCTCAATTGCAACCACTTGATGTGAAGAAGATGTCGTTATTTTCTAATCCGAGTGGGAGTGTAATGGAGAATGATATACTAAGTGTACGATCTCCAATACGGGGAACAAATCGCTAAGTGTGAGCGTAATGGAGCATGATATACTAAGTGTACAATCTTTGGCAAACAAGTCGAAAAAGCTTTCTCCGTCGACTGTCGACGTTTAGACATTGAAAGTAAAGCTTTCATAGTCACTCCACAAGAAAAAATGAGCCAAGAAATGTAAATGAGGCTCCAACTTACCTTGATAAGGAAAAATAGATATAAGCAATGGAAAAAAGATGGAGTTAATGAGATCAAGTCAAGTTTGGGAACTAGTTGATCTTCGAATGGACGCAAAGCCATTAGGAACAAGTAGGTTCTCAAAATAAAGCGTAAAGCTAATAGCTCGATTGAGAAATATAAGATTCGCCTTGTAGTAAAAGGGTGCATTCAACTAGAAGAATTGATTATGAAGAGGTTTCTTCTCCCGTGGTGAGATTTACCTCGGTTCACCTTATTCTAGCAATAGTGATTAGTATGAATCTTGAATTAGCTCATATGGATGTAAAGGCTGCTTTTTTCAATGGAGAATTAGAAGAAAAAATTTATATGAAACAACCCGCTAGGTTTGTTACGAAGGCCAAAAACAAAAAATATGTCAACTTTTGAGATCGATATATGACCTTAAGCAGCTTTGGGAGATAATGATATGTACTTTTTTCGTAATGCCATAGTGGCATATAATAAATCATTGAGTATATATAAAAAAATCCAAAGATTAATTTTTAATTTTATCATATATGTTGATGATATACTAATTGTTGGGAGCAATATAGAGTTTGTTAATATAGTTAAAAATTGGTAAAGCTCCAATTTTGAGATAAAAGATATGGGTAAATATGCATATATTTTTGAAGTTAAGATTTCAAGATATTGTTCAAAGATATTGTGATCTCTTTCACAAGATGCTTATATAGATAAAGTCCTTGAATAATTTCATATGAGATATTATAAATCCAAAATACTCATATTACAAGATGTGAAAGTTTGAGCAGCAAAATATGTCCCGATACTCCATAAGCAAATGAAGAAATCGAAAGTGTTCCATATTTTAGTGTTGTTGGAAGTTTAATATACGCTATGATATGTACAAGACCTGACATTTATTATACTATTGGAATGGTGAGCGAGATACCAATCAAAACTAGGTTAAGCATATTGGATTGCTATCAAGAGAATCCTAAGGTATTTAAAAAATACTGTTTATTTTTTTTGCTAAGTTATCAAGGTAGAGATTTGCGCCTTGAAGGTTATACTGATGTTGATAAAGAAGAGGTTTATATGAGAAAAATTCAACCTCTAGATTTGCGTTCTTACTTAGAAATGGCGTCATATCTTAGAATAGTGAGAAGCAAACGTGTATAACCTTATCTACGATGGAAATTGATCTCGTGGTGTTATCGGCGAGAGACAACATAATGTTTGGCTTAAGAGGTGCTTGGGTCGGTGAAGTGTTGCTAAAGATGCTGCGAGGTTCAATATTTGTTAATTGTGATAGTTAAGCATCAATAGCTTACACTAAGGATCCATTGCAAAACCAAACATAAAGTCACGAAATATAATTTTGTGCAAGACATAGTTGTACGAAAAGATGTGAACATACAATACATATAGAATGATAGCAGATTTTTTGACTAAGTGAATTATTGGAGATGTTTTCTTTAATCATGTGTTGACAAAGGGATTAGTTCCCTACATTGAAATCTCTAGAAGTGCATAGAAGTGGGAGTACTTGGATATTTATATTTCCCGAAGTTCACAATTAATGGTATTTATTATCATTATTGATGCCTATGAGTTTGTACGAAATTTATGCTTAGTGCATTATGTTTGAGAAAGTATATCGGACGATGATGAGAGATTAGCCCATCACACGGGTAATCACCTCTTTTAATGTGTGATAAATAGAGATAAGATATTTTAAGTTCATTATCTAGATGATAATTGAAAGCTCGAGCCTAAACTATAGATGTCGCCTTAACGAATGTTGAGACTAGGTCATAATATTTATTATGTCCGAAAGTGAAATAGCCTACATATTTCACTTTATCTATTTTTTATGCCAAATGTGAGTTCCGTTAGATTATTTAAAGAGAGTAGATTTGTGAATTCAAGTTAGACATTGAGTATGTCTAAGCTATCATCTCGTACGGTATTAAATGAAAAGACATACGCTCCATGAGAAATGAGAGAATACGTAATAATACTTCATATTACATATGCATAAGACGACCAAGAAGAGTTGGCAAGAGTTTTGATCTCAACTCTATAGCCGTATGAGACTCTTGAGGATAAGAGTTCCCCAATTAAGTCCCCTCACAACTCTCATTTATTCTCAATTTTTTTTTTTGTGTTCGCTATCTTAGGGTGTTACAAATGGTTATGAGATTGATTCGATCTAATGGGACATTTATAGAAAAACGAATTGAACCGAGATTGAGAGGTTTAAGGGAAGAAGAAGATCAATTTATTTTGATGTCACATTCAATCTTTGTATTCACAGATTGACCAATTATGATTTTTTGAGTTTAATCGGGATTGTGAATATAATGTATTGTATTTGAGTACTCAAAGAGATCAAGAGAGATATCATGTAAATGTGACTGATTGATCTAGGGTACTGCATACCTTGGTTCTACTACGAGGTTATGTGCCCATTTTGAACCGCTATATACTCCCAACGAATGTATGGTAATTAGCTCTTATAGTATGCTTTGGTCGCAGGGATTATTTGCCCATATGAATTTTGCAAGTGAGAAGAGAAATAGAGACATTTAGCCCTTTATAGGCGATTGGAAGATATTGAGAAATTACGCCCATTAAAGGCTAAATTTATTATTTACCATTATTGCGATAATTAATTGCAAAATAAGGCGGATTTGTTTCCTATTGAATAAAGGAAAGAGAGAGAGAAGAAAGTGTATTCTCTTCTACATAACGTACGTAATTCTTTTCACAATCGACAAAACTCTCTCAAAAACTCTCCTGGAAAAGCTCTCTCGAAGGACGATTGATCGACAAATCGGGATCGTTTTCTCATCTGCATTGGGACTCTTAATCTGCGTGGCTACCGAGGTATATTCATTCTACGTGATATACTTCACCGATCGGTGATTCAAATTTGATCTAGGGCATGTAACTCGGTTTAATCCACTGCATATATGTACGTATATGTATTGAGATCCGTTCCCTTCACTAACAATGAAGGATGATGATCCTTCTTTGTCACGCCCGATCCTTGAGCATACGGTATCCCTGTCAACTCGTCCCTCAAGTCATAAAAGATAGCGTTCCAAGCACGCTATCGACCTTCGATACTTAACTATGCATGCGGAAACGTATTATACTCCCGGACAATAATATAGGATAGGGATAGGTAAGTAGGAAAAATGCATCAATTCAAAAACATGATTTCATTTACAGAGTCATAGGCCAACCGAGGTGACATGCTAATCGGCCCTATACTTTGGGGCTAGATAGGATCAACTTCATATCTACTCCAAATAAGGACTACACCATCCTCGCTTTAACCGTTCCACACGAGCTACTAGTTCCATCAACTCGACCTAAACAGTTTGTCAATGATGGGGTGAGATATAAATTTCGGTGAGTTAATGCCAAAGCTCGGCTCGGGCATTGATTCGCTCGAACCCCTACTAAGTAGTAATAGGACCATAATATAAATTTCTCAGTCACGTAAAATACAATGCAAAACACGACATGACAGTCATATCGATCAATTCATAGGCCAAACATCACATCAACTCGTCCGAACATCTTATCAATCAATCGTATACCTCAATGCGAGATATCTCAATTACATGCAACTCATCCACCGATTACCACACAAAATGCAATGATAACTCGGACATGTGCGAATATGTGCCTCCATTGTTCTACTCAATCCATCCCATACCGGATTTCATAGTCAAGATGCATACACACTTACCCATGAACGAGTCACAATTACATACAATTTAATTATTAACGGCCGTTTGGCCTTGCACACTAGGCAATTGATGTATAGCACATTAAATAGTTGGTGCTCTTCTACGGCAGGACTAGGCATCGTCCCTTACTTCCAAATGACAACATCCGATAGTTCGTGTGATTCCGATCGACACGGTGCGGAACTACCAGGAATCCCTATAAGGGTTTCGGTCTATCACAAGTTGGGACCGGCATCCGCTCAATCCGATGACACGGAAAGGCGTGCATCTAACAAGTCGTGAAATTTCGATCGACACGGCACGAAATTGTTAGGAAAGATCCATCATATGACCATTCGAACACACTTGGCAATCCATCGAGTTCATAATTCCATTTTTAGCCATACGTTCACACGATATGTTCGTGACTCAACCCAAGGCCATTTTCATGCCAATACATGCAATTGATGCCAAATGTGGTCATACGAATGCACATAATTATCCACTCAACTCTGCATGCACAACGAGGCGATTAACCCCCAAATCAAACATCTAATCAATCAATTGATAATTAGTCCATTCAATCGGACAATCGATATAGATGATCGATTCAAGCAAGGCCAAGCATCTTAATATAAGGATTCAACCCAATCTAGCTTATTTAGGCTTAATTCATACATGAATTTCATTATTAACTAATCCAATTCGTCAATCAAATGTACGCTCGTCCTTAACCTATTGCTCGCTCGTACTTAAGCAACAATAATCATTCAATCAATCAATCTAATTCAATTAGCCACAAAATCCTAGCTAACCAAAGTAACTCAACCAATTAGGGCCATTGAACCTGAACCAAGTTTCGACCTAAATCGACCCTAATCGAACTACCTAAACACCTAATAATCTAATTAAGCTAATCCAAACGTAATTAGCGACCTAACCAAGGATTAGAGGTCGACTCACAATCAAATATTTGAGGCGAGTGCGACGGAGATCCTTGAAAATTCCTTGGGCACAAACATCGGACACAACTCGGACACTTGGGCTCACAAGCTAAATTTCTTGGACAATTTAGCCCAAAAACCTCGGGCCACTTGGGCTCAAGTCCTCGATACAAAGCCCAGGCACACGGTCACAATGTCTCGGCCACTTGGCCTACAAACTTGGCACGTAGCCTAAGAATAGTGGCACACGAGCTCAGTACACGGGCTCGGCCACACGGGCTCACGACCTAGGACAAGGCCCGGGCCATTCGGTACAAAGTTTTGGCTCAAGGCTCAAGCGGATCGGCTCACGACCCGGCTCGCGGCCCGCGAACAGGGTACGGCCGGGACAGAGCAAGGTGGAAAATAGGGCACGTCGGGATTGAGGTGGCTATTTTCATGATCGAGGGTGTTCGGACAGGTGCCGAAGTGGCTAGGACTTCAATCGAGAAGAGCCATAGTGGTCGAAGGTAGGATGAGGTGGTCGAATGAAGCTCGAGCAAGCAACCACAAGAAAAGAACAGGGCTAGTAGAGGCGAAACGGAGCGGTCGGTGAGCAAAACAGGGAGTTCCGGGCTTGCGGGGTTGGTCTGCTTGGGTCTCGGGGCTTCGGATGGCTATATGGCGGTGCGGGGTGGTCGGAGATGGTCGTGAAAGGACCAAAGCCGACTAGAGGCAGCAAAGCAAGGGCAAATTGAAGCTAGAGCAACATATATGCGAAAACATGGCAGATTGGGAGCATCACCGGGTTCGGGCTTGCGGCCTGTCCCGGCTTGGTGCCACAAGATCGGCGAGCTTGGGTGGCGGGGAAGGTGGAGAGTGGTCGAAGGGGCGATGAGAGAGGTTGCGGTGGTGACTAGGACGTCACCAAGGCCACGAAGTAGCAGCAGCGGCTACGGGAGCCCGAAACAAAGCGGGACGCTAGAGTGCTGGCTTCCTCAACTTCGTAGGCCGCTCCCGGTTGGTTTGCGGCCGCGTGCGATGGTCCGAGGGAGATGAGAGTGCTCGGTGGTGGCATGGTGAGGTGTGGTGGTGTTGCTCTATGACTTGGGGGGTTGCTTGCTCTACAAAACGAGAAGAAAGAGGAAGGAGAGGTAGGGAAGTCGATTTTGGGGGAGGGGGAACTCACGAGAGAGAGAGAGAGAGAGAGAGAGAGAGAGAGAGAGAGATTGTAGCCATTATCTTTGACTATAAGGGGTCTTAGAGATAGAATGGGGTCCACTTTCATCATTTTCTTTGTTTTGAAGTTAAGAAAACCCTAGGGGTATTTTGGTCATTTCAAAATTTGGTCAGGGCAAAACGGTCATTTCTCAACTAAGGGTAAATTGGACATCCGATAATCCAACGAAGGGTATTCTAGTCTAATCTCAGGTCAATTTGGTCGAACGAGACTTGGACACGAGAATTTCTAATTCTAAGGCGCGACGACTAATGATCGAATCCTAAACTAATTCGATCACGGTTTCGGGAAGTATTCAATTTCCAACTCATAATTTCTTGAAATTTAATTTCAAGCAACAAACTGGAATTCACAGTTATTCCCTAAAATCAATTCCATTATTAAACAGGCGTCGAATTTTCAGGGTGTCACAATTCTCTCCACTTTAGAAAATTTTGTTCCCGAAATTTATGCCATCGCACAAACTCAAGGGACGAAGTCCTTGACGCCTCATAATGGTCTTTCTGCTCAACATACAATACTCCCTCCAAATTAATTCTTATCTCCCTCCTCAAGTATCAAGTTGTCCCAATTCGCATCCACGATCCATCTAAATAAGTTGGGTCGTCAAACTCCAATAATTCACACCTAAATTGTCACCACCCGAACTTGCCATTCAATCCAAATGTCGAATATCATACTATAGCCACGGTCAACCACAAGGTTAGTCATCCTCACGTATCAATCGATACTTTTTTACTACTAACAAATAAGACTTGTCACTGTCTCTTTTCTTGTTCTACGGGATGCCATTTACAACCAACATTAATGGCAATTTAAGCATTCTATTTAAATGAGCAAGGTCGATTGGTGATTGATTTCTTTCTCAACGCTCCAAGATTTAGAACCATCTCTTGACAACCATTGGAATATCTATGGAATCATTGACTTTGGGTACCCATTCAAGCCGAGAGTCGGACCACTCATTCTCGCCGAGACACTCGGCTCATGGACAACCCGACGAGCCAAGGGCCACCTTGATTATCTCGATTTAGGGTTGGAATCACCCGTTCCTAGACCGATGATACAATCAAATACTATCGAGATCACCTTTCATGACCAACTCAAATTGATGCAAGATTAGTTTGTCTCGATCCGTATTCCTCCAACAATACGCCACTCGGTCCAGGGTGATCGGTCCTTCACTAATGCACGGGTGGTATGGGGTTCTAGTACAAATCATCCATCACTGGGATCCATGGCCAGCTTATTTGCCAATTCATGCTTGATTTAAGGTCGTTACCTCGATCAACAAGCATAATCGACTAGCAAATCAAGCCATGGTCCAGGTCGAAGGCGACCTCTCTCAACTTAGTAGTCGCCCGTGAATAGTCCGAGTCCTAAGCAAAACTCTTGTAATCATCATCTCATTCAGCTCGGTGGTCTAACCCAACTTTCGTTGCGTACTCTAATCATTTGTCTTTCCTAATTGCCACATCTCTCAACCTCAACATTTAATTAGGTTGGCACTAACTCTAACGACTTACAAAGCTAGTTAGCAAACCTCACCATACCGTCAACTCATACTTGCCATTACAAATCTCCCTTGTTTGTCTCTATAATCCTTCATTCCTCACATTTGTCCGAGGCTCCATAATGATTAAAGCCTACCGGTAAGGCAGTTTGCAACATATGTAGAGCATCAAAATATTTCTCGAACATCATCTTCAGCGACAACAGGGAATCGATCGCTCATTGCGGACTTAGATTGTCGCTATATGAGCTTGACAACTGCATTTCCATTGAAAAGAGTTCTACTATCTCGGCCTTTATAGGTGCTGACTTGGGATAAAACAAGCGGACATAATCCCCATCGAAGTCAGCACCAAGAGGTTCGCAGATCAAGGGATTTATCTTCATAATGTGATCATCGTGTACATAAATTGACATGCTTGTAGGGTGTTCTTATGTGTGGCCGACAACCTATTGATAAGTATGATGTCCTCGTCCATAATCCTATGATAAACAATTTGGTCGGGCCTCAAAGAGGTATGCCCTTTGGACCCTCTCTAAGTGGATACATGGCTGAACCATCTTTGTATGGCGACATCGCTTTTTATCGGCTAGATTTTGCATATAACTCGTGTTACAAATGTTGTTCTTTTCCTCAAAGGTTATTCTCTGTTCCATCTTTAAAAGAACCGTTCGCCCCACTGCTTTTGCCGGTTCAAATCCAAGCTTAAAACTTCCTAATTCTCGCTAGCTTTCTTGCGTAGCTTAACCGTATCACTAGTCAAGAGCATTAACGAAAGTCAATTACTAAAATCGTCGAACACCACACCAATTCAGGCTTACATAATTCCCAAAATACCAGTTGTTTTATTACAGCCCATATTCATAAGTCAAGTCTAACAGAGAGGTCCTTGTCATCTTGACTAGCCATGGCTAACCTATAGCCAGGATATTCTACCACGAACATCATCCTATCCCTATGCTTGGGACCGATTCTGAAAATCGTGGTACGTTTCCTCCAGGCTATCCTTCCTGCAGCCTACTCTGCTGCCTCTACGGGCGATTTCTCACTTGATAACCCACTGATAACATCCGAAGCACGCCCCACTCCCGAACGGACACGGACCAGGACCATGCCTTAGGTGGCACGGACGACACGCCTCACTCCGACGGTATATCGGCTTACCGATCGTGCTTATCCCGTTAGGCGAGAATGTGCGACCTCTTTGCTTGGGCATTGGCCTCTTTCCTTGCCAAATGCCCTTTACGGTCCAGGGCGCAACTCGCGATCCCAATGCGACAGCCCTTTTCAACGGATCTTGCTTCACTATTTGAGCTATTTTATACGGATCATCATAATCCTTGAGATTTAACAACGCCAGTTGATCCTTGATCTCGAGTTTCAATCCTTCTCAAAATCTTTTTGCCCTATTCACGGGGATCTTTTAGTCATTTTTGGCGCATACTTTGACAACTCAACTAACTTTGCCTTATACTTGATCTATTGTCATCCGATTTTATCGAAAGCGCAGGAACTCAACCATCTTCTATTCTCGTACGCTATCCAAGACGTACTTACCATAAAAGGCTTCGACAAAGGCATCCCACACTTGTGACCGTACTTTGGAGAAAAAATCTTTCTTCGCACAACCTCCCACAATGCGTTAGCATCACCTTGTCCATTCCATTTCGAACATCTCAAATAGGGCAAATATCTTTTTCATTTCCCTAGTCCACAAGATTGTAACCTATGGCGATATCCTACAACTGTCAAATTTTGGCAGCTCAAGCTTCAAAAACTGCTCCATCATCTCAAACGTCGATGGCCCACCGCTCTCGTTTCCAATTAATGGGCCTTCATGCGGAGCAGCAGCGGCGACGGCAAAGCTTGATTTCTCGGTTGGTGTCCATCTATAATTCCCGAAGTTTCCAACTTCGGTGGGGTCCCATTCACTTTGGGTCCTCTTGAACCGACCTCTCCCGAGGCATTATCTTATTACGGTCGCTCATTATACAGGTGGTTTACGGAGCCCTGTTCACCCCTTGCAACAAGTAATGAAAACTTAGGCATACAACCTTAAATCTTAAGTAACAAACACATGCACATAGCATACGATCCTACTAACTATTCCAAATATCCAACGTTCCTTATCACTCCAAGCCATGACCGGATGGATCGGGTTGACCTTGCTCGATACCACCTTGGGCGGGGATGTCATGCCCCGATCCTCGAGCACGTGACATCCCCGCCAACTCGTCCCTCAAGTCATAAAGGATAGCGTCTTAGGCGTGCTATCGCCCTTCGATACTTAACTACGCACGTGAAAATGTATTACACTCCCGGAAAATAATATAGGATAGGGATATGCAAGTAGGAAAAATGCATTAATTCAAAAACATGATTTTATTTACAGATACGTTATAGGCCAACCGAGGTGACACACTAATCTGCCCCATACTTCGGGCGGGGTAGGATCAACTTCGTATCTACTCCAAATAAGATCTATGCCACCCTCGCTTTAACTCTGCTCCACACGAGCTACTAGTTCCATCAACTCGGACCGAAAGGTTTATCAACGACGGGGTGAGATATAAATTTCAATGAGTCAACGCCTAAACCTGGCTAGGGCGTTGATTTGCTTAGAACCCCTACTAAGTAGTAATAAGACCATAATATAAATTTCTCGGTCACATGCGAGCTTACCCGCCGTAAGCCACATATAATACAATGCAAAACACGACATGACAGATATATTGATCAATTCACAGGCTAGACATCACATCAACTCCTTCAGAATATCTTATCAATCAATCGTATACCTCAATGCGAGATATCTCAACCACATGCAACTCATCCACCAAATTACCACACAAAATATAATACAATGCAAAACGCGACATGACAGTCATATTGATCAATTCACAGGCCGGACATCACATCAACTCGTCCCGAACATCTTATCAATTAATCGCGTACCTCAATGCGGATATCTTAACTGCATGCAACTTATCCACCAGATTACCACACAAAATGCAATGATAACTCGGACATGTGCGAATATGTGCCTCCGTCGTTTTACTCAATCCGTCCCATACTAGATTTCATAATCAAGACGCGCACACACTTGCTCGTGAACGAGTCACAATTGGATACAGATTTAATTATTAACGGCCGTTTGGCCTTACACACTAGGCGGTTGGTGCATAGCACACTAGATAGTTAGTGCTCTTTTGGCGAAACCGGGCATCGTCCCTTACTTTCGGCGATAGCATCCGATAATCCGTGTGATTCCAATCGACACGGCACGAAACTACTAGGAATCCCTATAAGGGCTTCGGTCCGTCACAAGTTACGATCGGCATCCGCTCAATCCGACGACACAAAAAGGCGTGCATCTAATAGGTCGTAGAATTTCGATCAACATGGCATGACATTGTCGGGGAAGATCCATTTTATGACCATTCAAACACACTTAGCATTCTATCGGTTCACAATTTCATTTTTAGCCATATGTTCACACGATATGTTCGTGAGCGGGCCCAAGGCCATTTTTATGACAATAATGCGATTGATGCCAAATGTGGTCATACGAATACATAGAATTATCCACTCAACTCTGCGTGTATAACGAGGCGATTAACCCCCAAATCGAACATCTAATCAATCAACGATAATCAATCCATTCAATCGGACAATCGATATAGACGATCGATTCAAGCAAGGCCAAACATCTTAATATGAGGATTCAACCCAATCTCGCTTATTTAGGCTCAATACATACATTGATTTCATTATTAACCAATCCAATTCGTCAATCAAACGTACGCTCGTCCCTAACCTATTGCTCGCTCATACTCAAGCAACAATAATCATTCAATCAGTCAATCTAATTCAATTAGCCACAAAATCCTAGCTAATCGGACTAGCATAATCAATTAGGGCCATTGAACCCGAACCAAGTTTCGAACCTAAATCGGCCCTAATCGAACTACTTAAACACATAATAATTTAATTAAGCTAATCTAAACGTAATTAGCGACGTAACCAAAGATTAGAGGTCGACTCACAATCAAATATTCGAGACGAATGCGACGGCGATCCTTGAAAATTCCTCGGGCAAGAACGTCGAACGCAGCTCGGATACTTGGGCTCACAAGCTAAATTTCTTGGACAATTTGGCCCAAAAACCTCGGTCACTTGGGCTCGGGTCCTCGACACAAAGCCTAGGCAAATAGCACAATGTCTCAGCCATTTGGCCCACAAACTCGGCACGCAGCCCAGGAATAAAGGCACACGAGCTCGGCCACGGGCCCGACGGACTCGGCACATGGGCCCGACTACACCGGCCCACGACCTAGGACACGGACCTAGCCACTTGGCACAAAGTCTCGGCTCACGGCCCAAGTGGGATCGGCTCATGGCCCGGCTTGTGGCTCGTGGAATAGGGCACGGCCCGGGACAGAGCAAGGTGGAAAATGGGGCACGTCGGGCTGGCGGCCTATTTTCGTGACCGAGGGTGTTCGGACAAAGCGGGAGTAGCCTTGGACTTTGATAGGGAAGAGCCGTAGTGGTCGGAGGTCGGCTAAGGTGGTCGAAGGAAGCTCGGGCATCAACCACAAGAATAGAACAAGGCTGGTAGAGGCGAAAGAGCATTTGGTGAGCGTAACGGGGAGTTTCGGGGCTTGCGGGGGCTGGTCTACGGGGTTAGGGGGCTTCGGATGGCTATATGGCGGTGCAAGGTGGTCGGAGATGGTCGTGAAAGGATGAAAGCCGACTGGGGCGGCGGAGCAAGGGCAGATTGAAACTGGAGCGGAATGGATGCGAAAATAGGGCAAGCTAGGAGCAACGGTTGGTTTGGGCTTGCGGCGGCCTATCCGAGCTTGGTACGGCGGCGGCGGCGGCAAGCTAGGGTGGCGAAAAAGGTGGAGAGTGGTCGAAGAGATGGTGAGAGAGGTTGCGGTGGTGGCTGGGACGTCACCAAGGCCACGAAGCAACAACAACGGCTACGGAGCCCGAAACAGAGCGGGACGTCGGGCTGCTGGCTTCCTTGGATTCGCAGTCTGCTACGGTTGGTTTGCGGCGGCATGTGGTGGTCCGAGGGAGATGAGAGAGCTCGGAGGTGGCGTGGTGAGGTGTTGTGGTGTGGCTCTATGACTTGGGGGGTGCTTGCTCCACAAAACCGAAGAAAGGTAGGGAAGTCGGTTTGGGGGGGAACGAGAGAGAGAGAGAGATTGTAGCCACCATCTTTGACTATAAGGGTCTTAGAGATAGAATGGGGTCCACTTCCATCATTTTCTTTGTCTTGAAGCTAAGAAAACCCTAGGGGTATTTTGGTCATTTCAAAATTTGGCCTGGAGCAAAACGGTCATTTCTCAACAAAGGGTAAATTGGACATCCGACAATCCAACGAAGTGTATTCTCGTTCAATCTCGGGTCAATTTGGTCGAATGAGACTTGGAAGCGAGAATTTCTAATTCTAAGGCGCGACGACTAATGATCGAATCCTAAACTAATTCGATCGCGGTTTCGGGAAGTATCCAATTTCCAACTCATAATTTCTTGAAATCTAATTTCAAGAAACAAACTGAATTCACAATTATTCCCTAAACTGAATTCCATTATTAAACAGACATCGAATTTCTCGGGCGTCACACTTGTCATACTAATCCCATGGTGGATATTAGATTCATCCGACGATTGAGGTCATTAATCCTTGTCAATCAAATTCGATGGTAGAGATTGAGCCCCTTTACGATCTAGCGGCTTCAATGAATTCTCTTTGGGTTGATGACGTGACACTTTTATTTGATCCGTGACACAACTTCCATTATTTCAACAAAAGAAGATGAGCAAGAGAACTTTCTTCATTGGAATCATCAGAGAGCATCTTAAAGACCCAGTGATACAAAACTTCCGACCAATTGGATTCGTTTGCTGTAGATGCCTACGATGTCTTCCCCTTTTGTTAAGTTTTTTTTTTCCAAAAGAAAATTCGTATCCAATCCGGTTTTATCCCACCTCCTCCTTTGGATTTTTTATCCGGACATATCCAGCTTTGTCCGGTCCATAGGATGTTCCCAAATACCGGATAGGATAACAAATTATCATATCGGGACCACTAGATGCAGCATTTACATTTGTGCCAATACAATCCATTTGGTCGGCTAACGCTAATGTGGCGTTGCCGATGTTGACGTAGATAATTTTAATATTTTTTTTGTTTTTTCTCATTCTTCTTCTATTTTTTTTCCTTTCCCCCTATGGCCGCGAGGGTCACCGAGTTCGCTTGCCATTGGGCGAGGGTAGTTTCACTATGGCCTTTCTCGCGGCCCGGCCTCGTGATGGTGCGGGTTTGCGAGGCTTAGCCACGGGCATTGGTCTTGCCTCCGGCGAGGTCCAGTGACCCTCACCAATACAAATACAAAAAGTTTAGAATTGAAATAAAAAAAGATTTATGATATATTTGATACAAGGTTTATGATTTTTTTTTTTATAATTTTTCATTTTTTTTGCCATGCATTCTTTTGAGATAATGCAAGATTACAAACCAACATTGACATGTGTAATTTCAAGTAAAAACTAAGCTTAGTAAATTGACTCCATGTTGAAAAAAGGGAAAAAAATAAGACAAAAAATTGACTCCATGTTTGAATTCACTAATTAAAATACTGAAGTGCTTTTATTGATGGCCGCACAAATGAACCTTCCCCCCTGAAGAATTTTAGAGAGCTATATAATATTTTCACTTCAAAGATTAAAGTTGAAATAGAAAAAAACATAAAAAGAAAACGATTACCAAACCCTCCGTACAAGATGCCCAAGTGTCAAAAGAGTTCCTCTAGTTAAATAGAAAAACTTGTAGCAAGTGAAAAGGATGAAAAGAAAACAAAATGGAAAATGGAGAATTAATTTCCTGCATCAACTTCATTAGTAATTCCTGTGGATTGCGGGTACTAGCAAGCAGTGTAGTGACGAAGACGTTCCACCATGGGCACGGTCAAGCCAATTCTTCTGCAAACCTGTTAGCCAAGTGACCCGGAGCAGAATTTTCATGTCCCCCTATCATACTCACGAATCTTGTGAGGCGAGCTAAGTGGTATTGTCATTAAGAGTGAGGGACGTATAGAGGGAAGATATAACTGGTTTGTGGAAATGGCGTCATGATGATGATTTGTCCTAAAAGTTCTAGGTTAGAATAAATATTTCCTTGGGAGCTCTAAAAGCTAAGTTGACCTTCTATGTACAAATTAATTGGAAACAAATGCCGCTCTCCCGATAAGGTCATAACAAGCTAAAACTAGCCATTATACTGAAGTAGCCTCCTATGTGCGTCTCGCTCGATAGCCTGGATGCTTGATGAGGATGCTATTCCCTGTACTATTCTTGGAAACAACCATAGAAGGAAGGCTGGCTTTGTGTGTCTTTGCTTGCCAGTGTACTTGTACGACCTAATTCACGGTCAAATCTGCTGGTCCGCGACAATTTGGTATCGTAGTAGAGATCTCTCTAGCAAATGGGTGAGTTAGAGAAAACATATGGTCTACCCGATACTATGAAGGCGGAGAGTGAGTTGTCGGAGCTAAACGTGCTTGGACAAAATGTGGCTCTTGAAACTAGCTTCTAGGATGCCAATGGAGGGACAAGAAAGAACTAATTTGTCACTTTATAGGGATAATGTTCCGAGATCAATGGACGCATGTCAAATGGGGTTTCCTACCATATTTTCAACTAGGGAAGAAACCTCCATTGATCGGCCGAGATCGGGGATGAGCTTAATAGGCAAAAGAGAATGATAACAAAAGACGCATTGGCTTAGAATGCCAAACTTGAGAGCATAAGCTAGTAGAGGTGCCGAATAGCTTTGATTTAGGGAAACTACCAAGTGGAATGGAGTTATGTTGAGCGAGCGTCCACTACTCATGTAAGGACTAAGCGAGTGAGCCGTTGATTGTCCGAAGGGACGCAATGAAGCGACAGAATAGCCCACAATGAGGGCATTGCAGATTTGAGTGGGGGAGGATGACATGACCTAAAGTTTCGTGTCCCCCAATTGTACTCGTGCACCCTCGTGAGTGGAGCTCAATGGTGTAGATTAAATTGGTTCATGGGAGTGGCGTCAATGTGATTAGTACTAGGAGTTTCAAGTTAGAATAAATATATCCTTAGAAACTTTGAAGGTGGAATTGGCCTTCGAATGCAAATTGATCGGGAGCCGATACCATTCTCTTAATGAGGCCATGGCAAGCCAAAATCAATTATATCAAAATGGACTATGCATCTCACTCGATACATTGCATGCCCGAGCTAAGCTAAGCGTGGTACGATCCTATACAAGGACACTATTGCTACATTGTTCTTATGAATAACTATAAAAGGAAAGCTAGCCTAACATGGGCAGCACTAATTCCACGGCCAAATCTACCAGCCCGTGACACAAGCATGGTAGAGACCAAGCGGAAGAATTTGTCATGTTTACTACATAAATGGCCTCATTTAGCCTCGTCTTAAACCAATTACCAGTTAGCATCCAGAAGTCACTTAAAGAGATTGAACAGCACACCTAATGCTAGCACCAGTTCTTACCCGTTGAATAGCGGCTGGTGCTTGTACATTGGACTTCACCAGACTTTGGTAACTTTTTGCTCAACAACGGTCTTTCGTATCAGTAAATACAGCTGACATGGCTGAGTAAAGACTGACCATAATTCGGTCAGGGCATTGGGGTGAGCTTCTGTGAATCTTCCAGTAAATAGCAGAATAAAGGCATTCAACAGCTTGCACGGCTGTGATATGTTTAAAAATTCTACACTAGACCAAATAATAGGCCTGAAGAAGTTGAGATACTAGCATGCATAATACTTCATAAACAAACTGCAGAAGATAACTCATTGATTGAGCAGACTATTTAACCAAATTAAAACTTTTTCCTGACAACTGAACCACTTAAACAAGAGCCCCCCAGAGGGACATCGACCAGAGAGTCAGCTAGGAGCCTATCACCATATACAGTGCCCACCAATAATTAGTTGCTCGGAGAGCATGTTCAAATGACAAATTAACAACCGATTTTCAGGTTTATATACTGTTCCAAAATTGGTAATTTTCCGAAATCCAAAATAAGTGCCCATTGAACACTTCAAGCGCCTATTTCAATAGTCTTCTATCCTCCAGCCACCATAAATATTCCCAGTAATCCTTAAGTTTAAGATCCAGAGGATTCACTTCTTTCCACTTTCCTGTACAGAAAATCGCATATGCATCGGCGGCATACCTGCCAAAAGAATTGAAAAGCATAATGCCTTAGCAAATAATTCATGGCCAACTCGGAATATTCTTAAATCCAATGGATGTTATGTGAAACATAGAAACAGAGACCACAACCATTGCCCAACTTACTTGCCAACACCATGTAGCTGAGTCACATGAGTCCAGGTCTCATCAAGGTATTCACGTGACATTCGCATTATCATTCTAGCCCTCTTGCTTTTTAAACCCAGGTACTGAATAATAGCCTCTAGAGTTTCTACGGAAGCCTCCGCTGCCTTTGTGGCATTGGGATATTCCTTGAACAGAGTATCTAAGTACTGACTTGTCTGCAAAAGGTCGGTCATTAGTAAATCACATTTCAAGAGTAAGATACATGTACAAACAAATAAAAATTAACCACCAGCTATCCAAGCTTCTCCCCGCCTATCACACTACTTTAATGAAGCACCAAAAAAGTTGGTCAATCCTACAGGGCAAACCATACTATTGTACAAGACATAAAAGCTCGAGAAAGGCCAACATGTATCCCTTAAATCCAAAAGATCATGAAAGGTCCACATTTATCTTTTATATCATACACTAAATGAACAAAATGCTACAAGCCAGTATTGCAGAAAGAACTGAAAAAAAGGGCAAGTCCTTCTCAAGACCCAAGAAAGTTATACTCAGAAAATGACCAGTGCTCTTTTTCATTCGCCAGGGGGATTGCTTTCCTTTGACGTTTCCAGATTTGACCTCCCCTCTTTCAGAGGAAAAAGATGTGCGGCCGCCGTTAGGGTTTTAAGATTTTCCCCACAAATTCAGGTTATGTAAATTTAAAAAATCTTTGGTGATACTTCAACCCAAGAGCTCTTGCTGGCACTGCGGGTCCTGCTTGAGTGCTTTCAAAAAGAATACAGGTTGGATTCTACCTAGTGTGATGTTTTTTTTTCCCCTTTTCTGTTGAGGCGACTAAGATAAAGGACCGATTCCAAACCAGCTACCTTGGAACCCTCCTCGTTGGTCCAGTTGCTGGGTTGAAACAGCAATTTCAAGGCAAGCACTACAAACTGACCCGGTCATGGCCAGTTCCTGGTTTTCTAAATCGAGAGGACTGGTTCTCACCTGAACCAACCTTGGACTGGACCAACCAGGCCACTTCCGACCAGTTCCTCCACTAGAACTCACCCTCAACTAGACCCAGTGCTCACCCATCATTTAGGAGGAAAACAAAAAGTAAATGGTTAGAAAGATGAGCTTGGCTAGAAAATCCATGCAAATGTTGGCTTTCCTCATACAACTGTCGCATGACATTCCCAGTCACAATGAATAAGCTCCCTGCAATCCAACAGATACAGAAAGGACGCATTTGAAGGAGAACTAATTAGCAATAAGAGTGCTTTGCTAATTTGGCTTTTGGTCCAAGATGACTTTCGAAAAACCTTTTTCCCATGCCAAACTCAGCCCTTAGCTAGGATCATTAATTCAGGGGCTACATTTGAACAGTCGGCCAATGGGAAAGCAAAATCAGTAATTCACTTTTCCCCATGATTAAATAGAAGACCACCCTTCCCTGAGGAAAGAGCATTAAGGAATGCCCTCGATCTGTGTTTAATTTGAGGCAATGCTCAGGCAGAACATGGCAACATACCTAAATATGTTGACTGGTCCTATGAAGTGATACCTTGAAGGATTAAGTAATCTACATGGCCAAGTTCTTCATATTTTTCGGAAGTAGTAATTGTGTTTCTTTTTTGTTCAGAAACCCGTTCAACACAATTGTTCCAAAGGTACCACTGACCAAGAACAAGAAAGGCACAAGACCTGGGGCACATTCACATCACTAGTGTAGTAACTATGATTCCTCTTAGGCAAGGATACAATACATAGTAGGAAAAATCTTGGGGCATGTGCAAGAATCAACACACACCAAAATAATAACAAGAGTTGACAAACAGTAATTTTACAGCAAAAATACACTTCCTTCTAAGTCAAGGTTGCAATATGTAGCTACAGGCAGCGGCGTGTGCAAGAATCAGCACACACCACATGATGATAAGAGTTGACAAACAATAGCTTTACAGCAAAATCGTAGGACCTCAAAGGAGCACTACATACTGAGACGTGGGGGGAAAACAACAAATCGCTGCTTAGGTACACTGATAAGGCTGCAATGCAGCCTCCTGGAGACTGAACAAACATTTGCAAACTAAAGGAGAGTACCAGATACTCTACAAACATAAAAGATCTTCATTTCTTTTCAAGAGACTCAATTTAAGAAACAAATTGCAAACCTGAGACAAGACTTGCTTTTGGAATAAACTTCACAGTAAGATAACGCAAACTAAGCTGATATGCAAATTTAAGCTTGAATAGTAAACCCAATCAAGAAACGATATAAAAAGACGAAGTTACATAAATACAAAATTCAACCTGAAATCAAAACTTTGCCAAGCGTGCTGATTGTGTCATGAGGCTATCCGAGCATGTAATCTAAAACTCCTTGTTCATTGGAAATCGATTCATGGTGGAAGTTAAGTTAAATATTAGTTTACCATTGATAACAACCGATTCTGTAAGTAGAACAATCAATATTACCATTCAGAAAGGAGAAACAAAACATTTTCCTCACCTTAAACTTTAGGGGAAACATGCCTAACAGGGTCTCTACAACTTCTACTGCCTATTGACATTAACATTTAACATCTGAAACCATCAGCTTCTTTAAAAACATTCCAGCAACATTGGCAAGCTCTATCTTAAGGTAATGGTTGAGTAATTAAGGAAGAGACGAAACCAATGAACTTCAATTTTTGAAATACAAAAAGAAGGAACTAGAGAATAAAGAAAGAAAAGCACATAAAATTGGATACACACTTTGCTCTGCAGTTATGCCCCTTAGCACTAAAGCTGTAATCAATTTATAATCCGTCACTCACTCAAACAAATTAGTGTTACTTCTAGGAAGTGACCGACAAATAAAAAAGTGTTCCTTAGGAATGCTCAGGCACAGCAAGCTTATGGACATGATGAGGTCAAAGCGAAGTAAGTTTGAGAATTTTTATTAGCTGTTCACACTCATGCTAAATTCATCTTTCACAATTAGATAGTCGACAAGATAAAATGACAAATGTCAAAATTTCTCCTTTCAGATAGCTGACTTTACACCAATTCCAACAAATTTCTAAATTTCCTTCAGAAGTTAAAATTTTCAAATATACACATGGAACTGAATGTTGCAGATAAAGTATTAATCACAACATATCGGAATTAGCTTCATTCTTCCAAACCATAGAGTAACCATAACTCAAAACACAGTACAACATTGCTTTTGTTAGAAAAATGGGATCAATAATCAAAATCTATGTAATTATAATCTCACATGCAAGGTTGTTAAAGAACCAATGAGAGGGCAGTACATTTGATGGAATCTCCTTTAAAATTATGTCATGCCACAGAAATCAGGAACTCAAACAGCGTTCAAAACCTTAGGGAAGAGACGGGTAAAAAGCTAGCATGCCATATCTGAGAAACTTATCCAGAAGATCACTAATGAAACCAGTGCACAAGGCAAGTGAAATTTAGTGGCAAAAAACTTTTCCAGTTTTCTGTTTTATAGCTGTAAGATAGTAGTTATTCTAGATGGGAAACATGTCCAATAACCATCTCGTCTTTTAGTTCTTTGGAAAAAGTAAACCATTTTAACCGATAAATTGTTGCTTATATTATTTACAGTTTACATTAGTACAATAGAGGAACTTCATGAAGGATTCAACGTACTTACCTTTAAATCATAATTAGGATTGAAAAACAAAAATCAACCAAAAAAAATTATAATAACACCTAAGCTGGAAGAGGGATCCAGTAACAATGAAAAGCTGGAAAAGAACAAAGCAAAAGTTAACCTTTCCAAGATGCAAAAGCATCCTAGCTCTTCTACAATAAAGAAACCCATCCTACCCCCCAAAATAACAGTAGCAATAATACTAGTAATAATAATCTGCCACTAGCTCCATTCACAAAACTCCACATTAGACAGAAAGAGAAATTAACTTCTTTTGTTTTTTTAACGAGTAAGCAAGTCATTGCATAATCATACTTAAACAAGTGAACAAGTTTGTGCCTGTTAAGATACAAAGGAAAATCAGCAGAAGAATTGTCATGCAATACAGACTATTTTCTCAAGCCTCATTATCAGGATTTTCCTCTTGCAGATTTCCTCTACAAATGCCCATGTCATTATTCACTAATCCTATGCACAGGAATTTATAGATTAATTTGAATAGATGAAATTAGAATAAATTGCGTTAGCGCGAGATAGCCTATTAATTTACAAAACTCAATCTTGTGATTTGCAGCGATCCACTTTAGAGTAGGTCCTTATATGACAGAATATAATATCAAAATTATGTGCCTTCTTGCCTCTGGAAAGTTTCGAAGAAAACCTGTCACTCTTTCTTAGATTAAAGTTTAGCAGTATATATGGAAGTGTGAAGCCTCCCTAAACCGAAGTTTGTGATTAGGACAAATCAAGATCTGTGAAACTGTCAAAATTCTTGCCACATTTCAGCCTTTTCAACTTCATTCTAACATTCTCTATGGAGAGTTGGTTCCAAACTTTTCCTCTTGGAAGAACACTTATTAGTTGTAGTTTGCTGATCATCAGGGCAGTGCTAGCATAGCGCCAACAAAACTTCTATTCATTTTCATTAATAACAATAAAAGTTTTCACTACATGCCAATATGACACCAATGTTTTACAGGTGTTGACCCCACTAAATATCTTCAACACTGAATACAAGCCTAATAGATTTAATTAAACAAGGGTCCAAATTGCAAGCCCACTCAGTACATACTTAAATAGAAACAAAACATTTGACCCAAAAAAAAAAGAAACAAAACTAATTGAATATCAGTAACCAAAATTCCTCTTAATGTAACTACTACATTCTCAAACAAGCATTTGCATTGTATTTGGCCATTATTGTTGTGCCACATCTAAAATTTTGGAATGTTATTATAAACACATGAATGTTAGAATTGGTCACCGATGTTTGTCAAAGAGTTTTGGACCAAAAAGCATAATCGCTAACATATCGGTAAAAAAACATCAAGACTTTCAGATCATGGGGAAAATCTCCCTTGCATTAAAAGTAATTTCACATTCTTTTTTCTGGCCTCCACTGGACAGAATGTCCTAGTGCTGCCCATCTCAAAGGCATTAAGGAGACGATCCATTGCAAGTTATCGGAGACGATCCATTTCAAGTTGTTAGAGACGTTGAACCCATCCCCTGCTCAGCAGGTTGAGCTAAGACTACACAATCTTTCTGAACTCAAAGCTTCTCAAACCAAGAGTAGCTCACAAGACTCTAACTACAATCTCAAATAATTTATAAAACAAGCAGAGGAAAAAAAGAACGGATTAGCAGCGCATAATGTACTAAACCAACATCCATTGCGTGCGTGCAATCAAATAGGATCGACCAAGGGAATGAAGGAAGCAGTGATACCTGTTTGCCAGTAGTGACATTGAGAAGCATACAGATGACGAGAACACGCCAAGGATCATGCCAATGGCTCTCTTGCAGGAGACGGTGGACGGAGGGTGGTGGCTTCCATGTGTTATCGGGGCTCTTCCTCCTGTACGCCTCCGCTCTCTTCTCCGCCACAGTCAACACCCTGCTCCTGTCATACACCCGCCGCTTCCTCTTCGGCTTCACTTCCTTGCCTTGCCCTTCCTCATCGACCTTTTTCTTCGAAACCTTAATCTTCTTTGCTCTTGCCTTGCGCTGAGGCTGCGGTGCCTCATCTTCGGCCTTCTGGAAGTACGGCGAAACCTTAATCTTAACAGCCTTCTTCCCTCTCGCTCTCCCATCGCCCTGCGACAGTGGCAACGCGTCATTGGCCTTTTGGAAGTAGGGAGAGACCTTTGCAGCATTTCCCGTCTTCGCTTCCGTGCCTTCCCCTTCCTCATCGGCCTTCTTCTTCGAAACCCTAATCTTCTTTGCTCTTGCCTTGCGCTGTGGAGGCGGCGCCTCATCTTCGGCCTTCTGGAAGTACGGCGAAACCTTAATCTTAACCCCCTCCTTCCCTCTCGCTCTCGCTCTCACTCTTCCGTCGCTCTGCGACAGCGGCGACTCGTCATTGGCCTTTGGGAAGTAGGGAGAGACCTTTACACCATTTCCCGACTTCGCTCCCCCACTTGGTCTCGCCTTGGCCCACGACTGTGGTTTCTCGTCATCTGGCTTTCTCTCTCCAACGCTACCACCACCCGCACCGCCAACAACGCCGTCGTTGCCGTCGTTGTCGCTCTTCTTCTGTTTGAAGTAAGGAGAGAGCTTGGGCTCGCCATCGGAGCGCGAAATTGGCACTACCTCCTTCTTCTTCTTCTTCATCGTCGGGCCAGCCGTGTAAGTGAACCGCGAAATCATCTCCAGGATCTTCTCGCTGATGGGAAGGGCTCCCTGTTTGAGATCAGCTTCCGTCGCTTGACCGCTTGCTCTCTTCTTGTGGGTCGTCTGCTTCTTCTGGAAGTACGGAGAGACGACGGCGACGGGCTCTTCTGCATCCTCTGCTCTCTTCTTCCTCTTTTTCTCCATTGGATCTCCCTCAGGAGTTCGTGATTTGGGAAGAAGGAACAAGGATGAAATCTCCCTCTTTCTTTTTGTTTTTTATTTATTCGTTTTATATTTTCCTATTTGCTTTTTATTTTATTCTGCAGTCGGCGCCAAACAAAAAAGAGAAAAGAAAAGACCGCCATTTTGTTCCCGCCACGTCATCCGCACACGAAAAAAGAAATTAGACTAATGAAAATACAGTGTTTAGTGGAAATAGGTGCCGCATATGTCCTTTATAGAAAAAGTAAAAAGCACCGGTCCCTTTTTCAGTCTTAATTTTCTTAAATATATCATAATTTATCTGAAACTAACTAAGATCAGTCATCGTTTTCACATGATAGTTTAAGTTTATGGATCCATTGGCATTTAAAATAATCCATCTGTGAATACTCATACTATGCACATGAGAAGTTAACACCCATACTAAACACATGAGGAATTGATACATGTGCTAAACACATGACTAGTAAACATCTCGACAATATCAAGATACAAAAAGACACGTCAAGATCCTTATAGGTATCGAATAGCTGCAAGGCATCAAGCAAGCTATCGACGCTTGCAAGGGATAATGCCACGTGTCCAAGTAGAGAAGGTAACACCATCAAGGAGTATATGAAGGATGGATAAAGCAAGCTATAATCATGGGTGCCAATGAAAAGTAGTCTCGCCAAAAGGTTCAAATACTTCCCAAAGAGCGGCAAAAACGACGAATATTTGCTCTTGAAGTACTTGGCGGTAAAACAGTTATCGACAGACGGGATAATTTCTTGAAAATGCTAACCAAGAGTCGGTAAAACACGCAAGACCCGAGTCCATGGATGAAAAAGGAGGAAGCCGAGTCAATACGAGAAATCTAGAGACCGTCAATAGTTATTGAAAAGTCGACTCGAAAGATATGAAGGAGAACATGGGCACGATCGATTCGAGAAAGAGGTTAAACCGATGCAAAGGTTTAAAGTTATCAACAAGCTATGCCCAAAACCAATAATAATTTGAGGGCTTGGTCAAAAGAGTTCGTGAGGAATATTAGACGTGGTAACTATTGACGCGCCAAAAGTCACAATTGTTGAAGGGCGCTTACCTTTCCTACCAATTATAAATACCATCAAGCATCCACAAAAGAGCCTCTCGAACAAATCAATAAATTTATCTTTTCTTTATTTGTCGCACCGTATTTTACTTTCCTTAAATGTAGCTTTCGATTCTCGTCGTTAAGTTAAACTTCGACGCTTATCTTTATCCTAGATTTTACACCATCGAGTCAAACTCTAGTATACTATAGAATCGTGTTCAAGCTCGACGTTGAGTCAAACTCGGACATAGTTTTGGGTGCATTTGGTTTATTATCTTTGAAAGGAATTGTGCTTACTAAGCCACCTCGTTGAGTTAACTTTGGTTTGGTTTATGTTTCGAAGTTGCTTTCAAGTTCATCTCGCATCGATTTCTTTTGAATTGTGCTTATTGAACCTCTCCATTGAGTTGAACACTCGGTTGAGGTTGCATTTGTGTAATTCTATTGGAATCTTTGCAAAATTTCACGTGTTAATTTTCCGGCTATCTCGGATCTCTTCTATTTAAGATCGCTTTAGGACCCTTTTATTATATTTAAAAATCGAAGAACGAATTTTGGTGAAAGGTATTTTGCCGGGAAGAAATTTTGATGAAACATTGCGTAAGACCCCAGCCCCCGATCTTCCTCTTCTAATACCAATTCAAATTGGGGTCATCCTTACTAGGTCATTTAATGCCCTCTCTTTTAATATTATAGTACATATAATGGAGCACATATGGAAGATTGAAAGAAAGTACAAGTACACGCAAAACAAAAGGCAAGCATGACTCCTAAAGGTGCGGCTTTAACAATAGGTTATTCTAACTTGTAGCACACATGTGTCGCGACCATCTCAAAAAAAAAAAAAAATCGGAGCGGGCGGGGTTAACGAGCCGCGCCCTTTTCGGACCCCGGTTGACAGTGGGATCTAAGGTGCGCGGGTCTCTCCCAAGACCCATTACTCGAATCGCGATGTGAAGAAAATTTTTATCGAGATCGACCTTAGTATGGTCGGGTGACATGTGCATAGTGTACATGCATTTGGAGTCGCCACCGATCAATTATTGGAGGGTATGATTGGGAACCCTATCGAGCGGTTGGGAGAAACCGTTCGATTCTATGAAAACCAAAGATTTGGGTCCGGGGACTTGGTTACGCCGAGATTTACATCGACGCCTTTTTCGGTTACCGAAGTTGAATGATTTTCTAATCTAAGAATTCGCGCGGATGGAATTTCGGGTGAGGTAGGCTCTAATGATCTAAGGTATCATGCGACGGGAATTTACTACCCTAATAGTCACAATGAGAAATTTAATGCGCAATCAAAATAATCACAAGCAGAATCAAACAATCAATCAAGTAGACACATCTAAAATGACCCTATCGGCCCACGAAATATCAATATTGAATTCGGGGTGGTTCGAGAAAATTTGGGGCGGAAGGCCCGGAAGGGTAGAACGGTCATTTTTGGGGGTTCGGGACCCAAAAATCACAAAATTGGGGTCGGGCCAGTTGAATGTGGCCATTTCCCATTTTTTGTGATTTTTCAGAATTTTTCTAATTTTTTGGAATTTTTATTTATTTTCTAAAAAATTGGGAATTTTTCGGATCGTTGTAAATTGACCCTCGAAGCTTCGAAAATTATCGATCCAAACTATAAGAGTCCCGAATCGATCTAGACATTTTTTAGAAATTTTTTGGAAAAAATTGGGAATTTTTATGAATTTTCTAAGAATTTTACAATTTTTTGATTTTAAAAATTACAATTTTTATTAATTTTGGTCGACCCGGTCAACGCCGCAACCCGACCCTGACCCGACTCGAACCCGCTCGACACTAAAACTACACCGTCTCCATTTTTTATATATTTTTTTATTTTTTTGAAAACTATTTTCCTAATATCCGAAAATACGTAAAATAAACAGACGGCCACAATTGATTCTAGAAATGATCTCGACCATTCGCTTACTCACGCCTACGTGCGCCTCGCCACACTCGATCGCATCCGCTCCAGCACGAAACGACGCCGCATCGCCCTATACCCTAAACGACGCCGCACGCTTACTAACTAAAACGACACCGTTTTTTAATTTTTTTTTTCTACCGATTAAACGAATTAATAAAAAAAAATGAAAATATAATCTAACGACCCGTAATCAAACTAGCCTATTTATCACGGCCGTCGGATTTAATCCGACTCAACTCGTCCGCGCCAACGGCCGAGCCGACTAGACGACACCCTGGACCAATCACGGCTCACCACCTAGGACTTTGACCTATTGACCAGTCACGTAGACTTCTTCTTCAACTTCTCGCCGACTCAACGGACGGCCGAGAACTTCCAGCGACGATCTAACGGCGAAACCTCAACTAAAACTCGCAAAACTAATTCCTATCGACTCGCCTTGACGTGTAGATCGACATATCCTAAAATCAAGCAATTTCATCGAGCGAATCACGAGCTATGAACTACGCATAGCCGCCACCGCTAAGTTCGAACACGCGAGAATCAAGCCAAATCAAATCAATTCATTCATACACGAGCATCATAGGAAGTTCGGGAAGCTTACCTCGAGCTCCGATTGAGCTCGCAATGGCTAGAATCGCCCTACGAAGTTTGACCGGTGTCGCGACCGGTTGAAGGCTCAACTCGGGTATTTCGAGCAAAATCAATGCAAAAGGAAGATGCGATCGTGGTCGGTGATGTTCGAAGATCAAAACGCACATACTAATTCAACCGATCGGGCCTGGGATAGTGCTACACCATGAACACACGTAAAGATGATCGAGAGGCCGACTCACCAATTCCGAGTGTTGCAAATCAATCAAGCTAGTGCGATCGCTTCTTGGAACTTGAGACGAACTTCCGGTGTCGATTGCGAGCTTCAATTCAGCCTGGATTGGCCGACCGAGCAACTCACGGTTCGAATTCCGACGAGCGGCAATGTTGATCACGAGACTCTCTCTCTCTACCTTTTCTCTCTTTCTCTCTCTATTCCGTTTCTCTGGCGAGCACCAATGAGCCTCTCCTCGTTTGCGAAGCTTCTTGGCCTTTTATACCATTTTTGAAATTTGGTGCGTCGGGGGAGCTTCGCCGAGCCTCCCTCGTGCTTTGGCACATGCCAATTGGTCATCGGACGGCGACGGAATTAGTTAGGATTCCGTCCATGTCCGTTTGGCCCTCCGTCGATCACAAACGAGCACGAATTGTACTCGGACTTGGAAATGTTGACTTTCTATGCCGCCGTGACTTTGATCGGCTCGCCGGAGCTCCTCCGGCGACCATTGGCCCTACCGTTGGTGGCAATCGATGCATCCTTGCTCACGGAACAAAACCCCCACATTAGTTGATCCAATTAGTATCAAAGTGGTCCTCAATTTGGTCGTTGAATCTCAGCTCCCAAACCTGCAAAACGGCGTAAGTTTGAGGAAGACGATGCACTCTTCTGACCGGTTCGGACGTGCAATTTTCAAAATTAATCCAAATCTGTAGGGAATGTTTGCAATTAATCCTTAAAATTGAACTCAGGGGGTCAAATACTATCTAGAAATGTAATTTTGCCCAAAAGTTCCGATCAATTTTTATGAAAACCCCAAATTTTTCTAAAATTGTAAATTGGGGAAAAGTTCAATTGGACGTTTAATTGACCAAATTGGACCAAACCACCTATGCCAATCGATTCATAATGTATGAAAACCTAGGGGCACGGTCCAACTTTACAATGAAAGTCCCTCAATTAAAAGTAATTTCAAAAATTTGCAAGTTGAGGGACTAAATTGCAAGAATTTTAAGAATTTTTGCCCAGTTCATGCAATTCGCGTAATTGAGGCTGCAATTGATCAAATTGAAGCTTGGAAGGACTGCAATTGAATGTCTAGACTCTAAACGTGTGAAAATTGCAAATAAAAAGACTCAATTTGTATTTTTTATGCAAATTCAATCCTTAGTGTTATGAAGAAACACCTAAAATTGTATTCAATTTTAGATTTTTATTGAGGTCAATATGAAAATAGAATTAAAATAAAAATATTGGAAATTTTTCTGTATTTTTGTGACCTCGAAAATTATTTTCTATGAATTTTCTAGTATTTTTCTATTTTCCGAAAATATTAAAAAATGTGAAAAAAATGAAAAATTATTTTTTGTTCAAAAATAGTTCCTTATGCTTGGCCAAGGCTCCCAAATTTGATTTTTCAATTTTTTTTATTTTTTTTGAATTTTTGAGAATTATTTTTCATTTGAAAATATTAAAAAAGGAAAAAGATTAAAATTTTTTTTTTCAAAAATAGTTCCTTATGCTGACAAGCTCCCAAATTTGATTTTTCAATTTTTTTTATTTTTTGATTTTTGAGAATTGTTTTAGAAAGAAAATAAGGAAAATTGATTAAAAATCAAAATCTGGTTAGAGGTTGCTTTCAAAGACAAGATGACACCTGAATCTTTAGTCGACTCTACTAGGGAAAAATCTAAAGTAAACAAGTATTTGACATTTAATTGCCTTACCTTTGCCGTTGAAGTTCAAGATTCCGAGGAGGGATTATTCCGGCTCATGCTCTTTTATGTGAAAGAGAAATAAGAAGAGAGAGACTTATTTGTAGCTCACCTGTTAGTGGTTTGAAGATTATCGGTCCGAGGTCGCGAGGATGAGTGTATAGAATTATCTTCAAGTGGTTTGTGAGATTTCATAATGATCGGTGTCCGTTTGATGTCGAGCCGTGATTTGAAGGTTTGGAAGGAGGATTTACCCTTGTAACAAAGGGATTTACTTATTAGAATGCAGATTGGCTATCCCGTAAGAAGGAATTCACCATCCGGAGAAATTGGCTATCCTATAAGAGGGAATTCGCCGATTAAAATAGGTTGGCTATTTTGTAGGAAGGAATTTACCGATTAAAATGAGGTTGGCTATCTTGTAGGAAGGAGTTCGCCGATTAAAATGAGTTGGTTATTCTGTAGGAAGGAGTTTGCCGATTAAAATGGGTTGGCTATCCTGTAGAAAGGAGTTCACCGATTAAAAATGGGTTGGCTATCCCTGTAGGAAGGAGTTCGCCGATCGAAATGGGTTGGCTATCCACCGGGATTCGCCTATTAAAAGGGGAGGGTGCCATTCGAGGATCTAGGTTTACTAGTATACCTACGTGAAGCTCAAACCCGATTTTCAAATTTTAAAGGAGAGGGTGCCATTCTCGAGGACTTAGGTTTACTAGTGTACCTACGAAACCCAAACCCGATTTTCAAATTTCAAAGGAGAAGGTGCCATTCCGAGGACCTAGGTTTACTAGTATATCTACGAAGCTCAAACCCGATTTTCAAATTTTAAAGGAGAGGGTGTCATTCCGAGGACCTAGGTTTACTAGTGTACCTACGTAAGCTCAAACCCGATTTTCAAATTTCAAAGGAGATGGCGCTATCCCGAGGACCTAGGTTTACTAGTATACCTACAAAAGCTCAAACCCGATTTTCAAATTTCAAATGAGAGGGATTCGAGGACCTAGGGACGCAAGAAGACCCGTAGAAAATCCAAGTTAGTTTGATCTTTAAAAATGTAGTTATTTCGAAGATTTAGGGACACTAGGGAACTTGCGAAAATCCAATCAAACATCATTAGAATGGCTTTCAAAGTAATCCAATGGGTTGAGACCCTTTGTTATATGATAAAAGAGTGGTAATTCCAAATTATGGGGAGAAACTTAAGAATTCCAAACAAATTTTCAAAGTGTATTTGTGAAGGAAACGTGCTCAAACACGAGTTCAAATCTCCACTAGGGGTGAATTCGAATGTCGCACCCGAGTATTCTATAAAAGGGTTGTCTTAAAAGTTTTTCAACAAGATTTTCCTTCATCCAAGAGGGCTTCTCACCATTTGGGAAGGTTTTTCCCTGAAACTCGGATCCGCTCATAAGAAACCTAACCTTGAGGTTTCGGGATCATTCGAGATGTATACAATCCGACCGATCGAGAAGGCATTTAAAAGGGACCGTAATTCAGGCTAGGTCAAAGGTTTATCAAAGGATTTTCATTTCAAGGTTAAGAAGTGAACTTTAATCGAAACAACTTCTCCAGGTCTACAAGTCAAGAACCCTAAAGACGCAATAAGACAGGATTGTACTTACCTCTTTAAGCGATAGCTTCTGTGTGATCTCTTGCATCAACCCGAGACACCTCTAGATCGAAAAAGTTTTTGGTGACAAGCTATAACTTGGTTCAAGGTTGGCTTTTTGAGAAAGACCATATTTTCAAAAGAGGGGTGAACTTGGGTGATCACTTTGATATTTTTACCAAGAATACTTGCTTTGAGGAAGTTTCATGCACATTCTTTCTTCGATTGAGTTTGAGGATTTTCCTCTTTTCATCATGATTTTTGAAACTTTGTTCTTTTACGGGACGCTTTTTCATGGGCTTTGGCCTTGCTTTTACCAGGCACTTTGCTTTTGCTAGCCCTTTTGCTTCTTGTCATTGGTCGCTTTTTTTGAGACCAGGATCGAAAATTTTTCCGATTACGCTTTTGACTTATCGTTGGTAATCCCTTTGTTTTGCCTTAGTATAGGGAGGTGATCACTAACAATGGTTTAGAAATGAAGATTATGAAGGCTCAAATTGGCTTATCAAATGATAAGTGTTTGGGTATATAGAAATGAAATACTTTTCTTCACTTGAATGTGTTCCAAGTCTCGCAAGAAATCACCTGAAGTTATCTAAAAAAGATTGATGCAGATCAGCACAATAAAGTTTTACCTTAGTCTTTTCTCCGAGGGATCCACCAATGAACCTCCAAATATGCCCCGGTGTGGGGTGGTTCTTGACAGGGTTTTATCTAGAAAATTTCTCCCTTTTGGTTCGGAATGGTTATCAAGGGATATAAGTGTGTAGATAATTTTGAAATGGAAATGCCTTTCGTCATTTCGATCCATGTAATCACCGCGAATGATCTCTACGTCCCAAGATTAAGCTTTTCGCTCTGTCATTTTCATTTATCGCTCAAGTGTATTAGGGACGTGTTTGAGGATAAGGTATGCCTCTTTTCATCCGAAGGATCATCCTCTTGGAAAGCTTTCAAAACCTACCCTTTTGTAGGATGTCAAGGTGTTTTCATAAAAAATTTAACATTTGCAAAAGTTTTCATCAAAAGGTGTATCCAAAAAGTGTTTCTAAAACTTGAAAGAGGTGTCTTTTTTAAACAGGCCTTACGGCTTTGCAAATTAAGATCTTGGATATTAAGCACAATAATGTTTCCAAATGGAAGTGAGTATTTTCAAGAAGAGAGCCCAAACCCGCCTCCTTTAGATGTCGATTCCCGTTTCCTACATAAAAAGGAAACGATCGGTTAGAGATGTTCAAAATTTAAAATCAAGAACGACTCCCTCGTTTGATCAATCGCTCTGCAGGATCCTTGATGACTCCAGGATTTCCCGCAAAAACAAACAAATGCAAATGCATGTATGCAAATGTCATGCGAATGCAAATTTTATGTGACTCAGATTTGCTCATTAATCACTTCGAAACTTGATTTCATTTCGGGGATAGTACTTCTTTACGGCATCCGCATTTATCGGACTTGCCAATTTTTCTCCATCCATATTTACAAGAATAAGAGCTCCCCCGGATAAGACCTTCCGAATTACGTAGGGGCCTTCATAATTTGGCGAAAACTTGCCTCCCGGGTGTCGAGTATTTGGGAGCATTTTCTTCACAACTAGCATCCCCGCTTTAAAATTTCTAGGTTTGACCTTCTTGTTAAAAGCCCCGGCCACTTTCTTCCGGTAGCTCGACCATGGCAAATGGCTTTTGGTTGCTTTTCCTCAATCGAGTTTAATTGCTCGTGCCTCTCCGGTTCCACTCACCTTCCGAGAGTTCTACCCGAGATAGGACCCTTAAAGAGGGGATTTCAACTTCTATTGGTAGAACCGCCTCCATACCATATACCAATGAGTAGGGAGTTGCCCCAATTGAAGTACAAATCGAGGTTTGATAGGCCATGAGAGCATATGGCAATCTTTCATGCTAGTCTCGATATTTCTCAAAGGTTTTGGCCAATATCTTCTTGATGTTCTTATTTGCCGCATCCACACTCCATTCATTTGTGGGCGGTAAGGTGAAGAATTGAGGTGTCGTACCTTAAATTGATCCAACAAGTGATCCACAACTTTGTTGTTCGGATTAGAGCCATTGTCTCGTGATGATTGCTCTTGGGACTCCACATCTCTAGATGATATCCCGTTTGATGAATTTAGCCACATTCTTTACAAAGTGACATTGACATACGAGTTGGCTTCAATCCATTTAGTGAAATAATCGATGGCCACCAGAATAAAACGATGTCTGTTTGAGGCATTTGGGTTAATAGGCCCAATCATGTCGATCCCTCACATAGAGAATGGCCAAGGTTCGACATTTGATGTAGTCCAGGTGGGCGGTGCGTTCACCCTGTCGCCATATACTTGGCATTGATGACAGGACCTAACATGTTGATTGCAATCCGACTCGATAGTCATCCAAAGAGTACCCGAGTCTCATGATCTTCTTGGCGAGGAGATGGCCATTCATGTGTGGTCCACATTCTCCTTCATGGATTTCTTTCATAATGAGATTTGCTTCTTTGGCATTTACGCACCTTAACAAGACTGAATCGAAGGACCTCTTGTACAGGACCCGTCCACCGAGGAAGAACTTAGAGGATATCTTACCGATGTATTTCTTAGCTTCAGGTTGATCGTTTCAAGGGAATTCGCCTTTCAAAGAGGTAATTTTTGATGTCATGATACCATGGTTCTTCATCGGGTTCTTCTTCAATGACCATGTAGTATGCGGGTTGATCAAGGATGTCAATCCTTAATGGCTCTATCTCAAGGCCATCTTGCACTTGTAACATAGCCGATAATGTGGCCAAAGCATCGAGTTCTTGGTAGATACTCGAATGTGATCTCCTCAAAATGTTGGATAAGCTTTTCGAGAAATTTATGATAAGGGATAAGCTTAGGATCCTTTGTTTTCCATTCTCCCCGGGTTTGTAAAATGATGAGCATAGAATTTTCATATACCAAGCGACTTCTTCACCTTTAATGAAATGGCCACTTGTAACCCGAGGATGTAGGTCTCATATTCCGAAATATTGTTGGTGCACAAGAACACCAACTAGGTCGAGACGAGATAATGTTGATCTTTAGGGGATATTAAAAGCGCCCGATGCACGATCCAATGAGATTTACCGCACCATCAAAGTACATTGTCCACTTGTCTTCAAATATATTCGAATTCGGCCTCCATTGTTTTGCTCTAAAACGTCTTTGGGAGGATTTTCAGCCAACATGTCTGCGATCGCTCTTCCCTTGACAGATTTTTGGGGAGAGGTTTTAATGTTAAACTCGAAAGGAGTACTTGCCACTTGGCCATTTTTCCCAATAAAGCTGATTTTTCCAAAAGATACCCGATGGGGTCGTTTTCAATGACTAATTGGATATGATAATGCAAGGTATACTGCTTCAATCTATGGAGGACCCGGACCGGTGCTACACAAGTCCTTTCTACCGATGAGTACTTGGCTTCGGATGTGGTGAACTTTTTGCTCGGATAATATATGGCCCGTTCCTTTCGATCCTTGGGGTTAGTTTGGGCAAGTAGAGCTCGCAAGGATTCATCATGAACCGTCGATATAAAGTCAAAGGAAAATTAGGGATAGGAGGTACCAAGATCTGGGGGTTATACCAAATATTCCTTGATCTTCTCGAATGCTTGTTGACACTCGAAATCCCATTTTACTTTTGCGCCTTTCTTTAGAAGTTTGAAGAAGGGTTTATTTGTTTCCGACAGGTTGTGATATGAATCTGGATATGTAATTCAGCCTTCCAAGTAGACCCCGTACTTCCTTAATAGTAGAAGGAGTCCCTATCTCCCATATAGCCTTGATCTTGGAGGGGTCCATTTCAATACCACGACTACTTACGACAAATCCCTAGCTTTTCCAGATCCGGCGCCGAATACGCATTTCGCGGGATTCGGTTTGAGCTTGTATTTCCTTAATCGATCAAATAATTTTCTCAAAGACTTGAACGTAATCTTCTCAAGGTTTAGACTTGGCAATCATATCATCCACATAGACTTCCACTTCCTTGTGTATCATGTCGTGGAAGAGGGTTACCATAGCTCTCCGATATGTTGCCCCTGCATTTCTTAATCCAAAAGGTATGACTTTATAGCGAGAAGATTCCCCATTGAGTGACGAATGAGGTCTTGATCTTGTCTTCCTCTTTCAAGCATGATTTGATTATATCCCGAGAAGCCATCCATGAAGGAGAATAATTCAAAGCCCGCAGTGCTATCAACGAGCACATCAATGTGCGGTAAGGGGAAATCATCTTTTGGACCGGCCTTGTTTAAATCCCGATAGTCGACGCATATCCGGATCCTCCCATCTTTCTTCTTAACGGCACAATATTGGCGACCCAATCGGCATATGGGATAACCTCAATGAACCCCACTTTAAGCAACTTCATAACTTCTTCTTTAATCTTATCGACACTCAAGGTTCATTCTCCTACATGGCTGATTAACCGATGTGCAGGCGGGGTTTGTGGGCAAAGCATGTTCCACTATTTCACGATCCAACCCTGGCATGTCAAGCATATGACCAGGCGAAGATGTCTTGATATTCCTTAAGCAACGCTGTCATTCTCGAGATATCGGTCGCAGATAAATGTCCCCCTATTTTTACTTCCTTAACACAGCCGGATCTCCCAAATTGACAACAATGGGCTCTTTAGAAATAGGAGGCTTAGATTCTTCAAAACGATCCCATTCCCTCTTAATGTCACTCACATCTGCTTCTTCTATATCAATCTCGTATGTATAATCATCGAGCCGATCTAAGTCACATATTAACCTGTTATGCATAGGTGGGATGACATGCTTGAAATGCATCAAGAATGGTTAGTATGCAGAAAATAGAATTACAAAATGCATGATCTGTTTTGACAAAATATTTTTGACTTCCTTTTTGAAAGAAAAGAAGAGAATAGGAAGGAGAATCGATCCTTGATTTTTCGGACGTCCCGGTTCCCAAAATGCCGTTTTTAAAACCCAAGATCATATGGCGGAGCGGGCCTCAATTTCATGGTGTAAGCAATTGTCATCATCGGACCAATCCGTTGTTCCATATGTCTTTAATAAAACTAGAGATGATTTTATTGATAGATGCAACTAATGACAAGACAATACTGCACTTCTTGAATCACAAAGCGAGATCCATAGGGTGCTTAGAAGAGAAAGCAAAAAGCTTTAGAAACAAATGTAATAATTGAAATGCATTAAAGGCAAAGTTCGAAAGAGCCTTTTACTCGGGGGTGGGAAAGTCGTCATCGAGCCACGCAATGATCACATTCACCCGATTGTCCAAGAATAGGTTGGACAAGTCTAGCTCGCATCCTCGTAAATATCATTGTCTTCTAGCCATTTACCTCCGTTGGAGAATACTTGAGACAAGGGATTTTCGAACATCTTCCCTCTAGCTTTCCATGCATTAGTGCCAATGAAACGGCCACCTCGGTGTCCACGGCGTCCATGGTCTCCATAACATTTGTTTTGACCTTGGCCTCGACCCATACCGCGCTCTATTGTCTCTTTATAGCCCGGACCAACTTTATGGTCATTTGAATCAAGAGTTAAGGGATTACGGATCCCTTAGTCGTACTTCCCTAATCCGGTGAATGAAACCATTTGTGAGTAGCACTTTTCCTACCATAGTCGCGGATCTTGACAGCCTCTGGGATAGCTAACTTTGCATCGATAGTAGATGCATGACAGATACGATGTCAAAGGTGTGATAGCTCAACTCATCCTCCTTTGAAGGCTCAATGTATGGGACCATCCCTTTCGGGAAGCTCGATGTCCCACTTCATCGTGGATAGTGATCGGTTGGCCTCTAACCATAAATTTTACCTTCCGATGTAGGGAAGAAGGTACGCCCTGCACATATGAATCCATGGTCTTCCAAGAAGCAAGGTGAAGGCACTAGGAATATCCGAACTTGGAACGGTTTAGAGAAGGTTACCGGTCCGATAGAGACGTCAAGTTCAATCTCTCCCACTACATTCTTGGAAACTCCATCAAACGACCGGATAGTGGCTTTGGACGTCTTGACAAAATCTTCGCTTATCGCCAAGCTTCCGAGAGTGCTCAAAGGACACAAATTAAAAGCCGAGCCGTTGTCAATTAGGACATGAGGTACCTCCGTTTCATGGCACTTTACGGCGATATAGAGGGCCTTGTTGTGAACACGCCCTTCCTCGGGAAGTCTTCATCGTAGAAGGAAATCGATCCTTTAAAAGGATGGCTCCCACGAAGTCTCCCAGTTGAACTTCATTGATGATTTCCGGAACGTGTACTTCATCTAATACTTTCGAAGGGCATTCTTGTGCTTCTCCGAATTCTTGAAGAGGTCTAGTAAAGAAATTTGTGCGGGCATTTTTCGAAGTTGGTCTACAACTTCGTACTCACTAGTTCTCACAACGGATCAGTTTTTCAACCTCCTTTGCAGTAGGTGCTTTCTTTTCGATTCAGCCTCTTTCGGGGGATAACATCTTCCCGATCTCATAACTCGTCAATCTCATCTGTTCCGTAATCCCAATGTACCGCCTTTAGGTCATATTCTTCCACAGGTGGCAATTTGATCTTCACTGGTTTGACTTCCTCCCGAGGTGATTCCAATGTTGGCGATTTTTCCGAACTAAAAACTTCCCAGTTATCGACCTTGTTCAGAGTCAATCACAAAGCGAATCGGGACATCTACCATCCCGATCATCTCATCTTCATGGATGTTTTTGAGATTATGTTTGGGACATGGCTTCACCGGTATGGCATTCTCTTCATCCAGACGCCTTTGCCTTTCTCTTCGACTCTCGGGATAATGCCCTCAATTCTCATGCCGATATCCACCGGATGTTGAAAGGAGGAATATGTGTATGCGTACATGCGGTCGAAATACTCCGCTGGTAGTGACTTGAGTATGAACTTTAGCATTTCCCTTCTCGATAGCAGCGGTTGCACCATCATCGCGTGCTTCTTCCACCTCCCGGCGAATAGTTCGAAACTCTCATCCTCACCTTTTCGATGTTTAATAAATTGGCCTTAGTGAAGTACCCTCCGATCTCGGCTTCAAAATGCCGTATGAAGTGCTCGAGAGCTCCTCCCAGCTCGGGACCCAATTTAGGTCGATTGATTGGAACCAGGCCAATGCTAGGCCCGTCAAACTATGCTTGAAATTTTGGATTTACGTTTCATCGTCTTCATGATGGCCCACCATTTGGCGGAGGTAATACGAAATATGTGCTAAAGGACACCCAAGACCGTCATACTTCATGCGGAAGGTCACCCTCAAATTTACGCCTTGGGGCGGAATATTTCTAGCCTGGGTGAGGCACAATCAGCCTTTTTCAATTCATCCACTTTCTTTGAAATGTCGTCGCCTTGTTCTTGCAAATGTAACGATCCTTCTATTTTGCGTCTCCATGGTCCGTCGTATTTCCCGGATCTGCATGTTTTCTTCTATTGCCGCGGTATTATTTTTGACCACCGATTGTGACAATTTAGCCACCATGTTCGTCAAATGACGCATGTGGGTCTCCAAATTAGAAAACCGCATATCGACCTCCCCGATTTCCCTATTCATCCCGAGGAACTTCTTGATTCTTAGTTTCATCGATTGTCCCCACGAATTCTTCACTTTCGGGGTTATCCATGCCACCCCAACCGTCGGGAACTATATCTCCAGCGTCTACGAAAAAAACTCGGCGGCGTCGAATATAGGATTTTGAAGTTATAATTGCCGCTATCTTCTTCGAGATTATCAACTATCTCGCCTCTTTCTAGAGCCCGTTAAATGAATTTTCTATCGCTTCGGCGGGCTTTTTCTAGACAGACTTCATATTCGTCTAACTCTTCAACTTCTTCAACATCCCGGATGTTCATCAAGTATCCCGAGGAAACTTTCCAGTGTCTTTCCTCTCGTAGCTCTCAATATGAGCTCCTCTGCCACATTGTCTACAAATACATAAGTCCCTTTAAAAGCGACGTCTTCCATTCTTCCGATGACATCCAAATTGATTAGCCGTTCTAAACATGCCTCCTTTTGTTCCCGGGAAATATTTTCTCCTTCAGGGTATTATGCGATCAAGGTCGGGATGTCTCGCATTCGATCTACATCCACTATGAACTCCAGGGTCTCTTTATCTTCACCGTTAAATATCGCGTTCACCTCGCGATGTTCGAGTAGAGGGTTCCGTTGCACATTCGGTTCGGTCTTATCGAACTCCAGGACTTTACCATCAATCAAGGTTTGCACCTTATACTTGAGGGCGAGACAGGTTATCCACATTGTGCCCCCCTTTCTCCCATATGGTACACACAAGTCCGAGCCTCATCAAACCCGGGAACCTTGGAGGATTAGCTCTAGGTGGCGCTTTTTGTGACCAATCGATTTTCCAAAGAATATGGGTAATAATTTGGATAACGGTCGAGGTAGCGGGGTGAAGATAGGTTGGTTTCTTCTTCTTGGTTCCGATGGTTTAGGAGCGGTCTAGGAAGAAGTTCCTTGGGTAGGGGTAGAAGGTGAGAAATTTTTGGGTTTAGGTGGGTTAGGGACAAACGCCACATCGCCGGTTTGCTCCATATTATCTCTTCTCAAGGGGTATTGGCGTCGAAAGGTGACTCGGGTATTTTCTTCTCCCGCAACACCCATTCATGGCGTTCGCCACCTTAATCAAGTGCGCGAACGTCCGACACCCGAGAGGTGTTCAACTTATCGAAATACTCGAAGGGCAATGCCTTGAGGAAGAGGTCTATCGGTTCTTCTTCGGACAGTGGTTTCACTTGCACGGCCAAAGCCCTCCACCTTTGGGCGTAGGCGCGAACGGCCTCATTCTTCCCTTTTACGGTCCTAAAAAGATCTTCCCTAGTAAGCGTCGTCGAGTGTTAAACTTGTACTTGCCGAAGGAACTCGTCGGCTAGCTTGTCCCAATCGGCGAGCCTTTCAAGCTCCAGCTCAATAAACCATGCGGGTGCCCCTGAGATATGCTTTCTTGGAAGGTGTTGACTAACAAAGGGATATTGTCCGAAAATTGAGACATGCGGCGCGAGATAGTACTTTAGATGCACCTTGGGACACCCGGTTCCGTTATACTTTCTTACGAAGTTCGATTTCTTGTAATCAGCAGGAACCTCGATTTTCTCAAAAGGTGTTACTTTATCAAATCTTGAGAGCTCATATCCCCGACTTGCCGGCACTCCTCGATCTTGGTGAGTCTTTTAATTTCTTCTTCCATTCTCAAAGCTTGTTTTTCTTTCTTTTCCAGGTCAATCACAACCGGAGGCTCTTTAGGTGGTCTCTCCGAATTTGGAGAAGGATTTAGATAGGAGCAGGGTTAGCGCTTGTACCATCCGGTGAGTTCGGAGGAACTTGGGAGTTTGGATTAGCAGGGGTATCTCCCATGACTAGCGATCATCATCGCCTTCATCTCTGCCATCATTGTGGCTATCATATTCTTCCGGTTCTCCAAGTCACCCACAAGCGGTGAGAGCTCTTCTTACTCCATTCTTAGTTGGCGCGTCTTGCTACGAGTCCTCGTGTTTATCAATAACCTGTTTTTCAAGACATTAAATCGCATACCAGGAATATTCAAAAATTTGAGAGGGCTGATCCGTGGTCATTGTGCTTTCTATATGCATGCATGAAATGCTCATAAAAGGAATACTATGCATTTACTACACACCAAATTGTTCAAAAGTGTCTAAAAAAAAACAACAAATATGCCAAACTAAATGGGGAATGGATCTATCCAAGCCGAGGACGCTTGCATTCTCCCCGCTCTTCCGACCCATCGAATCCCACAAGTATGGGTCTTCTTCCTCTTCGACCTCTAGAGCTCCGGATCTTCAGGAATGTACGGCTCTACTCCCGGGACATACGGTACCATATACTCGGTTCGTAAGACTCCACTTCTTCGATGCGAGGAGATACGCACTCGTGTACATACGGCTCAACCAATGATCTGCGATACCCCTTGAATTTCGAATATACTCCTTGGAGGCCCTATGAATGTTCATCTCATCATCCAAGTAATCGGGCCATTCAACTTGTTGCAATGGGGAGTTCTTCAAAGCATAGAGAATGAGCTTGATCCGCGCCCGATACAGACTTCTTTGCCTCCTTAGTGAGCTTCCCTTGTGCCATATCGAACGAGAAGATCCCGGACAAACATCTCGCGGTACTTGTTGCAAAACTCCAAACCGCTCAACACGCGAATGGGATAATATGCTACTGCACCAAGACATCCCAATAGAGGAATAGGGCTATCATCAACACCAATAATGCGAGCTTCCAAGATCTTAGGCCAAGTCAGGCGCCATCGAATATGCTCGGGCTTCAAATCATTTAATAGCTCAACCCATTTCTTAAACGAATGTTTGGGTACCAGGGATTGACACTTGAGGAATGATCTAAGGGGATGAACATGTTCGTTGATATCATAACACCCTACCCGGAGTTGGAAAGTTTTTATGTGAGAAGTGAACCACATGTGGAGTAGCCCATTGGATGCTTGAAAAATGGCTTTTTTTGGAAGTTTTGGAACGGTTTAGAGAGAGGAAAGTTTCAGCTAGAATCATGTATGAATAATTCCAACGGCAACATGCTTGTCCGGCTATATGGACTATGGAAGGGTCAAAAGTAGTCCTAGAGGTAGGGAATAGGACGAATGCAAAGAAAGCTAGGATGAACACTTTTCTCGATTTATGATCGATTTTGACGGATAAGGAAGAATAATTGTCGAAAAGGAAAGAGAAGGTGAATCTACCAGAGTTGGACTTATAGACTTTCTCTATTTCAGAGGTTTTAAGACGAAGAAAGCTTGATAGGGAACGAGTAGGATCCATGTCCAAAGGTGGTTGAGCTATATGGTCATCGAACTTGACCCCAATGATAGCGGAATATTCTTCGAGCGTAGGAGTCAACTCAAGACCTTGGAAGTTGAACGTCATTGTGTGCATGTCCCATGCCTTAGCCAAAGCTTGAATAAGAGCCGATTGATACTCCACTTTAATCAAGTCCACTAGCCGGCCTAATCGTCCTTCAACATATGCTTTGTTGACTAGGTTGAGGAGATCCCACCATAGAGAGAGTTCTTTGCGAGGCACCGGGATGACTTTGATGTCTCCATTCCCCATGATCTAAAAATGTAAAATAATGATCCTAAAGTTAATTACCACGGATTAAAATGAATATGTATAAAATGTGATGCAAATGTACTAATCGAATTTCATGTCATCTTTTGGTAACATGAGGGTCAACTACTCCCATTCAACCTAAATAAATCAAATGGGGTAGTTATGGACCAAATCTCACCCAAATATGGCATGTAATCGATTAGGATCGTTTAAGTGCAATCGGGGTAGAAAGTCACTATTACAACTTTAAATTTAAAAACCCACAGAATTCGTAAGTCTAATACAATTAAGCCCAAAAAGCATCTAAAGATGTTCGACCAATACATGTGGATGAAAATACACAATCGGCTCCAAAGGAACATAATACACCCAGGAAATACCCCCAAAGTCCAACTAAAACTAGGTAGTTGAAGCGGTGTCCTCGTCGGAGGATATCTCAATCAACCCGGGAGGATCAACATCTTCTTCATCATTAGAGGATATGACGATGATTTCCTTCCTCTTGATTGGCGAATGACTCGGGGTCGTTTTGATTGCACGAGGTCGTCTTATTAATTTCGCATATAATTCTTGGATCCTCTCTTTTCCTCGCTTGAGCTCCAAATGGCGTGCACAACGCGTATAATCACAAGGTTCACCACGAATGCGGCTACGTCCATTGAGTTCCCTTCCATGGACAAATCCAAAAACTTGAAAGGTGGCGGGCACTCGGTCCTTGCATCGAATAGTCCTTTACAAAAATAAAGAGGGTAAAAAGCCTTATCAACCGATGTTACTCTCGTTTTATTTTTTGGTTTTAGGTATCCCAACCTTCCATTCACATGCGCATGAGACAAGTGAGGTTCAACTCTAAAAAAATCAAAAAGAGCTCGGGTATGGACCTAAAAAGGCTCCCCGCTATACGAATCGATGAGCCGCCCACAAGCGCAATCAAACAACAAGTGGGTAGGATCATCAATCTCACATAGCGAGCAAAATTAAATACGGTCAACCCAAGTGTAATCAAACACGGGAGTTTCGCATACCAATCACTATCTATGGCGACCTAAAGAAGGTGATTCGCGGCTCGGGTTTAGGCGCTTGTGTGCGTAGTGTCGTGATCCTTAAAATATGCAAGACATGCACAATAGTTTATATCAAAACACCGCTTCAATTTGGGCGTAAATAAACACACAACTCAAAACACCATATCTGCAAAAAAAAATTGATCAAGATAGACGTCACCCCTTATAACTCCTATCTCGCACTAACATTTAACACTTTTCATTAGTGAACGTACTCTCACCTTCGAGAGCATCTGCAAAAAAAAAAAATGGGGTTAGAAAACACTCAACATTTTTATCGGTTTAAGTCCTCTTAATGATTGTGCAAGTTAAACTCGTCCCCACGAAGTCGCTGAGTCCGTCGCGACCCTCTCGAATTTTTTTTTTCGGAGCGGGGCGGGGGTTAACGAGCCGCGCCCTTTTCGAACCCCGGTTGAGAGTGGGATCTTAGGTGCGCGGGTCTCTCCCAAGACCCATTACTCGAATCGCGATGTGAAGAAAATTTTTAGCGAGATCGATCTTAGTGTGGTCGGGTGGCATGTGCATAGTGTACATGCATTTGGAGTCGCCACGCATCAATTATTGGAGGGTATAATCGGGAACCCTATCGAGTGGTCGGAAGAAACCGTTCGATTCTACGAAAATCGAGATTTGGGTCCGGGGACTTGGTTACGCCGATATTTACATCGACGCCCTTTCGGATATCGAAGTTGAGTGATTTTCTAATCTAAGAATTCCGGGGATAGAATTTCGGGTGAGGTAGGCCATAATGATGTAAGGTATCATGCAGACGGGAATTTACTACCCTAACAAATCACAATGAGAAATTTAATGCGCAATCAAAATAATTACAGCCGAATCAAACAATCAATCAAGTAGACACATCTAAAATGACCCTATCGGCCCACAAAAATATCAATATTGAATTCAGGGGTGGTTCGGGAAAATTTGGGGCGGAAGGCCCGTAAGGGTAGAACGGTCATTTTTGGGGGTTCGGGACCCAAAAATCACAAAATTGGGGTTGGGCCAGTTGAATGTGGCAATTTCCCATTTTTTTGTGATTTTTCAGAATTTTTCTAATTTTTCTAATTTTTTGGAATTTTTATTTATTTTCTAAAAAATTGGGAATTTTTCGGATCGTTGTAAATTGACCCTCGAAGCTTCGAAAATTATCGATCCAGACTATAAGAGTCCCGAATTGATCTAGATATTTTTTAGAAATTTCTTGGAAAAAATTTGGGAATTTTTATGAATTTTCTATGAATTTTACAATTTTTTGATTTTTTTAGAAATTTTTACTAATTTTTTATTAATTTTTCTGATCGAGTCAACCCGGTCAACCCTACCTTGACCCGACTCGGACCCGCTCGAACTAAAACGAGACCGTTTCCATTTTTTATATTTTTTGATTTTTTTAAACTATTTTCCTAATATCCAAAAATACGTAAAATAAACGGACGACCACGATTGATTCTAGAAATGATCTCGACCGTTCGCTCATTCGCGCCTACGTGCGCCTCGCCACACTCGATCGCGTCCACTCTGTGCACGAAACGACGCCGCACGCTTACTAACTAAAACGACACCGTTTTTTAATTTTTTTTTTTCTACCGATTAAACGAATTAATAAAAAAAAATGAAAAAATAATCTAATGGCCCGTAATCAAACTAGCCTATTTATCACAGCCGTCGGATCTAATCCGACTCAACTCGTCGGCACCAACGGCCGAGCCGACTAGACGACACCCTGGACCAATCACAGCTCGCTACCTAAGACTTTGACCTGTTGACTTGCCCACGTAGACTTCGTCTTCAACCTCTCGCCACCGACTCAACGGACGGCCGAGAACTTCCGGCGATGATCTAACGGCGAAACCTCAACTAAAACTCGCGAAACCAATTCCTATTGACTCGCCTTGACGTGTAAATCGACATATCCTAAAATCAAGCAATTTCATCAAGCGAATCACGAGCTATGAACTACGCACGACCTGCCACCGCCGAGTTCGAACACGCAAAATCAAGCCAAATCAAATAAATTCATTCATACACGAGCATCATAGGAAGTTCGGGAAGCTTACCTCGAGCTCCGATTGAGCTCGCAATGGCTAGAATCGCCTAGTCGAAGTTCGACCGGGCCGCGATCGTTGAAGGCTCGACTCGGTGTTTCGAGCAAAATCAATGCAAAAGGAAGATGCGATCGTGGTCGGTGATGTTCGAAGATCAAAACGCACACACTAATTCAACTCGATCGGGCCTGGGATAGTGCTACACCATGAACACACGAAAAGATGATCGAGAGGCCGACTCACCAATTCCGAGTGTTGCGGATCAATCAAGCTAGTGCGATCGCTTCCTGGAACTTGAGACGAACTTCTAGTGTCGATTGTGAGCTTCAATTCAGCTCGGATTGGCCGGCCGAGCAACTCACGGTTCGAACTCCGACCAGCGGCAATGTTGATCACGAGACTCTCTCTCTCTACCTTTTCTCTCTTTCTCTCTCTATTCTGTTTCTCTGGCGAGCACCAATGAGCCTCTCATCGTTTGGCGAAGCTTCTTGGCCTTTTATACCATTTTTTAAATTTGGCGCGTCGGGGGGAGCTTTGCTTGAGCCTCCCTCATGCCTTGGCACGTGCCAATTGGTCATCCGGACGGCGACGGAATTAGTTAGGATTCCGTCCATGTCCATTTGGCCCTCCGTCGATCACAAACGAGCATGAATTGTACTCGGACTTGGAAATGTTGACTTTCTATGCCGCCACGACTTTGACTGGCTCGCCGGAGCTCCTTCGGCTACCATTGGCCCTACCGTTGGTGGCAATCGATGCGTTCTTGCTCATGAACAAAACCCCCACATTAGTTGATCCAATTAGTATCGAATTGGTCCTCAATTTGATCGTTGAATCTCGGCTCCCAAACCTGCAAAACGGCGCAAGTCCGAGGAAGACGATGCATCGTTTTGGACCGGTTCAATCGGACCAACCACCGGTCGACCGGTTTGAACCGGTTCGGACGTGCAATTTTCAAAATTAATCCACATCTTTAGGGAATGTTTGCAATTAATTCTTAAAATTGAACTCGGGGGTCAAATACTATCTAGAAATGTAATTTTGGCCAAAAATTCCGATCAATTTTTATGAAAACCCCAAATTTTTCTAAAATTGCAAATTGGGGAAAAGTTCAATAGGACGCTTAATTGACCAAATTGGACCAAACCACCTATGCCAATCGATTCAGAATGTATGAAAACCTAGGGGCACGGTCCAATTTTACGACGAAAGTCCCTCAATTAAAAGTAATTTCAAAAATTTGCAAGTTGAGGGACTAAATTGCAAGAATTTTAAGAATTTTTGCCCAATTCATGCAATTCGCGTAATTGAGGCTGTAATTGATCAAATTGAAGCTTGGAAGGACTGCAATTGAATGTCTAGACTCTAAATGTGCGAAAATTGCAAATAAAAAGACTCAATTTGTATTTTTTATGCGAATTCAATCCTTAGTGTTATGAAGAAACACCTAAAATTGGATTCAATTTTAGATTTTTATTGAGGTCAATATGAAAATAGAATTAAAATAAAAATATTGGACATTTTTCTGTATTTTTTTGACCTCGAAAAGTATTTTCTATGAATTTTCTAGTATTTTTCTATTTTTCAAAAATATTAAAAAATGTGAAAAAAATGAAAAATTATTTTTTTTTCAAAAATGGTTCCTTATGCTTGGCCAAGGCTCCCAAACTTGATTTTTCAATTTTTTTGATTTTTTTAATGAATTTTTTAGAATTGTTTTAGAAAATAAAACTAAGGAAAATTGATTAAAAATCAACAACAATGCGCAAAGATTACTCAACAATTTGTGAAAATAAATACTATATATATATATATCCATTTCAAGTGAACAAGACTAAAAACTAGGATCACACAAAAGTGATTCCCCTCGGGCTAGAATCTACACCATTATCCGTCCATAGCTTCCACTTCCTATAACCAGTTTCACCTCACCGACTAGCTACTCTATAAAAGGTTAGAACAATGAGGGTGAGCTGAAGCTCGGCAAGTAAAACGTCTATCTAGACGACTAAATTATCGCAATGCCATTCATTTAGATGAGAGCAAAACAAAGCAAAGATGTACCACAATTATGAACAATCGAAGTATCGTATCGATGCGCGTAATATCGTGACGTTACTGATGAAGTAACGTATCGACACAAGATACACTGAAGTGTCGTTTCCGATACCAAACCACCCGAAGTATCGGGTTCTAATACCGGACATACTTGAAGTATCGACTTGGTACCAAACACAATGAAGTACCGCTTTTGATACCAAACACACTGAAGTATCGGGTTTACATCCACTTTCTCATTCATGCTCACTCGTTTACTCATTCTCATCTTTTATTACCGCAACCGATGAGGGATACATGCTTCATATTTATCCAAGAGACATAGGTCTCGATTTTGGGTTTTACCCTCACTTTTCTTCCACGAGACTCCGACCATGGAAATCATGATGGGACAAAAGTCCCATTTTCTCACGAGGGATATAAGCCTCGATTTTCCCTACTCTTGGGCTCCATTTCAAACAATTAATCTCACAATCAACATAGTCAAACACTACAGTCCAATTTCCTCACACCATGGGACACTCAAGACCATAAATCACTGTTTCTCACGTCATAGCACTACGAAAATGAATTCCTCGTTCCACGTCCACAACTATTCAGTAGCTCACTCATATCACTCTATCAAGCTACAAAGTTCATATTTAAAATGACTAAGTACTAGCAGCTACTCACTCAAAGACGTTACTCAATAGCCAATCTATAATATCCAGCAATGCCCAATTAAATCTATTGCACAAGCTATTCTCGGCCATCCACGAACACCTTCCAACACCCATATTAAATTATATCCAACCCAATCCAAGCAAACTAACATTATAGTCCATCCACCCATAGTTTCAGAACCTCAATTTATTAACCACATATCACGCGCACACCACCGAATCTCTTGAACACCTATCGAAGTTTTCGGCCAATTCATCCACAACTACTTCAATTCCTATCATTCAGCGATACACTGGATGATTAGGCTTTATCTTTTGCTTTCCACACCACATAATTCAGAATAATCCATCAAGTCCATCGTATATTATAAAAGAATTGCACAGTCATCCTTTAATATTCTCGGCCGAACCCCATTTCCAACTCCAATCCAATTTAGGCCAATCTATCAATAATCCAATTGATCATATCAAAATTCCTATTTGCTCACAACCATAATGCCTCGTTTTAAACAACTAACTCGACATGTAATGGAGTTTTTGTTCGGATGAGCATTTCCATCTCATCTTCAAATCGAGCTAAACTAAGAACATACCAGGATGATCTCGCTTAACAGATTACTTCTCTAACATCACGGATGTCGTACGTAACCAACATAATTATCGTATAAGAGCACCGAGCCATTTCGTTCATCCTCAAGGCTCAAGGCCAAGCTCTCTCCCCTTTTGAACTCAACTTCAATTCATGTCCAATTGTTGAGATTCGTAACAAATCGCCTCGGAAATCCTAATACTGGTAGCTAGTAAGTACTAACACAAAAATCGGAATCAATATAGTAAGTAGAGAACTCTAATATGTCAACCTACAAGGATTGGCCAAATACCCATGCCTAATTCATTTCAATTCAGCGATAATCAAGATGATTAGTTCCCGTTCCTCAACTACCCGTAGTCCACAAAGCTAATTCAAGTAACGGATCGTTCGTATAAGCACGTACACCCTTCCATGCATGCAAAATGTCCTCGATTCATAACCATTTTTCAAAACACCATAAATCGCCAAAACGAACAAAAATTGAAAAGGTTAGTGGTTAGGGTAGAAGAGTTACTTGCCTTAGGATCGCGAACAAAGAAGAACGAAGCTTGAATTGCGCCGAACGAACCTTGGGTCTCCTCCTCCAGCTTTGGTTTAGCTCAAATCCACGAAATTATATCAACTTCTTGGACAATCAACCCTTAGATATGAGTTTCCCACAATCTTACGGTCGCGTAGAAAAAAATGAAGCTCGATTCACCTTCCGGATGAGCTCAAACGAGCACTTTCTTCTTGGGCACACGTAGAAATTCGAGAGAGAGTCCCGGGTTGGGGGGAGTTCCACGAATAAAATGGGAAAAAGAGGGAGAGAAGAGAGAGAAAGAGAGAGCTTTTATAACAGGGGGTGTAAGGTCGGTTTAAGCGGGTCACGCGGTTCAATCCCGAACCAACTTTGACAAGATTAATTCCTTTGCGATCCAAAACAATCGTTGCTCCAAAAATTTTCTATCACTTAACTATGGTTGCACTCGTTGACCAACAAATTTAAATAGCCCATTGCCACATTATTTCATCCCTAACTCGTTGTCACTTAATAATCCAAATTCGACGTTGCCTAATTCGCTTGTAAGTTAATCGGGCAAAAATTTAGGCCGCCATACCTCATTTTGGCATGCTTGGTGGAACTCTTATGGTTGATCCGAGGAGTATGACAATGAGAACTAGAAATTAACGCAATCTAGACAAATTAGGCCATGAACACTCTCCACCATCCCTTATGATCAAATAGGCATATCGGAGTCATCAAATATATCTCCAACGGCATATTAAATGTAGATCGGTGCAGCTAATATTTCGAGACAACTTATTGGTGAGCATAGGGCACAAATGGAGATAAATCCGATAACATTAGCCATGCTAAGAAGGATATTCGAAGAAGGTCAAAATGAGATGCCTACTTTGTGATCGAGTATACGGTGTTAGATATATTGTATATATTAGGATTATGGTTTTCCTTTTAATGTATATATTTACATTTATAAACTTCCTTTTATGTATATTTATATTGGCTTTGTGCCTAATTGTAATTATTATCATTCTATTATCTACTTCTTTAAATCTATCATGGTATAAGAGCTAGGGTTTGCATCTTGTGAGTATTGTATACTAATTCCCAACTACGGTGGTCCCGTTCGTCTTCTTCGTTACACCTTCATTTTGCGCCAACCGCCCAACGTTGTTTTCATTACTACGATTTCCCGGTGTACCCAACTTTGTCTCGCCCCGATCTTCTTCGTCTGTCTCCTTGTTCTCACGATCAACCTCCGGGTTCTGTCTTCTTCACTCATTTATATATTTGCTTTCGCTTTGATTTATTGATCTCGAATCATATTTGATAGTGATCGGATTGATTGTATTGATGTTAAGTTACATGGCTATAATTATATTATTTGGAAATCCTTAGCGAAGGCTGCTCTTGTTTATCGTGATTTATATGAGCATGTTAATGGTACTCGTTCTTGTTCTACATCTTTGTTCGATACTACCGAGCCCAAACCCGGGGCTGATCGATTACCATACACGTATCTAAAATTATGGCTTGGCATGTTGCTAATCGGAAAGCATGGGCATTCTTATTTGGTTATATTAGCCTTGATCTTCGCCCTCAATTTTCTCAAACTGATGGTGCGAAACAATTATGGGATCAAATTGCGAGATATTTATACAGGACGTGGTTCTATTCAAGTTTATTAGCTTATGCAGGAACTTCGTCGTGTCACTCAAGGTACACGATTCGTGATTTTTATATTTATATGAAGTATCGTTGGTCCTAACTTGATGTGTTGGCTCATCTAGCATGTCCCACTTGTGCTGGTTGCACCGTTTGTGCTGCATTTAAACTTGAAGATCGAACAAGAATCATCTTTATGAATTCTTGATGCATCTTTCACCAGATTTTGAGGGAGTTCGAAATCAAATTCTCTATTGTTATCCCGCACCTTCTCTTTCTAATGTTTGTCAAGGAACTTTAGGTTGAGAAAACTAGATGAAGAATTCTTAGTACTCCTTCATCTCTAGATCTCTCTAGATACTAGCCACCTCGTAGACCGGTTTCCAATCTAGCTCCTCTCAACGTGGTTTTCACTGGCTATTCTCGGCATGGTTCTCAACATAGTTCTCGGTGTGGTTTTGTGCGTGGTTTCCGGTGTGTCTCTTCTCGGCGAGGTTTACATTTTTCTTTTTAACTACAGTAAGCAAAATGGACATTTCGAGGATTGATTTTTTAGAAGATGCGTGATCTTTCTAATGCACCTTTACACTCAATTGTACTGTCTCTTCTCCATCCACAAACCATGCCACTCATCCTCGTCTTTAGATGATTGTATTGTTATTATTGAGGCTAAGGTTTCTCATTTAGCTCAACTTCATATTGGTTCTTCACGTGCGTCTTCTTTTGTTGTTACCTTAATTGTTTGTGCAATCCTCAAGTGAACCTTTTTCCTGGATTGTGACACCCTCGATCTTATAGCCAATTCAAGCGTAAGTAATGGGCGAGATGCGATTTGAAACGCGGACGATTGGGGAAGGAGATAATCCAAGAATTGTGGAAACTAGCCTAAGAGCAAATCATGGTTCGGTTCGGTGTTCGGAGCATGCTTAATCTATAAATAACCATGCCACGGTGTCGCCCGACTATGTATTCGATTAGGGTACCGATGGTGCGGCACCCCTAAACCGAGCATGGTTCAATCGCAAACCTAACACGGATCGATCTTCTTTAGCCACACATTGACTATGAATTAATCCCTTAGCCAAAGATTGATTTCAGAATCGATTCAACTAGCAGTGTGCCAAAGATACGAGCTAACCTTGAATTCGTCAAAGGACTGAGTTTCACTAGAACCCCGTACCGAACATGCGCGGTCATAGATTGATCACCCTTGGCTATGCATTATGTCGTGGATGGATTATGGGCTGAGACAAGTCAATCCCGCATCAATCCCAAGTTGGTCATGAAAGGCTAACTCGGTTGTGTTTGATTAAATGCTTGGTACAAGACTGGGTGATTCCGACCTTAAGCCGAGCTAGGCATGGAAGTAATCGACCCTAACCTTCCCGGGATATTTCCTGGATGTGCCAAACCACGTGCTTGGCCGTGCCACCTTCTTGCACCGACCATATCCGATAGTGAGCCGACCCCTCTCCATCATGGCTCTGGCTAAGGGCGAATGCTTGAGGGCCCAAAGCTCGATCCGATCTTGGTCCAAATGGCATATGAGTTTCCCCGTGCGATGATAAGTAGCGCCTATGTCCTTCGCCACCTCATTGGCACAAGTTTCAAGAAAGATTAGAGAGCCAATGATTACCAAATCTTCTGTCATCATTAGCAAATCTTTGACTAGGTCAAGTGTAATCTTCTATAGTTATTGCAAAGTCTTTGAATAGTCAAATATAATCTTCTGTAATGATTACCAAATCTTTGACTAGTCAAATATAGTTTTTTAAGTGGATTAAGGATCTTTGACCAATCATGACACATGTCATTAGAATGCCCAAATTGCCATTAGTGATGATCTTAAGTTGATCCATGTCATTAGAGAACTTTAATTGTCATTAGGGAATAATCTTGGATTAATTAGATATCATCAAAAGGTGGATACCTCATAGGGGCATGTGGCACAAGAGGGAGACACCTCATGGGGGCATGTGGCATAAGGAGAACGTTCCCTTAGACAAGTGCCTAACCTAAGATCTTAGGCCCATTAGATTAGCTAGGTGGCCGAATTAATAACATCCCACATGAACCAATGATTATTTGCCACATCAATCATTGAGGCTATGTAGCAAATGGCCATGAATAAGATAATGCCATATAGACATATAATCATTACATCTTCAATTATTATAGATTATGTGGCAAATAACAAGAATTAGAGAACGCCACATGGAAAGTGAAAAAAGACAAAACCGACTTGGGGAGCAAGTCAAGAAAGCTATAAATATGCTAAGGACCCTCTCATTTGCACCCCTCACAAGCCTCTCTCTCTCTCGGCTCACCTTTTACCTCTAAAACTAGCCGCTGCCCTTACATGCCGAACCATCGCCACGCGAACGCCGACCATCACCGCCGACTTCTAACTTTGTCCTTTTTAATAAGTTCTTGCTAACAAGATATGTAAGTGAATTTCTAAACCTTTGTTAAGGTATGCGACTAGTGCTGAACTTGCGTGCTTGCATGAGAAATTGTGATCTTGCATGCTCTCTTTCATGAGTCGCCGCTATGGTGGTTGAGGTTATTGATATGATATGATATGACATGACATGAATTGCCTCATTCATGGGTGAGCGAGTGTGTCCCGACCGCAAGGTTTAGTATGGGATTACTAGGATTACCTCTAGAGAGAGGATGAATTCACTATTGAACTTGCTTTGGGTACGGAAACAATTTCTAAAGGCCTTTATAGGATGGCCCCATCGGAGTTAAAGGAGTTAAAAGTGCAATTGCAAGAATTGCTTGATAAAGGTTTTATTCGGCCAAGTACATCGCCATGGGGTGCGTTGGTTCTATTTGTGAAAAAGAAGGACGGGTCTTACGTCTTTGCATCGACTGTCAACAGCTAAATCAAGTGACTATTAAGAACAAGTATAATTTACCAAGGATTGATGATTTATTCGATCAACTTCGGGAGCGTCGGTATTTTCTAAGATAGATTTAAGGTATGGATACCATCGGTTAAGAATCAAGCGAAAAGATATTCGAAACGGCCTTGAGAACTTGCTATGGCCACTATGAGTTTACAATGATGCCATTTGGGTTAACAAATGTGCCAGCATTTTTGTGGATTTGATGAATTGGGTTTTTAAGGCATTCCTTGATCATTTTATTATCGTGTTTATAGACGATATATTGGTATACTCGAAGAATGAAGAAGAACATGCGCAACATTTGAGAAGGGCCTTACAAATGTTGTAGGAAAAGAAGCATTATGCCAATTTTAATAAATGTGAATTCCGATTGAGCCGCACGGTATTCTTAGGCCATGTGGTGTCGGGCGAAGGCATATCGGTAGATTCGGCTAAAGTGGAAGCAATGGTAAATTGGCCAAGACCCATGACGATTACGGAGGTCTCAGGTTTCCTAGGATTGGCGGGACATTATCGAAGATTTGTAGAATGGTTTTCTATTATTGCCGCCCCTTTAACACAATTAACAAAGAAGGATGTTAAATTCGAGTGGACGAAGAAATGTGAACAGAGCTTCTAAGAACTCAAACGGAAGTTGACAAATGCATTTGTTCTAACAATACCGTCGGGAAGGGGCGATTCGTTATCTATAGCGATACTTTGTATAAGGGGCTAGGCTGTGTTTTAATGCAACATGGCAAGGTAGTAGCCTATGCATCAAGGCAACTCAAGCCATATTAACATAACTATCCAGTTTATGATTTGGAGCTCGCTGCAATTATTTTTGCCTTGAAGATTTAGAGACAATAACTATATGGAGAGAAATTTGAAATATATATCGATCATCAAAGTCTCAAATATTTATTCTCCTAGAGAGAATTGAACATGCAGCAGCGGTGGTGAATAGAGTTGCTTAAAGACGATGATTGCAATATTATCTATCGTCTTGAAAAAGAGAATTAAGTCGCCGATGCTCTCGATCGCAAGTTTGCTATTGCGACATTGATAGTTAAAGAGTGGACATTACTTGCTGAAGTTCGAGACTCGGAATTCAGATTTGATGAAGAGGAAAATTTATGTAGACTATTCGCTATATTATGGATTGAGTCGGATATACGGCGAGGATTAAACCGTTATAACAAATGGATGCCGAATTGGTAAAGGCTCGAAAAGAATTAAAGAAGGAAAGGAACTTGAGTTCCAAATAGTTGAAGATGGCACTCTCATGTTTTGAGGATAATTGTGCGTGCCTAATGATGATAAGCTCAAAGAAGATATTTAATTAGAAGCACATCGTAGCCATTATAGTATCCATCCGAGAAACACCAAAATGTATCCAAATCTCCGGCAACATTATTGGTAGAGTGTATGAAGGTAGACATTACAAAGTATGTTGCTAAGTGTTTAACGTGCCAACAAGTAAAAGCTTAGCATTACAAATCGGAAGGATTACTACAACCGCTGAAGTATCGAAATGGAAGTGGGTACACGTCACGATGGGTTTTATCTTGGGGTTGCCAAGAACATAGAAAGAAAATGATTTAATATGGGTAATAGTGGTTCGATTGACAAAGTCCGCACACTTCTTATCATTATGGAAAACTTTCTCATTGGAGAAATATGCGAATTTACACATCAAGCGGATAATACGTTTGCATGGAATTCCAAAGTAACAATCACGTCGACCTTGATCCTAGATTTATTGCTACTTTCTAGTGGGTTTTCAGGCCGCATTGGGAACTAAACTCTAATTTAGTACATCATATCATCTACTTGAGCGATGGCTAGTCGAAAGGACTATTCAAACATGGGAGGATACGTTACGGGCATGTGTCCTATATTTCAAAGGAAATTGGGACGATTATCTTCATTTGGGAGAATTTGGCTATAATAACAGTTACTAGCAAAGTATAAGAATGGCTCCATTTGAGGCGTTATACGAAAGGCTTGTAGGACTCCGGTCTGTTGGGACGAAGTCGGGGAAAAGAAATTTACAGGTCCAGAATTAGTATAGATAACTATAGAAGCTATACAGAGTATTAGAAACCGCGTACGAATAGCTCAAAGCCGCCGAAGTGTTATGCTAATAAGTGGCGGAAATCATTAGAATTTCAAGTAGGCGACTATGTTTTCCTAAAGGTGTTACCCATGAAAGACATGTCACGCTTCAAGAAGAAGGGTAAGTTGAGTCCGAGGTACGTCGGACAAATTGAAATCCTAGAAAGGATTGGGGAATTGGCATACTAATTGGCCTTACCGCTATGATTTGCTAATATTCATGACGTATTTCACGTCTCAATGTTAAGAACCGGCGGTTCCGGTTCATGGCCACCCCTAAATTGGAATCGGTGGTTCTAGACCGGTTCAAGGGCCGGTTCCGATTTCAATTTTTATATTTAATTTTCAAATAATAAATTATGAAATAAAAAATAGCAAATTATCAAATATAAATTATAATCAAATTGTACATTGTAAGCAAATTTGGGGGGAAGGGCCTTAAACTTAATGAATTATCATTAAGCTCCTACATATCTTCTTGGGGATAGAAGAATCAAAGCCTATGTAGTTCTTTTACCTTTGATAACCCCAACTTACCTCATCGTCAATCATCGTTACTGTTTCGATAGTCGTAGCGGTGGTATGTTCATCATCATCATCATCATCGAAGAATTCGGCTTCTACATTGCAATCCATCTCTTGTTGTCGAAATGGAGCCTTTATCCAATCATTGAGATAAGTTTGAGCCTCCATCGAATCTGAATGTAATCTTGAATGTCGGTCGTCCAAAATTAATCCCCCCGAACTAAATGCTTGTTCAACCGCAACCGTTGAACAAAGGGTTGCTAAAATCTTTCTTGCGATGAGAGCGAGATTTGGAAATTGAGTTGAATACTTCTTCCACTACCCTAGAATTGGAAAATTTATGCTTTCGGATTCACCAAACTCAAAAGAAATGGTTAAATAGGTTTCTATTTCGGAAATATTACCTGTTGCTCCCTTTTGTCTTTTTTGCCTACTCAATAGCATTTTGTATCATCTACTAATTCTACTACTCTCCCCGTTTTATACAAAGACTAGATTGGGAAGATCCATTATCACCTAAATCATATCTACTACAAAATTCTCTATACAATTCTACTATTGCGTCTTTAACCGTTGCTTGTATAGTTTTAATTTTTATTATTTCATTCAAATGTAAACATTCATAACGGATATTCAGATAATCACCCAAATCGTCTAATTTCATACATGGGTCGAAAACAAAAGCAACCAAATAAATAAGAGGAATTCGATATAATAAAACAACCATTTTGCTCGCATTGCGATAATAGTCGAGTTAATTGATCATCTTTTTCATATTCTTCAAAAACATCAAGAATATTAACACATTTTATTAAAAATAAATGTATAGTAGGATAATAAACACCGAGATAAACTATAAGTTGTATTGTTAAAAACTTTTAAAAAATCTACTTTTTTTTTGTAAATATCCCACTCTTGTAGGAATAAATTAATTTCGGAAACATTATTTGAAATAAATGCTCATAATAAATTTTTATAAGCAAAAGATTGATTAAGTAACTCGTAGGTAGAATTTCAACGAGTCGGAACATCTTTTGAAATTTTTTTTGGTGTTTTTCTCTCGTGCTTTACAAAATCTATCCCATTCTTTCATAATTTGGGGATGTTTCCATAAAAATTGAATTGCTTTCTTTATTGGGCTAAGAAAAGTATCAAGAGTTTGTAAATCATATTGTACACATAAATTTAAAACATGGCAAGCACATCTAATGTGAAAAAATTATCCACCAAAAGCGGGTTTACAAATATTTTCTAAATAAGGAATAAAAGCGGTATTTGTCCCGGCATTATCAAAGTCAACTGAAAAATTTTATCAATCAAATCATATTCTTCTAAAACTTGCCTAATTACTCTACAAATATTATTGGCCGTATGCCTATAATCAAAAACTCGAAATACAATAACTCTTTTTTGAAAGTTCTAATCGTCTCCTATACAATGATATGTGATATCCATATAAGATTGAGTTTGTCAATGATCACTTCATATGTCGCTACCTATATGCACACGTCCATTGAAATTCGTAAAAAAAGTTTTTCAACTCTTTTTTTTCCTGTTTTATAAAGCCCAAAAATTTCTCGTTTAAGAGTATTTCTTGGAATGGGTTTTGCTTGCAGAAGCATATGCAATGTTTACAAAAAAATTAAAACCAAAATTTTCTCCAACATTAAACGTTAAACAATCAATGGCAGCCTATTGACCTAATGTTTCTTTATAAACTTTTTTATTGTAACGAAATAAAGGATGAGTGTTAGAATTGGTGTACTCGAAAACTTGTTGTTGTCCGATATAGATCCCCGCTTGCGTTGCATGTTTTGACCTCGAATGCCATTTAAATGTTCCATAGCCGCCTCCACCTATAAAACTATATGTTGTCCCATAATACTTACATTTTATCCGATACTTATTTTTGCCTAATTATTCCTTCGTGAAGTGTTTCCATATATTGGATGTACCCTCCCGTTCGGCTCCCGTGTTGTCGACGTTTTTTGACATCAATAGGAGGATGAAGACTTTCTTGAGTTGGAACGTGCTCGACGTTTGGAATAACATTGATATTATCATCCTCGTTTACTCAACATACAAATTCACAAGGATCATATTCATGAGGATGAGGATAATTGGATTCCCTCATCCGCATCGCGCTCTTTCCCTTGTCACCATATTTGCTTTCACTTGCCTTTTTGAAAGAATCAAGCGGAAAACGGATTCAGAAAATTGAGAGAATTGAGCGGATTGAGAGAATTTGAGAGAATTTATGAGAAAAAATGAAAGGGGGGAGGGGTATTTATAGAGATTTAGGATAGTTTTAATAAATTAAGAAAAAAGGGGGAATCCGTGGATCATTGCATTACAACGGTCGGCAGAGGAGGAAAGAGCCACATTAATTTATTTATTATTTTTTTAAGCCTTAAAGCCATTGGGCCTAACGGCGACAACCCTAAACCGAGCATTGTTTGATCGCGAACCTAATACGAATCGATCTTGTTTAGATACGCATCTACTATGAATTAATCCCTTGGCCAAGAATTGATTTCATAATCTATTGCGAACTAGTAGTGTGCCGACTTACGAGCTAACCTTGAATTCGTCAAAGGACCGAGTTTCACAAGGAGAAGGTTCCCTTGGACAAGTGTCTAACCAAAGATCTTAGGCCCATTAGACTAGCTAGGTGGTTGAATTAATAATAATCTACATGAACCAATGATTATTTGCTACATCAACCATTGGGGCTATATGGGAAATGGCTGTGAATAAGTTGGTGCCACATGGATATATAACCATTATCTCTTCAATTATTAGAGATTATGTGGCAAATAACAAGAATTAGAGAATGCCACAAGAAAGTAAAAAAAGATAAAACCGACTTTGGGAGCAAGTCAAGAAGGCTATAAATAGGCCAAGGACCTTCTAATTTGCACCCCTCACACGATGCTCTATCTCTCTCCCTCTCTATTCTCTTTTTTGCTCACCCTTCACCGCTACAACCAGCCGTCGCCTTTACATGCCGGACAACCACCACCCGAACACCGACCATCATCGCTGACTTTTGACTTTGTTTTTTTAATAGTTCTTACCAACAAGATATGTAAGCGAATTTCTAAACCTTTGTTAAGGTGTGCAACCCATGGCGGTTGAGGTTATTGATATGATATGATATGATATGATATGATATGATATGATATGAATTGCCTCATTCGTGGGCTAGCAAGCGTGTCCCAACCGCAAGGTTTGGTATGGGACGAATAGAACGGAACGACGAAAATGTTTACTCGAGCTACGAATGGGTTACCCTACGGGATGCCTCGGAATATAAAAAGGTGCATACCCATATGCTTCATCCAAGAAAGGATGGGTGGGCCCATGAAAAGCATGGGACGAATATGAAAAGATGAAGATTGCATGTTGATCTACGATTGCTCATAATTGAAGGGAAATGATATTACGCTCTTGTCGATTCATATTTTGATTGCATGTTACATAAGCTTAGTATTAGTCAACTTCCTAATTTAGGCTTAGAAATTTGCTTACCGAGAAGTTGTATCTCATTCCTTATCTTTTTAGATTTGTAGATATGGCTACTATTCCACCTCCACGATTTGGTCTCGCGATGTCAATGGAGGTTATTCATGTTGATGTCGTAGATATAGAAAGTGACACCACCTTCCGAAGTTACCTCACTACTGTAAAGGTGGAGGAAGGACTCGATCATTAGGTCCCGCATCGTTATATAGCATGGTACGTCATAGAGACATGCTTAGCCCTATTCGAGACTTCGATGGGCCACTAGGTTTCAATAGTGGCGAATGGTTGCATAATATATGAAGGGGAGAAAGTGAACTTGTTTTTGACAAGGAAGGGAGGATAGTCTTTTTGGATAATGACCTTTTGGACTACCATTGCCACTAGAGGAGCTAGGCGTAACCATGCCCTAACCGATGTTATATGTATATAGAAGCATACATTAGTTTGTACTAGATAACATATATGGGCATGTATTGAAAATGAGGTATATATCACGCTAATGAGGTAGTGTATTTTGTGTACATGTTTGTTGTGTCTCTTCCCTTATCGTGATCACTAAATAGATGGCGATTTAAAAGCCACGTTTTCGCATGTAAGAAAATTATTAAATGAAAATTTAAAGGGACAAAATGAGGTTGATGTGCCTAGGACGTCATTAAGCCTCCCCCGCGACACTAAGGCCCCATGGCCTCAATCGATATCGATCCTAATCGGCAGCAAGTCAAAAGTACTATCGAGAGTGTTAAGCCTCTCATGTGGTCCCAAGGTCGAGTCGGGGTGTCACATGGATTCTTGACTTTGGGGCTGCTGTGGCATCTCGGTCCCACCACTTGCTTACTAATCACGCTCTGTTTTAATCGATAGTACATAATATAATGGCGCAGTCTTACACTTTACCCCAATGTGGGGAGGAGATCATTAATGAGGGTTTAGAAACGAGGATTTAAAGGCCCAAATTAGCGTATCAAAAGGTAAAGTGTTTGGGGATAGAGAAATGAAATGCTCTTCCTTACCTTATGATGTTTCAAGCTTTCATAGGATATCACCTGGAGCTATCACAAAAAGATTAATGCAAGTTAGCACAATAAAGTCTTACCTCGATCTTTTCTCCAAAACGTTAACCGTGAACCTCTAGATATGCCTCGGTGTGGGGTGGTTCTTGACGGGGTTATATTAAAAAATCTCACTATTTGGTTCGGGAGGGTTTGTAAAAGATTAAAAGTGTTTGGGAAGAATAAAAGGAAATGCATTTTCATCATTTCAATTCATGTAATCACTACGAATGATCTCTATATCCATAGACGAAGGTTCTTTCTCTCAACCTATTACTCATCACTTAATGTGTATAGGACATGTTTGGGACAAGGCTTGCCTCTTTTTATTTGAAAGCACATCCTTTTGAAAATCAATTAAAATAATCCCCTTTGAAAAATTTTAAGTCATTTTCAACAAAATTTAACTTTGTGGGGATTTTAAACATGAAACTCATATTCAAATGTGCTTGGACAGCTTTGAAAAAGCTTTTTTGAGATGAGCTGGTTTTAAGATTTAAAATTGATTTTTTCAAATATTTGAGAATTCGGTATCTCCAAATTCTAAGGATCTTACCTACTTGAAAGAATTCAAACTTTTAAGGGATAATGAAATCATCCGACTTCTTCATTCCACAAAGAACTTGAATTGTGTTCTCTGCTTCGGGAAACATAGGTGAAATTGAATGAGTAAGGATGTTCAAAAATTGAAATTTGCACTAACCTTTCGGGTAGTCGTTCACAAGGTTCTAGGGATAATATGCTTAGCTCATGTATCATGCTTTGAGGAACTTACAAGAGAAAAGATTTGGTATGTGTGCATGCATGCATGTGTGCATGAGGTAAGTCTAATATGACTCGAGTCTTCATGGAGAAAATAGCAACATTGTCGGCCTTTGATTTCATTTTAAGGATAATACTTCTTGACTACGTCCGCATTTACAAGACTTGTTAACTCTTCGACCTCAACATTTACAAGGATGAGTGCTCCTCCTGGTAGTACCTTCTTGATTCCATAAGGGCCTTCATAATTCGGGGTAAATTTTCATTGAAGATGCGGGGTATTTAGAAGTACTTTTCTCACAACCAGATCTCTCACTTCAAAAGTTTTAGGTTTGACTTTCCAGTTGAAAGAGTTGGCCACTCATTTTTGATAACTTTGGCTGTGACAAATAGCTTTCAAACGTTTTTCTTCTAACAGGTTTAGATGTTCATGCCTCTGCTAGATCCATTCGGTCCTTGAGAGTTCAACTTGAGATAGGATTCTTAAAGATGGAAATCTCAACCTCTATGGGTAGGACCGCTTCCATACCACATACCAAAGAATAGGGTGTTGCTCCAATTGAAGTTCGGATTGAAGTACGATATGGCATTAGCGCATACGGTAATCTTTCGTGTCAATCTCGTTATTTCTCAGCTGTTTTAGATAGAATCTTCTTGATCTTTTGTTCGCGGCTTCCACAAGACACCGTTCATTTGTGGGCGGTATGGGGATGAGTTAAGGTGTCGACTTTGAAATGACTCAATAAGTCATCAATCACCTTGTTGTTTAGGTTTGAACCATTGTCCGTAATGATTGTTTGAGGGACTCCGTACCTAGAGATGATGTCTCTCTTGATGAACTTTTCCATATTCTTAGCTGTGATAGTAGCATACGAGTTAGCTTCAATCCACTTGGTGAAGTAGTCTATCGCTACCAGGATGAAGCGATGTCCATTTGAAGCTTTCGGATTGATCAGCCCAATCAAATCAATGCCTCGCATGGAGAATGGCCAAGTTTCGGACATCCGATGTAGCTCGTTTGAAGGCACGTTAATTACGTCGCCGTATACTTGGCATTGGTGATAAGATCTCACATTTTGTTGTAGTTAGACTCCATGGTTATCCAATAATATCTAAGTTTCATGATCTTTTTAGCTCGGAGATGGCCATTCATATGTTGTCCATATTCTCCTTCATGAATCTCTTTCATAATCAGGTTAGCTTCTTTGGTGTTTAGGCAATTTAACAAGACCGAATCAAAACACTTCTTGTAGAGAATTTGTCTGTTTATGAAGAATTTGAAAGCTACCTTCGTGATGTACTTCTTATCACTTGGCGAACTGTCCTAAGGAAAATCACCTTTCGGGAGGTAATTCTTGATATCGTGATACCAGGGATTTTCCATCGAATCCCTCTTTAATTATCATGCAATGGCCTGGTTGATTTAGAATGTCCACTCTCAAAGGCTCTATATTAATGCCTTCTTGCACTTGAAGCATTGATGGTAGAGTGGCCAAAACATATGCAAAGTGATTTTGAGTTCTTGGCAAGTATTCAAAGATTACATCTTCAAACTCCTTGGCTAATCCCTTAAAGAATTTATGATATGGCCTAAGTTTGGAGTTTTTTGTCTTCCATTCTCCTTGTTTTTTCAGGGATGATAAGCATTAAATCTCCACATACTTGTAATTTGTGCACCTTTATTGAAATGGCCAATTGCGGATCAAGGATGCAAGCTTTATATTCGAAACATTGTTGGTGCATGGTAAAACCAACTTCGCAGAAACTAGGTAATGCTTGACCCTCTAGGGACATTAAAATTGCCCCGGTTCCTAATCCGGAAAGGTTTACAAGCACCATCAAAATATATAGTCCATATGTCTTCTAATATGCTCAAGATACGATCCTCGGTTTCTTCTTTGGTGCTCTTGAGGATTTTCGCGTAATAAATCAGCGATGGCTCTTCCCTTCATTGAATTTTAGGGAGAACTTTTAATATCAAACTCGAGATAGGAGTACTTGTCATTTAGTAATATTTCCAACCGGAGTGGCTTTTCAAGGAGATACTTGATTGGTCATTTTCAATGACCAGACTTGATATGATGATAGAGAGTATCTGCCTCAATCTATGGAGCATCTAAACCAATGCAACACAAGTCCTTTCGACTTTTGGATAGCTAGCTTCAGATGTAGTAAATTTCTTACTCGGGTAGTAGATTACCTTTTTTTTTCATCTTCGGGACTTGTTTGTGCCGAAGAGCACCTAAAGACTCATCATGGACTGTTGTCGCGACCTAAAAAATAATTTTCTTAGGTTAATGGATTATCGAGGTTAATTTAATGACTAACCTAATACGGACTCTCCCAAGCCCTACCAACTCGCAACTTTGGTTAATTAGAATGATTTAGAATTCGGAGTCGCCACTAACTATTTTGGGTAGGTTGATTAGAAACCTAAATAAAAATAGCGGGAGGACTATTCTTATTTCTACAAACCAGAGATTGTGGATTCGGGGACTTGATTACATTAACTAATTAAAGCTAATGCCCTTTCGGTACCTTAATTCCATGAGATATCCTAGATCGGCAACCCAAGATGGATTGAATTCACTCTAAGCTCGAACGAGGTATTTTTGTGTTTTCACTTTCTTAGATGCAATGCATGAATGACAATGAATGCATGAATGAACAAAAACAAATGCAATAACATGAATAAGTGACTAAATAAAAGGATGCAATGCAAGACATGGAAATTTAATGTTACGTTAACCTATATGCAAAATTAACTAACCAACTTAAAACATGCCGGATGATATATGACCTATATGCAATGATGATTTATCCAAGAAAAAATCGTGGATGATAATTTATTCTAACATGCAAGCAATCGAAATAGCAAATGAACTAAACATGCAAATCGGCCCGATTAGACTAAAACGCGAAGAAGCTAAACATGATTTTGTTTTAAACATCGCATAACATAGCATGACATGGCATAGAGACAAGATATATGACACGATAGATAATGTTATACAACATGTGATTTTCCAAAATAACGATGCATGAATATGTAATTTTTTTAAAAAATATGGTGTGCAAGATGCATGATATTTGAAAACATGATAAGCAAAAATATGATAATGCGAGACATGAATAATTTTTTTAATTTAGAAAGATATGCGCAAAAATCTTAATTTTTCAATCAAAAGATTCACATCTTGCAATTGATAGGAGAATAATCAAAATAGGCAAAATATTTTAAAAAAATCAATCAAGGATTAGTATTTACCTATTCCGAAGATTAGCTTTCCAAATTTGAAACGGTTCTCGAGTGGAGATCAAATTACGTACTCACATGGGGCTACATTTCCCGGTACGATGTTGAACAAGGGAATGGTCTGCGAAGATGGGCAACGCCAACGAAAGAGACTTTAGTTTGACCGGCTTTGAAACGTCCACAAGAACTAGCGTTCACCAAAAGAATTGAGAAACAGGACCCAAAGGCAACATGATTTGGCCCCTTTGCAAACTAACAAATTTCGATACTTTATGGATAGTCGAACGATGCAAACATTGAAGAGCAACGGGATATGGCAAGAACGAGAGGGTAAATATGATCCCGCTGAAACGTCGGACTTAATACATGGGCACACTTGGAGACCACGAAGGAAAACACCTGGGATTGGATTAGGTTCACCCGAACACCAAGATCGCCGAGACTACCTTTCGTCGGGATGGCTCGTCGAGATCACAAGGAGATGCGGAAACAACAAGAGACCTTGAAATGGGTTGGATGCACTTTGATTAGTTACCGAATACAACAGGATGTTATCGGGTATGGTTGGAGCCTTGGAGGCTCATCGCTCATTGATGCTTTGAGAATCGATCGGTTCTCTTGCTCTCTCCACAAAGGCGTCGCATCCCATGTATATAACCTGTGATTGTGCACAAAATAAAGCAAAAATTGCAGAATAGTCTAAGATGTGCAATCTTGTTTAACCCATTATATCCACCGGAAATCATAATGGAGGGTGATGACTTGGTGGAGACCTCCAATGGACTTTGCCGATTGTCTTCTTGTGTGCCTTCTACACGCGCCTCTCTCAACGTTGATCTCTCCAAATTTTTGAGCATGACTTGCCTCTCCCCTAACGAGGTTCCTAAGTGGCCATATATGACAAATTGTGTGGCCCTTGCCTTTGTGAAGCATAAGGATGCTTATATAGGGACAATTAGGTCAAGTTAGGGGCTCTAACTTTTGGCTCTTTGTGAAATAGACCCCGAATCGCAAGACCTTTGTAATTAAGCCCCGGGAAGACTTAATCACACTTATTTAAGTTCAAATCAGCCCATATTCCTTAAAACTTTCGGCACAAGATCAATTCGGATAATTCAATTAAGTTCAAAACCTTGAATTAAGTCCATCCACCGCCATCGATGAAAATGTGAATGCAATGTATGCTAAAATAAATATGAAAACTAAGTTAATTATTTTTTGTAGGAACTAAAATTTAATTCCTCATTTTTTATGCAAAATAAACGATTAAAATGTTGGTCAAAATTTAGGTGTGAACAGTTTGCCCCTCTTTGAGTGGAGGCTCGCAGAGGTTTTGCTCAAAGACCAAGTTGAACCTAAATTTTGCAAAGGCAAACGATGCATGAATGATAATTTTTTGCGGGAGTTTTAATCCCATTTTCTATGCAAAAGGAAACGATGCATGAAATGCAGAGTTAGAAATAACATGTGCTAGAGTTTCTCTCCATAGAATGGATTAAAAATCTGCACATTGATAGCACATGAAAATACTCATTTTACAAAATACCTCATAATGCTTGATGATTCCCTTAATTTCCAAGCTTCTTGTGAATGCGAGGATTTCAAGGTATCGGGGTGCCTTATACTGTTACCGGATGTATCGGTCCGATGCGAGACAACGCATGATATAAGTAGTGTTGAAAATATATTTTTCGAGATCACAAGAGCTACGTCGTTGTGAATCAAAAAAAGAACCAAGATCACAAAATGATCTTAAGGTACTAGGGCCTTATCCGTTATTAGAGGTTTTCCTCTAATGCGAGACAGTGAAGATATATGTAGAGTTTGAAAAATATGTTTTTCGAGATCACAAGAGCTACGTCATTGTGAGTCCAAAAGGATAATCAAGATCACAAGAGCGTACGTCGTTGTGACTTGATAAAAAGGCCAAGATCATGAGTGCATATGTCATCATGATTTGGCAAAAGAGGGCCGAAATCGTAAGAGGTACGTCGTTATGATTTGGTTAAAATGAGCCAAGACCACAAGAGCTACGTCGTTGTGACTCGGTATGGGATCAAAATCACGAGTGCTTATGTCATCATAATTTGATAAGAGTCAAAACCATAAGAGCTACGTCGTTATGATTTGACAAAAGATCAAGATCGCAAGTGCATATGTCATTGCGATTTGACAAAGGTAAAGATCATGGGTGCATATGTCGTCATGAATCAATACCGTTGAGGCTATATAACACAATTATAAGGGAGGTACCACCAAATCGAATTGATAAGTACAGAAGAGATGTGTTGCCTGAATCTCGTCAACGCGAACACGAAGAGAATGAGCTGCTTGAATTTCTTCAAAGAAAATATAAAAGTTCAAAATAATGACTAAAGTCAATTTGAAAAGGGTTCAAAACACTTACCTAAATTCTCCGATCGAATGATCGTGGAATGAGTCAAGTCGACTTTATCATACTTGAATGATCATGGGGTACTGATGCTTGTCTATTATCAAAGATTTCTCCTTGATGCGAGATGGTGCAAAATAAGTATGTCTTTCGAGATCACAAGAGCTACGTCGTCGTGAACTCGAAGAGAAATAGAATCAAGACCACAAGAGCATACGTCATTGTGATTTGATAAAAAAAGAACCAAGGTCATGAGTGCATATGTCATCATGATCCGGTTTGGATCAAAATCATGGGTGCTTATGTCGTTGTGATTTGATAAAAAGGACCAAGGTCATGAGTGCATATGTCATCATGATCTGGTTTGGATAAAAAATCATGGGTGCTTATGTCATCATGATTTGATAAAAGAGCCGAGAATCATAAGAGTTGTGTCATTATGAGTCGACTAAAGATGTTTGAATTCATAAGAGCTACGTCGTTATGAATTGATAATACATTGAGATCGCCAGTGCATATGTCTATGCGATTTGATCATAAGAGCTACGTCGTTATGATTTGATAAAACGTCAAGATCGCCGGTGCATATGTCTTCATGACCCAATAAAAAGGCATATTACCCGAATTGAACAATATTTGAGAGGAGTATCACCGAATGAAATCGATAAGTACGAAAGGGGCATATTGCCCGAATTGAATCATAACAACTATCATCGAAGAGTTGTTAATTTGAAAAGGGGTTCGAAAGCTTACCCGGGTTCTCCGAACGAATAATCAAGGAACGGGACGCATTACTCGTATCGTACCCGCTTAATCACTTGAGATGAACATAGTTAACCTTCAACACAACATGATATGTCCATAAATTCTTGAATTTTCGTTTACATTACGAAGCTCCATTGGGGAATTTGCTAATAAGGAAATCTATCCGATCCTTTTGACAAATTTGATCAAATCGAATGAGGAACCGTACTAAAAAAGGACTTTTCACTCACTCTTATGAAAAAGGTTTTGAAACCCGACCATTGATACGGGTAAAAGAATCACTTAGGGTTATCATTACACTCGACAAGGGTCCGAATATCAATGCATGTTTGTTATTCGAGGTTTTCCTCGGATGCAAAAATAGCGAGAATGTGTAAAGTAGTGTAATGAATGCCACATGAGCTGATCGGGTGTAAGTGTAAAGCAAGATTTTGCTACGCAATCAAGAGACATACCTGAAATCTCTTGAATTGTCACAATAATTTCATGAATTCGCTTGCATTAGCAAGCTTCATTGGAGAAGTCGGATACCCGGCGGTTGCCTAGTGGGCGTACGCCGGCACGGCTCGTTCATTTAATAATTCATGGATGAATTTCAAGACCTTGGAAGGTGACTCGAATATCGAGAATGCATTACCTGTCGAGACAGGGGTCAAAGGTAACATGTACAAGTATACATGCTAAAATTGGTTAATGAGATCATGCACAACTGCTCAGTTGAGTGGCATTATCAATTTCCTTAGCTTAAGCATGTTTAAAAACACATGACCATAATGTGGTTCATGCATAAGTATTCTTTCAAGTTTGCATTACCAATTCTGTTTAGAGAGAGTATCACATTATGAACACGTCAAATGCAACCTTGAATGGGGAACTTCATCCGAAAGGGCTTTCTCTCACTCTCGAGAAAAGCTATTTATCCCGATCATAGGGATTTAAGAGAAATCACTGAATCTTACCATCATCGCATTCGACAAGGGTCCGAGTAATCTCGCAATAGATACGACCGAGCCGATCTGGAGGTCTTGATTAGGATTGTAATGAGGGTTAGGTCAAAGGTTTACAAAGGAGACTCCAATTGAGTCAATGCTTGTTGAAATGAAGTTCTTCGTCATCCGCCCGGGTTTACAAGTCAAGAACCCCGCAAAAATGAGAGAGAAATAATCTTGCTCGAACTTCTTCGAGCGATGCTTAAAACCATTCAACTCCACGTTATCTCAAGTGCCCTAATCGGAAGAGACTTTCAAGGGTTGTAACGTAGGTTAGGATAAGGAATTGAGGAACGAAAAGGCTCGTTTTGGCTCGAAAGTGTAGGGGAAAGGCTTGATGTTGGTGGTCACCGCTGTTTTGTCACCGATCTTGGTCTTCCGGAAATGTCTTCGAAAAGAATACCATCATTGAATGATGGATGGTAGTTTTCTACCGAGAATTGCACTTTGCAAACCGACTTTTCTAGGGAGTCTTTTTCACAACCAATCTCCGTCGGGGATTTAAAAAAGACACAATGCAAACATGTACATGGAATTTACAACTTAACATGCAAAAATGTACATTCAAAATTCAGAAGTACTTCTCAAATGAACAAGAATTTGAATGGGCATTGGCCTTACTTTTGATAGGCACTTTGCTTTTTCATGGCCAAAATTTTTTATGGGATCAGCCTTTGTTTTTCTTACTCCCGACTCCCGACTTTTCCTTCTTTTTTTTTAGAGAGAGCTTGTTCTTTTTTTTTTTTCTCTCTTTGAATTTTTTTGTGCCTCAATTTTCTTCTCTTTTTTTTTTTTGGAGTGGGCCCTTTTCTTTTAGGCCGCATTTGATTTTCATAATCCTATGATTTTGACAATCCCATGATTTGGAATTACAACAATAAGATAATTTACAAACAAAGATTATGCCAATCATCACATGAAAAATCTTAAATACAAGATGAGTTCACTTAAGAATCCTCTGTCGGGCGAGCTTTCGGTTCGCTCCTTGGAAATGGTGCCATCTTTGTCTTGGAATGAGCAATGATCACCAACAATGGTTTAAGAAATGAATTTGTAGGCTCAAGTAGGCTATGCAAAGGGTATAGTGTATAGGATAGAGAAATGAATGCTCTTCGTCATCCTAAGGCACTTAAATTAAAGTTCGAGTATAAATGCAAAGAAATACCCGAAGATTGATGTTAGTCCGAGCAAGAAAATTTCTAACCATTTACCTCGAGTGTTGCTGTTGGAATTACCTCGTCCGGGCCCCGATGTGGGGTGGGGTACTTGACAGGGGTAAGAAATGAAATCACCACTCAAAGAGGTTAACAATGGTCACCTTTAGTGTTTAGGATTGAGAATGAATGCCTCCTTCACCTCGGCGATCGTATCTTTCGCGAGAAAACCCTTTACCTTGGGAATGCGAAACCTAGCTACCGCTCAACTCACTAAGGTTTAAAACGCGGGACATATGTGGAATGGCTTGCCTTTCGTCATCCTATCATGCCCCATTCAAGACATTTGATGCATTTATGAAATTTATGCTCCCTATTCGGAGTTGGTAAATTAAACATGTAGAATAATCATACATAAACAATGCAATGGGTGAGCATTATGCCAAAATGTAGTAATCTCAAACAACTTGCCATGCTTTATGAAAACGCATTTGCTCGAAGAATAAAATAGACTAGCATGAGAAAAATTCTTAGGGAATGGGGGATTGTGGGTTGCCCCGAATATGTGAATGGATCAAACAAGTTGTGGAGCTTAGTCCCCGAATCGAGGAGTGACTCGTCAATCAGCCCTTACGCAAGAAAAAATGTGTTCGAATAATAAATCGAGTAAAGACTCGAGAAACTTTATTGACCAATATTGTTAACCGTCACACTAGGTCGCTCCCCCTAGCAAGAACAAGTAGTGTCATCTTGAAAATGGCATGAAATAGAGAATACATACTTTCTTCTCAAAGTCAAGGCCTATTTGCCCCATTTTCAATGGGAATAGGCATGTCGGATGATCATGGCTTTGCCAATAATATGAAATTGCCCCGGACATGGCCGGTGTTGCCAACTCGGTTACGAGCTTTGGCAAACCACTTGTTTTCACATCTCGATCCTTTTAGCTTGGCACCTGCGAGAATGAAAATGGAAAGTTATTTTAAAAAATGATCGGGTCGACAAGAGATACTCCCTTTTGAAATCGGGCAGCCTTGATTTCGTCTTTTTTCGTCGATCGACAAGGTACGATCAAAGGATCGAACAAGGGCGAAGCATGGATCGGCCTCAACTGGACAATGAACTGAATTTTACCAAAGACGTCGGCTTGATATTCATGCGTTGGGCCATCTAAGGATCGATCAGGCGATGTGTAGTGAGAGTTAAGAATCGCCCTCTTGCCCCCGAATTGATTCCCAAACACATAGTAGATGGATCGATAAGACAAATAGGGTTAAACTACATGTTAGCCAATTCTGCAAATTTTTTTGAAAACCTTTTTTTTTATTTTTTATTTTTAAAACCTCGGGACAAGAATTCTTGAGAAGCCCAACCCTCGTGCCTACCATAGATGACAAATTGTTTGATAGTTGGCTATCGTCATCGGGTTGGTTTGGGATGCTTCGTCAAGATTCCAAAATAATGAAAAACTTCGGTAAATTTATTGATAAATGAATCAATCGAATTACATCCTATTGAAAAGTAAAATCCTAAAGTGTGACATTGAATGGGAATAAAGATCCTACGAGAGTAAAGCAACCTAAAACACCCGAAGGAAAGCAAGAAATATCCCACGTAGGGGATTGCATGAACATAAAAATGTTACTTGATTTGGGTCTACGTCCACTTTCTCGCGAGATGAACTCTCTTGGCTTCGGGGGGACTAATCATCCCATGTATTCCAAGTAACATCACGGGGAAAGAACGATGCCTCGGAGATATCTCGTCCTTGAACATATGAGGGTACTCCGGTTGCATGCTCGGGACTACCAGCATGTCCCGATCTCCACCACAATACTTCCACGCACGGAACATGAGATCGCCAATGAATCATGCTCGGGCGCGAAACCGCAGGGGTAATGCATTCTTCAAGGGAGTGACCTTCTTGACCACAAGTGAAAATCACGAGAACTTGCCCACGCTGAAATTTCGAATGTTCTCAATCAAGGGGAAGGCTAGTTCCCATTGGAACACCCCTTTCTTTAGGAGTACCGGCCATAGAACCGACATTGATGTGGGGATCGAAGTAAATTCCCTTCCCATTACCATTGGTGGTTCATCCCATGGAAGCTGATCATGACGAGGGATTAAATAGCGATTGGTATTGCACGCCAAAGGAAAGGGTCGAATCATCTCAAGCTGATGCTCGAGAAGTTGAATAGCATGCTCCATGACATTGATGGTTCTATTCATTAGAACACCCCATGCATGCATTCTATCTTGAAGTTCAACGATCCTTTCTCTTGTAATGACTGCAACCTTAGCTTGGTCAGCACTCTCCTTGCTCTAGATCGAGTTTTGTGAAAATATGAAGAATCCATGATAGATCACCTACAGAAAGTAGTCATCCAATGAGCATAACAAGTGAAAATGATAAGTCGATCCATGGCCCTAAACTGGACTCACATTCATGACCCGACTTGACTCTTGATAAAAAATCCAGGGAATTTCAATTTCATCAGATTTTGGAAAACAATTCGTAAAAATTCATAATATGGTCAAAATGGTATGAAACTCTGCGAGCTTGTAGACGAGAGGCTGATGAACAACTTTCATGTAGAGTGATTAGACTAGAAACGAGTGAATCAATACAGTTTAATGTATTCTTCCGAAACATCACGTTCAGAAAACTGTTTTGTCCGCAGGTTATAAAAATAACGAAGGACCCCCTTAGAGTACGCGATTTAAATTCTGAAACTTTGCAGGATATTAGTTGAAACATATATCTATAACTTTCATGTTTAGTGGTTCCTCAAAAAGGCACGATTTCTGGCATTAAATGGCAAAACGATTCTGGAGTCTGAAAACGTATGAAATTCCAGCCTGCTCCACTCCGGCCATTAATTCCATAAAAAATGGAAAACATATTGGATTACCATGAAACTTTTTGATGCGGTGGTTCAAGATCTTATGAACATTTTTCATTTGAAGTGTGGAAATTGAATATCACTTGAACGAAGTGAAAACATTCGAACAAAACAGCAAGGTCAGCCTGAAAACAGAACTGAATTACTAACTGAAAGTATAATCAAGGGTGACAAGCCTAAAATCCGACGAAAATTCCTTAACAATAGACCTGATAAAGCGAAATAAAACAATGACAAGACTCGAACGACTAAAAGCCTATCACTTCAGGGCCCTGTCCCATTCTTCGATCTCTTGGGTTGGGGGAGCCAGCATCAACTCCTTCTTTGTCACTTCCCAGACTGAATGTTGCCATGCCCCATGAAGTGATAAACTAATTGGATGACGCATGTAATAATACAAGACGCCTAATAGCCATGGACTGACCCAAAAATATAAGTGAGTAGGAAAAAAACGATTCAAGAGAATACCGCCTTTGAATACCCAAAATAAACAAACACATAGACATGCGCATGAAAATGCTTGTGAGGTTCGATTTCTATCTAGCATGGCTTGACAAAGGTGGAGCCCCAGGGATATCCAGACTAAACCACATCGGCTTGCGATTGAACCAAGATCCCCCGCAGACATCCAGCTCGGCCAAGTAACGACCCACATCACACGGCGAATGATGGAGGTGTTAACTCTTGGCACCTATTTGAAATAGTTCGGGACTCGAGAAGGGCGACTCGGGCCGGACAACGATGGCCGAAGTATCCCTAATCAAGTACCATCCTAAGCCTAGCCATTCGGGTTCAATGGCGGGTTGTGTGTGCTAAGTGTAAATGTGAAAACAAGTAAAAACATGCACGGCAGTTCATAGCATCCAACACTTCAATATAAACCATACACAATCTCCTTCAACCTACAAAAAAAGGTTAGAAAACACTCATCCCCTTATCACTCCAATTCTGCAAAAATATTTAACACCCTCAAATGTCGGTTTCAATCAAGATCGCCAAAAGCGAGACATCTATGGAATTTGCTTTAGGCCTAAATCCACTAGAACTATTAATTTTCCAAAAGATTCAAGCGAACCAGCTTAAGTCTTGAATTCTTTCAACAAATTAAAGTTAGTCGCCAAGCTGTCGCGACCTAAAAATAATTTTCTTAGGTTAATGGATTATCGAGTTAATTTAATGACTAACCTAATACGGACTCTCCCAAGCCCTACCAACTCGCAACTTTGGTTAATTAGAATGATTTAGAATTCGGAGTCGCCACTAACTATTTTGGGTAGGTTGATTAGAAACCTAAATAAAAATAGCGGGAGGACTATTCTTATTTCTACAAACCGGAGATTGTGGATTCGGGGACTTGATTACATTAACTAATTAAAGCTAATGCCCTTTCGGTACCTTAATTCCATGAGATATCCTAGATCGGCAACCCAAGATGGATTGAATTCACTCTAAGCTCGAACGAGGTGTTTTTGTGTTTTCACTTTCTTAGATGCAATGCATGAATGAACAAAAACAAATGCAATAACATGAATAAGTGACTAAATAAAAGGATGCAATGCAAGACATGGAAATTTAATGTTACGTTAACCTATATGCAAAATTAACTAACCAACTTAAAACATGCCGGATGATATATGACCTATATGCAATGACGATTTATCCAAGAAAAAATCGTGGATGATAATTTATTCTAACATGCAAGCAATCGAAATAGCAAATGAACTAAACATGCAAATCGGCCCGATTAGACTAAAACGCGAAGAAGCTAAACATGATTTTGTTTTAAACATCGCATAACATAGCATGACATGGCATAGAGACAAGCATATATGACACGATAGATAATGTTATACAACATGTGATTTTCCAAAAATAACGATGCATGAGTATGTAATTTTTTTAAAAGAATATGGTGTGCAAGATGCATGATATTTGAAAACATTATAAGCAAAAATATGATAATGCGAGACATGAATAATATGCATGATATGGTTTCCCGGCAACCATGTGTGAAGATGATATTCTTTTTTTTAAAAAAATGATATGCAAAAGATACGATACGCATGGGATATGCAAGTTATGCATAGATGATGGGAGATATGTAAAAGCAAATGGGATATGTATAATACGTGAAATATGCTAACCTAATCTACATGAGATATGAATGAGATAATGCAAGATGACAAGATATGCGTGGATGTGACTTTTATGCTCTTTCCTTTTGAATTTTTTTGGCCATACGAAGATATGTGTAAATCCTCATTATCTTGATTTGACTTCCAATTATCCAATGAAATAAGGTTTTCTAATACACCTTATCTTCCTAAATTTTTAATTAGATAGGGTTTCTAAGAAACCGTATCTTACTAAATCTTTTAGGAATCTTAGATAATAAAATTCAAATCAAATAATATGCATCAAGAGATAATCAAACTTCCAAAGAGGCAAGATGGCAACCGAATCGATCATGAATATTCGCTTCTTGAATTTTTCCAAATAAATTAAGTTACCAAATTCTAAAATCGGCCTATGAAGATAGCTAATCGGATCTAAATGGCAATAGATCGAATTGGCTATCTTCCCGTTTTTATTAAGCTAGAGGATTGTACTCGAACGGCTAGGGGTAGTATATGTCCAACTCAATATAAACGTTGCCCATTAGGAAAAAATTTTCCTAATTTAGATTTAGGATTTTTCATTTAGAAAGATATGCGCAAAAATCTTAATTTTTCAATCAAAAGATTCACATCTTGAAATTGATAGGAGAATAATCAAAATAGGCAAAATATTTTAAAAAAAATCAATCAAGGATTAGTATTTACCTATTCCGAAGATTAGCTTTCCAAATTTGAAACGGTTCTCGATCGGTGGAGATCAAATTACGTACTCACATGGGGCTACATTTCCCGGCGTACGATGTTGAACAAGGGCGATCGGTCTCGGAAGATGGGCAACGCCAACGAAAGAGACTTTAGTTTGACCGGCTTTGAACGTCCACAAGAACTAGCGTTCACCCGTAAAAGAATTGAGAAACAGGACCCAAAGGCAACATGATTTGGCCCCTTTGCAAACTAACAAATTTCGATACTTTATGGATAGTCGACCGATGCAAACATTGAAGAGCAACGGGATATGGCAAGAACGAGAGGGTAAATATGATCCCGCTGAAACGTCGGACTTAATACATGGGCACACTTGGAGACCACGAGGAAAACACCTGGGATTGGATTAGGTTCACCCGAACACCAAGATCGCCGAGACTACCTTTCGTCGGGATGGCTCGTCGAGATCACAAGGAGATGCGGAAACAACAGCAGACCTTGAAATGGGTTGGATGCACTTTGATTAGTTACCGAATACAACAGGATGTTATCGGGTATGGTTGGAGCCTTGGAGGCTCATCGCTCATTGATGCTTTGAGAATCGATCGGTTCTCTTGCTCTCTCCACAAAGGCGTCGCATCCCATGTATATAACCTGTGATTGTGCACAAAATAAAGCAAAAATTGCAGAATAGTCTAAGATGTGCAATACTTGTTTAACCCATTATATCCACCGGAAATCATAATGGAGGGTGATGACTCGGTGGAGACCTCCGAGTGGACTTTGCCGGATTGTCTTCTTGTGTGCCTTCTACACGCGCCTCTCTCAACGTTGATCTCTCCAAATTTTTGAGCATGACTTGCCTCTCCCCTAACGAGGTTCCTAAGTGGCCATATATGACAAATTGTGTGGCCCTTGCCTTTGTGAAGCATAAGGATGCTTATATAGGGACAATTAGGTCAAGTTAGGGGCTCTAACTTTTGGCTCTTTGTGAAATAGACCCCGAATCGCAAGACCTTTGTAATTAAGCCCTGGAAGACTTAATCACACTTATTTAAGTTCAAATCAGCCCATATTCCTTAAAACTTTCGGCACAAGATCAATTCAGGATAATTCAATTAAGTTCAAAACCTTGAATTAAGTCCATCCACCGCCGCCGATGAAAATGTGAATGCAATGTATGCTAAAATAAATATGAAAACTAAGTTAATTATTTTTTGTAGGAACTAAAATTTAATTCCTCATTTTTTATGCAAAATAAACGATTAAAATGTTGGTCAAAATTTAGGTGTGAACAACTCATCGGGTATAATGTCAAAGGGATCCTTGTTATAGGAGGTACCGGGGATGGAGGTCGCACATGATATTCTTTAATTTTATCTAATGCCTATTGACATTCGAATCCCATCTTAGTTTTGCGCCTTTCTTCGGGAGCTTAAAGAATGGCTTAGCGATTTCGGATCGCTGGGATATGAATCGCTATGTAGTTCAGCCTTCCCAATAAACTCCTAACATCTTTTACTATGGTAGTAGTACCAATTCTCCATATGGCTTTGATCTTTGAAGGATCAATTTTGATTCCCCTGGCTACTCACCATAAATTCGAGTAATTTTCCAAATCGGCTCTAAATATGCATTTTGTAGGGTTTAGCTTCAGTTTGAACTAATGAAGCCGTTCAAATAATTTCCTCAATACTTGGACAAGATCCTCTCTAGCTTCGGACTTAGCTATCATGTCATATACGTATACTTCAATTTCTTTGTGCATCATATCATGAAAGAAGATCACTATTGCCCTTTGAATTGTAGCTCCGGCATTTCTCAATCCGAAAGGCATTACCTTGTAGCAGAAGGTCCCCCATGGAGTTAGAAATGCGGTCTTAGCTTTATCTTCTTCTTTTATGAAGATCCGGTTATATCCAGAGAATCCATTTATGAAGGAGAATAATTCGAATCCGGCGGTGCTATCGATTAGGACATCAATGTGTGGTAATGGGAAGTTATCCTTCAAACTTGTTTTGTTCAAGTCCCGATAATCCACACAAACCCTAATTGTCCCATCTTTCTTCATTACGGGAACTATGTTAGCAACCCATTTGGGGGTATGAGACAACTTCTATGAATCCTACACCGAGGAGTTTTATCGCTTCTTCTTCAATCTTCTTTGAGAGCTCTGGTTTTATTCATCCGAGTTTCTATTTCTTAGGAGGAATTTTTGGGTCGAAGAGGCAATGCATGTTCTACAATGCTTGGGTCCAGATCGGGCATGTCGGCGTAAGACCAGGCGAAAACATCATGATATTCTTTTAAGAAATTGATCATTCTAGATGCTACAAGTGAGGTTAATCTTTCCCCGATCTTCACTTCTCTCGCTATTTTTCGTATCTCCACGATTGATTGTAATCGTATTCTCAGCGGTGAGTGGATTAAACTCTTCATAATGACTCCAATCTTGCCTAATAACTACATGATTATTTTTCTCCTCGTTGACTTTCATAAGATTAATCATCTTGATGACTCAAGTCACATAATAACCTATTATGCATAGGAGGAATGATATGCTCAAGAATATGAGCTTCATCCTTGAGCCATTCGATGATTACGTGCACTCGCTCATCCACAAAAGGTTATCAAACATCTTTCCTTGCCTTTTCCAAGAGCTAGAGCCAATGAATTGATTGTTTCGGCCTCCATAGGGTCCATGGTGTACACAATTTTTACCTCAACCTCCATAACGATCGATATCTCCTCTATAACCCAAACCAATCTTATAATTGTTCGATTTTAAATTCAAAGGATTAGTAATGCCTTGACTATACTTCCCTAGTCTAGTTCCGAGGATGAATCCACTCATCGGGAGTACCTTTCAAACCATCATATCATATTTGTAAAAGTCGGGTGTAGCAACCTTGGTTCCATATGGTACATGCATAATAGACATGATGTCGAACGTATGGTAGCTCAACTTTTCTTCCTTCCGAGGTTCAACATACATATCCCACTTCATCGTGAATAGTGATCAACCTTCCATTCACCACAAACTTGACTTTCGATGAAGACTTGAAGGTACCGCTCTAGATATATGTATCTAAGGCTTTCCTAAAAGTATCGTGAAGGCACTTGGAATATCCAAGCACTTGGAATGGAATGGAGAATTTGATCGGGTCTACCATAATATCCAACTCAATTTCTTCAACTACGTACTTTGAAACTCCACCAAACGAGCGGATGGTTGCTTTCGATCTTTTTATCAAGACTTTAATATCCCCAGGCTTTTTAGAGTACTTAAGGGACATAGGTTGAATGCGAGATCCATTGTCAATTACAACATGAGGTACCTCCTTTCCCGAGATACCTCACGGAGATGTATAAAGCCTTATTATACGCTCGTCCTTCTCTAGGAAAGTCTTCATCCGAGAAGGAGATCTGATTTTCTAATAATATTGCGCCGACGAAGTCCTCCATCTAGATTTCATTTATAGTCTACGGAACATGTATCTCGTTCAGCACCTTTATCGGAGCGTTCTTATGTTTCTCGAGTTTATAAAGAGATTCGGGAGCGAAATTTGAGCGAGACATTTTTTGGAGTTGTTCTATGACCTCATATTCACTCGTCCTTACGGCGTACTAGAGCTCCTCTATGTTCTCTTTAGTCAATACTCTTTCTCGATTCACCCTCTCTCGGGCGTAATATCTTCCAGACCTCATCACGGCGTCTATTTCGTTAGTTCCATAGCAATCATATTCCACTACGAATATCTACTAGTTTAGTCATTCGTTGATCCCCCACGTCACCGCCATCATTTAGCTTGATGAAGAGTTCAAAGACTTCTCTTTGTCTAATCACCACTTTTTTATGTTGATGATAAGTGAGATGGGATTTCTACCTCCAACAATTTATCCTCATGAATATCCTTAGAATTATTTCAGGAATCGTTGTAGCAAATTGGTGCTTTCTAGCATTCTTTCGCCAAGCGCTTTAGAACGTTCCATTTTAAGTCAATAGATTGGAACCATAGTGACGCCTATGAGATGCTCAAAGTACAATAAATAGGGAGTACTGATTTACAAACCTGAATTTGAAGTTTTGGATGAGGGTTTCATCATTCTCATGGTCGAGAACGTCACCTTTGAACTCGGCCCTCGGGGTGGGATATTCCTTACCTAAGTGATAGGAATTATAAGCTCCTTTAATTCAGATATCTTACCAAATAACTCATTACATTGCTCTTGTAAGTCGACCATGCGATGATTCTATGTTTCGATCGCCCTTCGAGTCTCGAGTGCTTGTATGCCTTCCTCAACTTTTCATTTATTAAGTCGCGTTGCTAAATGAGTCCATTCGGACACCATGCTAGCTAGATGGCGCATGTGAATTTCTATGTTTGACATTCGATATGGGTCTCTCGCTCCTATGGGTCCTCGCTTCTTTGGTTCTACTTGAGGATCATCCATGATAGGTTCCTCATCCATTGTACCAATGAATTCTTTATCTACGTCATCCATTCCTCCCCATCTATCCGAAACTATAACCTTCTAATCTACGAAGAAACTCGGAGGAGCGAAATATAGAACTTTAAATTTGTAGCCCTCGCTATCCGGGCCTAAATTATCAACCACATCTCTTTTGCGTAAGGCCTCCCGTAGGAATCTTTTATCTCCTTTTCGAACCTTTTCTAGGCGTTCTTCATATTCGTCCATATCTCTCGCCTTTAATATTCATCGGTATCCATAAGGAACTCTCCATATTTCTCCTCTCGTAGCTTTCATCATGAAGTTGTCGGAGATTATGTCTACTTTCACATACATCCCCTTGAAGGCGCGGTCATCCATTCTTCTAATGATGCCCAAACTAATCATCTTCTCTAAACATGATATCTTATGCTCTTTACGGATGTTTCGTTCCTCTAGATACTAGGATGCGATATCTAAGACCTTCTGCATCTTCCTAACATCAACCATAAACTCCAGTTGTTCCTCTTGTTCGTCCTCAAATATCGCGTTGACCTCGCGATGTTTTGGTAGAGGATTTTGTTGTACATTCGATTCTCGTCTTATCAAACTCCAGGATCCACCTGTCTATCAAGGCTTGAACTCTATACTTTAACGGGAGACAGTTGTCCACATTGTGTTCTTTTTCACCTATATGGTAGGCGCATAATTAAGTCTCATTGAACCCGAGGAGCTTGGGAGGATTTACTCTTGGTGGCTCTTTGGCAACTAAACGTCCCTCAAGAAGCATATGTAAGAGCTTCGATAGAGGATGTAGGAGTGGTATGAAAACTGGTGTTTTCTTCTTTGGTTCAAATGCTTTTGGTGTAGTCTAGGAGGTACTCCCTTGAGTTGGAGTTGAATTCAAAATTTTCGCGACTTAGTAGGATTGGGAATGAAAGCTACATCCTCTATTTGCTCCCTATCTCTTCCGATTCAATATTGAGACTTCAACGCCGGGTCGGTATTTTCTTCTCTCTTAAAGCCCATTCGTGACATTCAGCCACCTTTATCAAGTGCATGAACGTCCGGCACCCAGAGGTATTCAACTTATCAAAGAACTCGAAAGGAAAAGCCTTTAGGAACAGATCAATCAATTCCTCTTCGGGGATTGGTGGCTTCACTTGAACCGTAAAAGACCTCCACCTCTCGAGCGTAGGATCGAATATCTTCATTCTTCCCCTTCGATGTCTTTAGCAAATCTTCTCTAGTGAATGCGATCAACGTGTTAAATTTGTACTGTCGAAGGAATCATTAGCAAGTTTATCCCAATCAACAAGGCTTTCAAGCTCCAGCTCAATGAACCAGGCCAAGGGTGCCCTAGCTAAACTTTCTTGGAAGGTATTCACCAACAAGTGGGGTGTTATCCGAGTATTGAGCCATTCGGCACAGGTAGTACATCAGCCGTGCTTTAGGACATCCAATCCCGTTATACTTCCTTACGAAGTCGGGTTCTTTATAATCGGCGGGGACTTCGATCTTGGTGAACGGTGTCACCTTATCAAATATGGATAACTTGTATCCTTGACTAGCTAAGCATTATTCTATTTTGGCTAACCTCTTGGCCTCTTCCTCAGCTTTAAAAGACTATCTTTCTAGGTCAATAACAACAAGAGGAGCTTTTCGTGATGCTTCAGTATTCGGAGTCAAATCAGCTAGATTGCATTGATCAAGGTTATGAGACGGACTAGGTTTAGCACTAGCTCCTCCCCAGTCGTGTATTTCCCTTGGGTTGCCATCAACATTGCTTTCGGTTCTACGACCATTGTAGCCACAACGTTCATTTGAGTTTCCAGACCGGTTACACGAGGAGGGAGATCCTCTTGCTCCATTCTTAATTGTCTTGTTTTACTACGAGTCCTCGTGGCGATAAATCACCCGTTAATCAAGGTTTCAGTTAGAATTGAAAGAATTAATACTCATGGTGAAGAACTTTAAAGTTCTCCTAAATACCATGTTTACTTGAGACTAATGAGGAGAAAAGCCCATTGATGAGCCTTGACTTAATCAAAATGGTTTTTTCCGCCATTTATCACAAATAATCATGTTATCGAGAAAAGATTAATCCGCGATAATTGATTTTTCTAAGTGATGATGAATATAATTGAAATGAATAAATGAAGGTAAAATGCGTTATTTATAACTCAAATTGCTCAAAAGGTGTTCAAAAGATGATAAATGCAACATCAACATGCTAAGACTAATGGCGAATTAATCTATCCAAGCTAAGGACGCTTGGACTCCGTCCAATCTTCGATCCATTCGAGTCCCATAAATAAGGATCTTCGCTTCCTTCAAGTGTCGGCAGCTCCGGGTCCTCGGGAATGTATGGCTCTACTCCGGGAATGTGCGGTATGTTGTACTCGAGGGATGTAGGATTCCACTTCTTCAATTCGAGGTGATATGCACTCGGGGACATATAGTTGGACTAGAGATTGTCGAAACTCTTTGAACTTCTTGATATATGCTTGAAGCTTGATGGATATTCATCTCTCCATTCAAATGATCCGGCTACTCTACCTCTTGCAGAGGTGTATTCTCCAAGGCATGGATAATCTTTTTAATCTTCGCTTGATAGAGAGCATTTGTCTTTTCGGTAAGCTCTCCTCGTGGTTAGTCGAACGAGAAAACTCTAGGACGAGTGTCGGATGGGATCTCCCGAAGTATGCTAAATTCCGTAACCACTCGAATGGGATAATATGCAACACCACCTGTCTAACCTATCGAGGAATTTGGTCTTCATTTGCTCCAGTAATATGGGCCTCAAGTAGTCTTGGCCAAGTCAACCGCCATCGTAAGTGCTCGGGCATTAATTTTTCAAGTATGTCCAACCGTTTCTTAAAAGAATGGTTTGGGACCAAGGATTGACACTTGAGGAAAGATCTCAAAGGATGGACATGTTCGCTAATCTCATAACACCCTACTTTGAGCCCAAATGCCTTAACGTGAGAGACGAACCATGTGTGGAGTAGTCCATTAGAGGCTTCAAAGGTACCCTTTCCCGAGATTTGAAAGGGATTTAGAGAAAGGAAGGTCTCAGCTAAGATCATGTAAGAGGAATTCCAATGTATATAGGTTTACTTGGGCTATGTAAACTATAGAAGGATCAAAGGTTGTCCTAGAAGTGGGAAATAGAACAAATACGAAGAATGCTAAGATGAACGCTTTACCCGATCTATGACCAAAATTGATTGGAAGCGATGAATAATTGTTAGAATGGAATTTGTAAACTTTTTCTATTTCGAAAACTTTGAGTCGAAGAAATTTTGATAAGGATTGAGTAGGATTCATGTCAAGCGGGGGTTGAGCTCTATGTTTGTCAAATTGAGCTCCTATGATGGCGGTACATTCCTCCCAAGTCGGTGTCAACTCGAATCCTCGAAAGTCGAAAGTCATGGTCTTAAGATCCCAAGATTTTGCTAGTGCTTGAATGAGAGCGGGTTGGTACCTTACTTTGATTAAGTTTACCAATCTCCCTAAACGGCCTTCCACATAAGCTTGGTTGATCACATTGAGTTGGTTCCACCATTGCATGAGCTCTTTGCATGGGACAGGGATGATCTTGATGTCTCTATTCCCCATTGTCTCTAATGAATGAAAGATTGATCTTAGAATCAATTATCACGGATTTTCATGTTTGATGCATGCAATGAGATGCAAATGTCATGCTAGTATGCTAATTCTATCCCATGCCATCTTTCGGTGAAATAAGGGTTAAACGTTTTTATTTAACCAACATGACTCAAATGAAAAGTTTAAACCAAATTTTACTTAAAGATGTTATGTGATTGACTAGAATCATTAAAGTGATTGGAAAGAAAGCCATCATGACGTAATATAACAAATAAACCCGGATGGTGTAAATACATCTCAAATGATCCCTAATACATCCAAATCTATGGAGAAAATGTGAATATGCTCAGAAATATCCTTCTCTCATAAGAGTACACCTCAATGTAAAGACGAGCAAATTAGACTCTAATGACCACAAAGATGCCCCAAGTCGGATTTGGCCGATATTAGAATCCTCATTAGACGAGGTCTCCACCAATCCAGGAAAATGAAAATTATCTTCAACAACCTCATTCCTCTCGTTGATGGAGTAATATGGAGCAATCCTAAATGTGCGATTTAGTTTCCTTATCTTTGTGCACCATTTATGGAATGCTTGGTCCCTTTTCGGACGATCGTTTTTATTGATCGGGCAATGCTTTGGCGTAGTCTTGATTGCACGACAACACTTCTTGATCTTGAGAAGAATCTCAAAAACGCCTTCTTTGGTTGTTTCTAACTTTGACTCACCTTGATACTCTTCGTGGATAGCCATTTTAGGAGCCTCCATCCGACTTAGGGAAACCATCTCTCTATCCTAAAGATGGCTTTCCAACCAATCACTTAAATGATTTTCAATAAGATGCATGACATACTTTTAATGATGCATGATATGTATAATACGAAATAGGCAAAACTCTAAATTGCAAGCTCGAATAGAAAAAGTCTTACCAACAAGGTGATACTATCTTTTTTTGGTTTTTGATTTTAGGTATACCAACCTTCCAATCACATGCCCATGAGACGAGCGAAAGGTTTAACTCTATAAATTAAAGATGGCTTGGATATAGACCTTGAAAGGTTCCCATTATATGAATTGAGGAGCCGTTCACAAGTGCAATCAAACAACAAGTAGGTAGGTTCAACAATTTCGCATAATGAGTGGGATTAAGTATGGTTAAGCCAAGCGCAATCAAACGCAAGAGCTTTGCATACCAATACCTATTTGTGGAGACCTAAGGGTGTTTCACGACTTGAGTTTAGGCGCTTGTGCATATGGAGTGTCGTGATCCTCAAAATATGTAAGTCATGCTCGACAATTTATAGTCAAATCAGCGCTTCAAATATGCGTAAAGTAAACAATCAACCCAAACTTCGGTATGTATAAAACATGTCAACAAAGACGCTACCCCTTATAACTCCCAATCAGCACCAACATTTAACATATTTCATTAGGGGACTTACCTCATCTTCGAGAGAATCTACGGAAGATAGGGTTAGAAAACACTCGGCTTTTTAATCGGCCCAAATCCTCTTAGTTTCCCCAATGGAATCTCCCAATCTGTCGCGATCCGCTCCCAAGTATTCCCGTTGGATGGATTTCATACGCCGGCCCTTCCCAAGGTCCTTTACCGAAATCGCAATGGTGGAAAGAAAAGATTTAAAATCGGGGTCGACATTAGTTAGGAGTAACCAATCGATTCTATGAAAATCGAGAGAAATGGATTCGGGATTTTGTTACATCGAGAACTCCCTTTAGGTACCAACTTGAGTATTTTTCTAACATAAGAATTCATACAGATGCTCGGGAAGGGTGAGGTAAGTTCTAACGACTTATTGTTACCATGCAAATCGGGAAATTTCTATCATATCATTTATAATCAAGAATTAAAGTACATCAATTAGGAAAAAATGACATGTGAGGATAAATTACATCAAATCAATCAATCATGATAAACATGGCATATCTAATGTATCCCTATAGGCTTAGGGAATAACCAATTAAAACTCGTGGGGTTGGTTCGGAAGATATGATGGCCAAATGCCCAAAAGGGTAGAATGGTCATTTTGAAAATTTTAGGAGCCCAAAAATCATAATTTAGGGTCAAACCAGTTGAATGTGGCTATTTCCCATTTTTTGTGATTTTTTGGGATTTTTTGAATTTTTTACTTTTTTGATTTTTTTTATTAATATTTAAATTTTCTATATTTTTTTATTAAACTAGACCAGGTCAACCTAATCAACGGATCAGTCAACCTGGTCCAGACCTACGTTCGGACCTGCATGAATATTTTCCTATTTCTTTATTTTTGAAAATTCTAAACTAATTAACGGAATATTAAGAAAAACTAATTTCTAATCCCACGGTTCCTATTGAATCACGTGGCACACTCTCGGCCTTTGAATCAATCGACTAAAATCTATGGCTTAGATTAAATGTAGACTCAATTTACACCGTCCGATCTAATTATCAAAATGGACGTTCGAGATCGAGCGGGGAGACTAACTCTCGCCGCTCGATTTGCATACAAAACCTACGACCACAATCGGAGGACGAAACTAATTCTTGACCGTTCCATCAACATATTATTTTTATTTTCAAAAAATAAATTTTTATCTTGGAAAATCAATTTTTTATATATTGAAAATACCAAATCGAGACACGTGGCACCACCCCTACCATCCGATCATTTTATTTTTTATTATTGAAAATAAAGTCCGTTATAACCGTCATGCTGATGTGGCTGCCACGTAGCGCTACGTCGAGCCACGTAGGACATTAACCAAGTCAGCGGAGCTGATTGGTCTTCGTTTTCTGCGTGCGACTCGGAGTAAATGGACGGTTGAGGTTTCTTCGATGAGATCCAACGGTGAAACCTCGGCCAATCGGCCCGAAATCGGTGCCAATCGACTCACCGTGACCTCCCGTTCAACCTATCCTAAAATCAAGCTATTTCATCCATAAAATCAATAGATAAGAAGCTAAAACCAGTACGGCCATGGCAAGTTCAACCATACGATTCAAGGCAAATCGAGCAATTCACTCATAATATACACCCAATTGAAGTTCGGGAAGCTTACCCGTATTTTCGATTGACCTGGTTTAGCATCGTTTTAACTAGGCAAGCTTCGACGGACCTTCGCTATGGCGATAAGGTTCGGGAGGCTCAAATATGAGATTCGACGCAAAATTGATGAAATCAAGCAAACATGATATGCTCGAAATGCTCAAGGACAAAAACGCACACAACAATTTTAGGAATCGTGGTCGAGATGAGCTCCGCCATTCTAACTCGGTAAGAAGTGCAAACTCTAGACATACCATTTTTTGGAGGAGATGAGCTACGAGACTTGGTGCGATCGACTCCCGAAAGTGTAGGTGAGCTTCCGGTGATGATTAGGTGCCTCGATTTGCTCTGGATCACCGACTACAAACTTCCAAAATTGGAGCTTGGAACTTCGATGACATGCTTGTCGAGGGCTTCTCTCTCTAATTTTCTCTCTCTTTCTCTCACTACTAACCTGTTTTTGCGAATAGAATGCCAGCCCCCTTCTAGAATTCTTCAAAAGGCTATATACCCCATTTTGAATTTTGCCACGTTCGGGTGAGAGCTCGCCGACCCGAAATAGCACGTGATCATACATGCATTGTGATCCAAACGGTACCGGAGACGGAGAGAGACTCTGTCCAGTCCATTTGCCTCTCCGATATGCTCGAATTGACGTATAATTTGGACGGTTTGTGGCAAGGTTGACTTTTATGACCGATGCAACTTTGACCCATCGGTCCGCCTTTGTTTCGGTGACCCTTAGCCGTGAAACCGGGCCCCGATCTACAGGGCATGAGCCGAGGAATAAAACCCCCACCCAAGCTCCACCAATTATCATTGATTTTGCCTTCAATTTTGTGAGCAAAATTCACCTGTAAAATTGAAATTTGCGCGAGAAATGAGGAAGGAGAAGGTAGCAAATCTAGGTTGACCCGTGACCGAGCGACTTGAAATGACCAAATTGACCCCCTAAACTTCAAATTTATTTAAATTAAATTTCCAAATTGCATTCACGGGCATGAATTCTATTTAAAAATGTGATTTTGCCAAAATTTCCATCATGATTTGGACAAAAAACTCAAATTAGTTGTGGGATCCAATTATGAAAATTGAGCAATTCAAGGCTTAAACGGCTAATTCAGATCAAAATACCCATGCCAATCTATTCAAAAGGTTGAAAAACATAGAGTAGAGGTCTTATCGTGGCATGCCAATCCCTAGATTTTGATTAATTTCATTTTGAGCACGATCCAGGGACTAAATTAAAATAATTTTGTGCAATTTTGCCCAATCCATTCAATTCACACAATTGAGGGGTAATTGAACAAAATTGAAGTGCAGAGATATTAAAATTGAATGTCGTGACTCTAAAAATGCAAAGATTGCAAAAGAAATGACTCAAATTGTAATTTTTGGCTCAATTTTGGACTATGCTCAATAAAAAGGCATGGGGTCCTGAATATAATTTTTAAAATCTTAAGAGGTCAAAATGAAAAGGAAATTAAAATAAAAATATTGGCTATTTTTTCATATTTTCCTCACCTCAAATGCTATTTTTTAATGAATTTTCAAGAATTTTTTATTTCAAAAAATATTAAAAAATGTAAAAAATTGAATTTTTTTTTTGTTTAAGAATGGTTCCCTAGGCTTGGACAAGGTCCTCAAAGTTGATTTTGTAATTTTTTTTTTCCTTTTTATGAATTTTTTGAAAATTGAACTGAAAAAGACCGATAAAAAAAATAAGGTGTCAACACTCTCCTAGGCCTCTTGTTGGGGAATTTTCTTCGGAGATGAGGTTTGTTACCCTTTGATTATATTTTCAGTCAGTAATTCAGTTATGTTTTCACACTAACCTCGCTCCATTGTCCGAATTGTTACACCCCTTTTAAGTTGGATTAATTTTTTACACTTCAAATGAAAAATGTTCATGGGATCTTAAGCTATCACGTCAAAAATTTTCAAGGCGATCCAATACATTTTCCATTTACTACAGAATTGATAGCCGGAATGGAGCATGCTGGAATTTCGCACTTTTTCAGACTCCAAAACCATTTTGCGGATTATCCTTAGTAAATGACTTCCTATACTAAATCACAAAATATGAAAGTTGTAGGTTCATGTTTCAATTAATTGCCTACAAAATTTCCGATTTTAATTCAGACTTTAGAAGGGTCCTTCGTTCATTTAACAGAAGGCCGACGAGATAGTTTTTGAACGTGATTTTTCGAGAAAATGCATTAAACTTGGCTAATTTGTTCATCTCTTGCTCGATCACCAAACATGAAAGTTGTTCATTGTCCTTTTGGCTATAATCTCGTAAATGTTTACACCATTTTGACCATTTGGTGATTTTCCACGATTGTTTTTCCAAAATCTGATGAAATTGGAACATCCGGTCAAGGTCACAAGTCAAGTTTAAGTGGTGTTCGTGAGTCTAGTTTAGCCATGGATCGACTTTGTGTCTCTCACACCCCGTACTCATCGTATGATCATCCCTTGCAGATATTTTATCACGAATCCTTCGCATATTACTCGATCGGTCGCAAAAAGAATGGCGGACATCGACATCGCTGTCCGTGAAGCCTTGAAAGAGCAGCTCGACACCTTGACCGAGCGATTCGAAGGAGTGATGTCCCAAAAGATGGAGGAAATGATGGTTAGCTTCGCAGCCAAGCTTTAATCATCCAGCTCTAGTCCACCGCCGCTTGCTTCCACTCTAGTTCCTCAGGGGGATAATTCCGATAAAGCCCCGCAGGTTGCTCCCCATCGAGACAATTGCATTAGACGATGTGATCATCACGGGCATTGGCTCGAATGCACCACCCTTGGTTCCAGTTCCCCAACCTAGCCTGTGGGCTGCGAGACCGAATGATGAGACAGCCAAGCTGCTTGCCGCAGATAGAGCGAGAGGATCCGAGAGGTTGAGGGCTCACATAATATCCCTCACGTTAACTTCTCCGCCTTTTCAAAGGTTAATGTACCTTAGAAGTTCAAAATGCGCGACTTTGAGAAGTACGACGGCACTTCAAACCCTATATAATATGTCCAGATGTACCAAGCCAAAATGAATAAGTATGCGGCTAATGGCCCTCTAATGGTTCAGACTTTCCAAGTTAGTCCGAATGATGCGGCGATAAGGTGGTACACAGATTATCAAATTTACAGCATGGAGGATTGGAAGGAGGAGGCAAATACTTTTGTCAAACACTTCAATTTCAATCTGGATGTTCTCATCTCTAGGGAAGACTTGGAGCAAGCGAGAGATGAAGAAGGCCGAGACTATTAAATAGTATGCCACCAGGTGGAAGAACGTGGCATCTCGGCTTAAGTCGGTTCCCCCGTGCGGGACCTTATGAAGTTATTTGTTTCTACTTTGCCCCAAGCCATGCGAACTTGAGTCCTTGGCATTACCGCGGCATCGTTCGGTCACCTCCATGCAATAGCTAAAGAGGTGGAAAGTGGCATGAAAAAGGGTTGGTACGGAGATGCTAGCACGCCTCCCAAGAGATTTGTAGTGAAGAAAGACCAGGAGCCTACTTCCCAAGTAAATATGAGATACGTTCGTAAGTGCTCAAATCGCACACCGGTCGTACAGTCCCTAACAAGTAGCATGGTAATTTTAACGAGCAACGTCGAAAAGGAATCCACATTTATGGACCAAATCTCACCCAAAGATGGCATGTAATCGATTAGGATGGTTTAAGTGCAATCGGGGTAGAAAGTCACTATTACAACTTTAAATTCAAAAACCCACAGAATTCGTAAGTCTAATATAAGTAAGCCCAAAAAGCATCTAAAGATGTTCGACCAATACAAGTAGATGAAAAATACACAATCGGCTCCAAAGGAACATAATACACCCAAGAAATGCCCCCAAAGTCCAACTAAAACTAGGTAGTTGAAGCGGTGTCCTCGTCGGATGATATCTCAATCAACCCGGGAGGGTCAACATCTTCTTCATCATCGAGGGATATGACGATGATTTCCTTTCTCTTGATTGGCGAATGACTCGGGGTCATTTTGATTGCGCGAGGTTGTCTTATTAATTTTGCATATAATTCTTGGATCTTCTCTTTTCCTCGCTTAAGCTCCAAATGGCGTGCACAACGCGTATAATCACAGCTTTCACCACGAACGCGGCTACGTCCATTGAGTTCCCTTCCATGGACAAACCCAAAAACTTGAAAGGTGGCGGGCACTCGGTCCTTGCGTCGAATAGTCCTCTCGCTCCCATGCGAGCGTATAAGGTATATCGCATGACGTCGGGGCGCCATCTATTCTAAAAAGGAAAATTGACCTTGAACCCCAATCACTTAAACGATCTTATAACTTTCGTGATATGCTTGTGAAAATGCATGTTATGCATGAATTAAATTCATAAAAATAAAGAGGGTAAAAAGCCTTACCAACCGATGTTACTCTTTTTTTATTTTTATTTTAGGTATACCAACCTTCCATTCACATGCGCATGTGACAAGTGAGGTTCAACTCTAAAGAAATAAAAAAGGGCTCGGGTATGGACCTAAAAAGGCACCCGCTATACGAATCGATGAGCCGCCCACAAGCGCAATCAAACAACAAGTGGGTAGGATCATCAATCTCGCATAGCGAGCGGGATTAAATATGGTCAACCCAAGTGTAATCAAACACAGGAGCTTGGCATACCAATCCCTATCTATGGCGACCTAAAGAGGGTGATTCGCGGCTCGGGTTTAGGCGCTTGTGTGTGCAAGTTTTCGTGATCCTCAAAATATGCAAAACATGCAGAATAGTTTATATCAAAACACCGCTTCAATATAGGCGTAAATAAATACACAACTCAAAACACCATATCCGCACAAAATTGATTAGCATAGACGTCACCCTTTATAACTCCCATCTGCACCAACATTTAACACTTTTCATTAGTGAACATACCTCGCCTTCGAGAGCATCCGCAAAAAAAAATGGGGTTAGAAAACACTCAACATTTTTATCGGCTTAAGTCCTCTTAATGATTTCGCAAGCTACACTTTGTCTCCAATGGAGTTGCCGATCTGTCGCGACCCTCTCGAATTTTTTCTTTTCGGAGCTGCGGGTCGGGGGTTAACGAGCCGCGCCCCTTTCGGACCCCGGTTGACAGCCGGGATCTTAGGCCCGCGGGTCTCTCCCAAGACCCGTTACTCGAATCGCGATGTGAAGGAAATTTTTTATCGAGATAGACCTAAGTGTGGTCGGGTGGCATGTGCATAGTGTACATGCATTTGGAGTCACCACCAATCAATTATTGGAGGGTATGATCGGAAACCCTATCGAGCGGTCGGGAGAAACCGTTCGATTCTACGAAAACCGTAGATTTGGGTCCGGGGACTTGGTTACGCCGAGATTTACATCGACGCCATTTTGGTTACCGAAGTTGAGTGATTTTCTAACCTAAGAATTCATGCGAGATGAAATTTCGGGTGAGGTAGGCCCTAATGATCTAAGGTATCATGCGGACGGGAATTTACTACCCTAACAATCACAGTGAGAAATTTAATGCACAATCAAAATAATCGCAGCCAAATCAAGCAATCAATCAAGTAGACACATCTAAAATGACCCTATCGGCCCACAGAAAAAATCAATTTTGAATTCCGGGGTGGTTTTGGAATATTTGGGGCGGAAGGCTCGAAAGGGTAGAATGGTCATTTTTTGGGGTTCGGGACCCAAAAATCACAAAATTGGGGTCGGGCCAGTTGAATGTGGCCATTTCCCATTTTTTATGATTTTTCAGAATTTTTCTAATTTTTCTAAATGTTTTTTGGAATTTTTATTTATTTTCTAAAAAATGGGAACTTTTCCGATCGGTGTAAATTGACCCTCGAAGCTTCAAAAATTTTCAATCCATACTATAAGAGTCCCGAATCGATCTAGACATTTTGAAAAAAAAATTTTAAAAAAAGGGAATGTTTATGAATTTTCTATGAATTTTACAATTTTTAGAAATTTTTTAGAAATTTTTACTAATTTTTTATTAATTTTTCTGACCGGGTCAACCCAAGTAACGCCAGGTCAACCCGACCCTAACCCGACTCGGACCCGCTCGACACTAAAACGACACCGTTTCCACTTTTTATATTTTTTTTTGATTTTTTAAAACTATTATCCTAATATCCGAAAATAGAGAAAATAAATAGACGGCCATGATTGATTCTAGAAATGATCTCGACCGTTCGCTCACTCGCGCCTATGTGCGCCTCGCCACACTCGATTGCATTCGCTGTCGTGCACGAAACGACGTCGGATCTGGGCCGTATACTCTAAACGACGTCGCTCGTTCATTAACCTAAACGGCGTTGTTTCCATTTTTTATTTTCGATCTAATAAACGAATTATCAAAAATTACAAAAATCTAATCTAACGGCCTATAATCAAACTAACCTATTTATTACGACCGTCGAATCAAATCCGACTCGGTTTATTCGCGCCAACGGCCACGCCGGACCGGGCGACACTCTGGACCAATCACACTCGCTACCTAGGACTTTGACCTATTGACCGCCACGTAGACTTCGTCTTCAACCTCTCGCCAACTACTCAATGGACGGCCGAGAACTTCCGGCGATGATCTAACAAGTGAAATCTCAACTAAAATTCACGAAACCAATTCCTATCAACTCGCCCGATCTCTAGACTAACATATCCTAAAATCAAGCAATTTCATCGGCTAAATCGCGAGCTATGAATTATGCACGATCTGTCACCGCCGAGTTCGAACATGTAGAATCAAGCCAAATCAAATCAATTCATTCACACACGAGCATCGTAGGAAGTTCAGGGAAGCTTACCTCGAGCTCCGATTGAGCTCGCAATGGCTAGAATCGCCCGGGTCGAAGTTCGACCGGGCCGCGATCGGTTGAAGGCTCGACTTAGGTGTTTCGAGCAAAATCAATGCAAAAGGAAGATGCGATCGTGGTTAGTGATGTTCGAGGATCAAAACGCATACATCAATTGCAACGATCATGCTCGTGATCGAGCTATGCCATGAATGCACTGAGTTGAGTTCGAGAGATCGACTCACCGGTTTCGGAGGTTGTAGGCCAATGGAGCTGGTGCGATCGCTTCCTCTTAGCTCGAGGCGAGCTTCCGGTGATGATCCGACACCCTGATTCAGCTCGGATTGACTGGGCCGAAGTCGCGAAGCTTCGGTGCGAAGCTTCAAAGCAATGGCGTCGCGAGACTCTCTCTACTTTCTTTCTCTCTCTATTCCGTATCACGAGGCGAGCACCAATGAGCCTCTCCTTTGATTCACGAAGCTTCCCATCCTTTTATACCTCTTTTAAAACCGGGCGCGCACGGGAGAGCCTTGGCGAGCCTCCCTCGTGCCTTGGCACGTGCCAATTGGTCACTCGGAAGGCGACGGAATCGATTAGGATTCCGTCTATGTCCGTTTGGCCCTCCGTCGATCACAAACGAGCACGAATTGTACTCGGACTTGGAAATGTTGACTTTCTGTGCCGCCGTGGCTTTGATTGCTTCGCCGGCATTCCTCCGGCGACCATTGGCCTCGAGGTCGGGTTCAATCGACGCGTACCAACCCGAGGAACCAAACGCCCACGATATCTTGTTCAATTATAGTCGATTGGTCCTCAATTTGATCATCAAAATTCATCCTTCAACTCTGCAAAATGGCGCGAGATTTTTGGGGAAGACGACACTGCTCGGATCGGTTCGACCGGTCCGACCGGTCCGAACCGACCGTTCGACGTGCAATTTTCAAAATTAATCCAAATCAGAGGGAATTTTTGCAATCAATCCTTAAAATTGAACTCAGGGGGTCAAATACTATCTAGAGATGTAATTTTGCCCAAAATTTCCGATCAATTTATATGAAAACCCCAAATTTTTCTAAAATTGCAAATTGGGGAAAAGTTCAATTGAGTGGCCAAATGATCTAATTGGATCCAATTACCATTGTCAATCGATTTAGAGCATATGAAAACCTTGGGAGGCTGTCCAATTTTATTGTGAAAGTCCCTGGATTAAAAATAATTTCAAAAATTAAAAATTCCAAGGACTAAATTGCAAAAAAAATAATTGGGTATTTTGCCCAATCCGTGTAATTCGCCCAATTGAAGGCGAAATTGATCAAATTGAAGTTGCAGAGGACCACGATTGAATGTCTTGACTCAAAACATGCAAAATTTGCAAATAAAAAAACTCAAATTGTATTTTTTGTGCGAATTCAATCCTTAGTGTTATGAAGAAACACCTGAAATTGGATTCAATTTTTGATTTTTCTTGAGGTCAATATGAAAAGAGAATTAAAATAAAAATATTGGACATTTTTCTGTATTTTTGTGACCTCAAAAAGTATTTTTTTTTATGAATTTTCTAGTATTTTTCTATTTTTCGAAAATATTAAAAAATGTGAAATTTTTGAAAAATTATTTTTTGTTCAAAATGGTTCATTATGCTTAGCTAAGGCTCCCAAACTTGATTTTTCAATTTTTTTTTGATTTTGTTTATGAATTTTTGAGAATTTTTTAGAAAATAAAACTAAGGAAAAATGATTAAAAATCAGTGTCAACAACAATGGCCCTTTTTGAAAGTAATCTCGGTTAGAGGTTGCTTTCAAAGACAAGATGACACCTGAATCTTTAATCAACTCTATTGGGAAAAATCTAAAGAAAACGAGTCTTTGTCTTACCTTTGCCGTTGAAGTTCAAGAGTCCGAGGAGGGATTATTCCGGCTCATGCTCTTTTGTGTGAAAGAGAAATAAAAAGAGAGAGACTTACCCGTAGCTCACTTCGTTAGTGGTCCGAAGATTATCGGTCCGAGGTCGCGAGGACGAGTGCATAGAATTATCTTCAAGTGGTTTGTGAGGTTTCATAATGATCGGTGTTCGTTTGATGTCGAGCCGTGGTTTGAAGGTTTGGAAGGAGGGTTTACCCTTGTAACAAAGGGATTTACTTATTAAAATGCAGATTGGCTATCCTATAAGAAGGAATTCGTCGATTAAAATGGTTTGGCTATCTTGTAGGAAGGAGTTCGCCGATTAAAATGGGTTGGCTATCCTGTATGAAAGAGTTCGCCGATTAAAATTGGTTGGCTATCCCGTAGGAAGGAGTTCGCCTATTAAAATGGATTGGCTATCCTATAGGAAGGAGTTCGCCGATTAAATTGGGTTAGCTATCCACCGAAGGAGTTTGCCGATTAAAATGGGTTGGCTATCCAGGAAGGAGTTGCGATAAAATGGATTAGCTATCTGTAGGAAGGAGTTTGCCGATTAAAATGGATGGCTATCCTATAGAAGGAGTTCGCCATTAAATTTTCAGTTATAAAGGGGAGGGTGTCATTCGAGGACCTAGGTTTACTAGTGTACGTACGAAAGGTCAAAACCGATTTTCAAATTTTAAAGGAGAGGGTGCCATTCGAGGACCTAGGTTTACTAGTGTACCTACGTAAGCTCAAACCCGATTTTCAAATTTCAAAGGAGAGAGTGCCATTCCGAGGACCTAGGTTTACTAGTGTACCTACGAAACTCGAACCCTATTTTCAAATTTCAAAGAAGAGGGTCCCATTCCGAGGACCTAGGTTTACTAGTGTACCCACAAAAGCTCAAACCCGATTTTCAAATTTTAAAGGAGAGGATGCCATTCTAAGGACCTAGGTTTACTAGTGTACCTATAGAAGGTCAAACCCGATTTTCAATTTTTAAAGGAGATGGTGCAATTCGAGGACCTAGGTTTACTAGTGTACCTACGAAGCTCAAACTCGATTTTCAAATTTTTAAAGGAGAGGGTGCCATTCCGAGGACCTAGGTTTACTAGTGCACCTACGTAAGCTCAAACCCGATTTTCAAATTTTAAAGGAGAGGGATTCGAGGACACGGGGACGCTAGAAGACCCGCAGAAAATCCAAGTTAGTTTGATCTTAAAAAATGTAGTTATTTACGAGGATTTAGGAATACTAGGGAATCTGCAGAAAATCCAATCAAATATCATTAGAATGACTTTCGAGTAATCCAATGGGTTGAGACCCTTGGTTATATGATAAAAGAGTGGCAATTCCAAATTCGGGGAGAAATTTAGGAATTCTAAACAAAATTTCAAAGTGTATTTGTGAAGGAAACGTGCTCAAACACGAGTTCAAATTTCCACCGGGGTGAATTTCGAATGTCGGCACCCGAGTATTCTACAAAAGGGGTGTCTTAAAAGTTTTTCAACAAGATTTTCCTTCATCTAAGAGGACTTCTCACCATTTGGGAAGGTTTTTCTTGAAACTCGAGATCCGCTCACAGGAAACCTAACCTTGAGGTTTCGGGATCATTCGAGATATATACGACCGACCGATCGAGAAAGCATTTAAAAGGGACCGTAATTCGGGCTAGGTCAAAGGTTTATCAAAGGATTTTCATTTCAAGGCTAAGAAGTGAACTTTAATCGGGAACAACTTCTTCGGGCCTACAAGTCAAGAACCCCGAAGACGCGATAAGACAGGATTGTATTTACCTCTTTAAGCCGGTAGCTTCCTATGTGATCTCCCGCATCAACCTCGAGACACCTCTAGATCGAAAAGTTTTTGGTGACAGTCGTAACTTGGTTCAAGGTTGGCTTTTTGAGAAAGGCCATATTTTCAAGAGAGGGATGAACTTGGGTGATCACTTTGATATTTTTACCAGCAATACTTGCTTTGAGAAAGTTTCATGCACATTCTTTCTTCGATTGATTTTGAAGATTTTCCTCTTTTCATCATGATTTTTGAAACTTTGCTCTTTTACGGGATGCTTTTTCATGGGCTTTGGCCTTACTTTTACCAGGCACTTTGCTTTTGCTAGCCCTTTTATTTCTTGTCAATGACCGGCTCTTTTCGAGACCAGGATCGAAAATTCTTCCGATTACGCTTTTGACTTATCGCTGGTCATTCCTTTATTTTGCCCCAAGATAGGGAGGTGATCACCAACAATGGTTTAGAAATGAAGATTATGAAGGCTCAAATTAGCTTATCAAAGGATAAGTGTTTGGGTATATAGAAATGAAATACTTTTCTTCACTTAAAGGTGTTCCAAGTCTCCGCAGGAAATCACCTGAAGCTATCTCAAAAAGATTGATGCAGGTTAGCACAATAAAGTCTTACCTTAATCTTTTCTCCGAGGGATCCATCAATGAACCTCCAAATATGCCCCAAAGGTGGGGTGGTTCTTGACAGGGTTTTATCCAGAAAATTTCTCCCTTTTGGTTCGAATGGTTATCAAGGGATATAAGTGTGTAGATAATTTTGAAATGGAAATGCCTTTCATCATTTCGATCCATGTAATCAACGCAAATGATCCCTACGTCCCAAGATTAAGCTTTTCGCTCTGTCATTTTCACTTATCGCTCAAGTGTATCAAGGACGTGTTTGAGAATAAGTTTTGCCTCTTTTTATTTGAAGGATCATCCTGTTGGAAAGTTTTCAAAACCTACCATTTTGTAGGATCTCAAGGTGTTTTCATCAAAAATTCAATATTTGCAAAAGTTTTCATCAAAAGGTGTATCTAAAAGGTGTTTCGAAACTTGAAAGAGGTGTTTCTTTTAAAAAGGCCTTACGGCTTTGCAAATTAAGACCTTGGATGTTAAGCACAATAATGTTTCCAAATGGAAGTGAGTATTTTTTCAGGAAGAGAGCCCAAACCCGCCTCCTTCATATGTCGATTCCCGTTTCCCGCATAAAAAGGAAACGATCGCTAGAGATGTTCGAAATTTAAAATAAAAAACGATTCCCTCGTCGATCAATCGCTCTGCCGGATCTTTGATGACTCCAGGCTTTCCTGTAAAAATAAACATACACAAATGCATGTATGCGAGATGTCATGCGAATGCCAATTTCATGTGACTCGGATTCGCTCATTATTCACTTCGAAACTTGATTTCATTTCAGGGATAATACTTCTTTATGGCATCTGCATTTACTAGACTTGCCAATTCTTCTCCATCCATATTTACAAGAATAAGAGCTCCCCGGATAAGACCTTCCGAATCACGTAGGGGCCTTCATAATTTGGCGAAAACTTGCCTCCTAGGTGTTGAGTATTTGGGAGCATTTTCTTCACAACTAACATCCCCGCTTCAAAATTTCCGGGCTTGACCTTCTTGTTAAAAGCCTTGGCCACTTTTTTCTAGTAGCTCGACCATGGCAAATGGCCTTTAGTCACTTTTCATCAATCGATTTAATTGCTCGTGCCTCTGCCGGTTCCACTCACCTTCTAAGAGTTCTACCTCGAGACAGGACCCTTAAAGAGGGGATTTCAACTTCTATTGGTAGGACCGCCTCCATACTATATACCAATGAGTAGGGAGTTGCCCCGGTTGAAGTACGAATCGAAGTTCGATAGGCCATGGAGCATATGGCAATCTTTCATGCCGCCTCGATATTTCTCGGCGGTGTTGGCCAATATCTTCTTGATGTTCTTGTTTACCACCTCCATAGCTCCATTCGTTTGTGGGCGGTAAGGTGAAGAATTGAGGTGTCGTATCTTAAATTGATCCAACAAGTGATTCACAACTTTGTTGTTCGGATTAGAGCCATTGTCCGTAATGATTGCTCTTGGGACTTCATATCTCGAGATGATATCCCGTTTGATGAATTTAGCTACATTGTTTGTAGTGACATTGGCATACGAGCCGGCTTCAATCCATTTGGTGAAATAATCGATGGCCACCAAAATAAAACGATGTCTGTTTGAGGCCTTTGGGTTAATAGGCCCAATCATATCGATCCCCCACATAGATTTAGTAGTTCGGTGGGCGGCGTGTTTACCCTGTCGCCATATACTTGGCATTGATGACGGGACCTAACATGTTGATTGCAATCGACTCGATAGTCATCCAGGAGTACTCGAGTCTCATGATCTTCTTGGCGAGGAGATGGCCATTCATGTGTGGTCCACATTCTCCTTCATGGATTTCTTTCATAATGAGATTTGCTTCTTTGGCATTTATGCACCTTAGCAAGATCGAATCGAAGGACCTCTTGTACGGACACATCCCACCGAGGAAGAACTTGGAGGATATCTTGCTGATGTATTTCTTATCTTCCGGTTGGACCGTTCACAGGAATTCGCCTTTCAAAGAGGTAATTTTTGATGTCATGAGACCATGGTTCTTCATCGGGTGATTCTTCAATAGCCATGCAGATGCGGAGTTGATCAAAGATGTCAACCCTTAACGATTCTATCTCAAGGCCATCTTGCACTTGTAACCTGGCCGATAGTGTGGCCAAAGCATCAAGCAAAATGATTTTGAGTTCTTGGTAGATACTCGAATGTGATTTCCTTGAAACGTTGGATCGGCTCTTCGAGAAATTTATGATAAGGGATAAGCTTAGGATCCTTTGTTTTCCACTCTCCCTAGGTTTGTAAAATGATAAGCATAGAATCTCCATATACCAAAGGCTTTCTTCACCTTTAATGAAATGGCCACTTGTAATTCGAGGATGCGGGCCTCATATTCCGAGATATTGTTGGTGCACGGGAACACCAACTTGGCCGAGACGGGATAATGTTGACCTTCAGGGGATATTAAAACTACCCCAAGCACTCGATCCAAAGCAAGATTTACCGCACCATCAAAGTACATTGTTCACTTGTCTTCAGATATATTCATAATTTGGCCTCCATTGTTTTGCTCGAAATGTCTTTGGGAGGATTTTCAGCCAACATGTCTGCGATCGCTCTTCCCTTTATAGATTTTTGGGGAGAGATTTTAATGTCAAACTACGAAAGGAGTACTTGCCACTTGGCCATTTTTCCCAATAAAGCTGGTTTTTTCAAAAGATACCCGATGGGGTCGTTTTCGGTGACCAATTGGAAATGATAATGCAAGGTATACTGCCTCAATCTATGGAGGACCCAAACCGGTGCTACGCAAGTCCTTTCCACCGATGAGTACTTGGCTTCGATGTGGTGAACTTTTTGCTCGGACAATATATGGCCCGTTCCTTTCGATCCTTGGGGTTAGTTTGGGCAAGTAGAGCTCCCAAGGATTCGTCATAAACCGTCGATTATAAAGTTAAAGGAACATTAGGGATAGGAGGTACCGATCTTGGGGTTGTACCAAATATTCCTTGATCTTCTCGAATGCTTGTTGACACTCGGAATCCCACTTTACTTTTGCGCCTTTCTTTAGAAGTTTGAAGAAGAGCTTCACTGTTTCGACGGTTGTGATATGAATCTGGATATGTAATTCAGCCTTCCAAGTAGACCCCGTACTTCCTTAACATTAGAAGGAGTCCCTATCTCCCATTAGCCTTGATCTTGGAGGGGTCAATTTCAATTCCACGATCGCTACGACAAATCCCAAGAGTTTTCCGGATCCGGCGCCGAATACACATTTCGCGGGATTCGCTTTGAGCTTGTATTTCCTTAATCAATCAAATAATTTTCTCAAGACTTGAACGTGATCTTTTCCAGGTTTAGACTTGGCAATCATATCATCCACATAGACTTCCACTTCCTTGTGTATCATGTCGTGGAAGAGGGTCACCATAGCTCTCGATATGTTGCCCCCGCATTTCTTAATCCAAAAGGCATGACTTTATAGCGAAAGATTCCCTATTGGGTGACGAATGAGGTCTTGATCTTGTCTTCCTCTTTCAAAGCATGATCCGATTATATCCCGAGAAGCCATCCATGAAGGAGAATAATTCAAAGCCCGCGGTGCTATCAACGAGCACATCAATGTGCGGTAAAGGGAAATCATCTTTTGGATTGGCCTTGTTTAAATCCCGATAGTCGACACATATCCGGATCCTCCCATCTTTCTTGTTAACTAGCACGATATTGGTGACCCAATTGGCATATGGGACAGCCTTTAATGGACCCCACTTTAAGCAACTTCATCACTTCTTCTTTAATCTTATCGACACTCGGGGTTCATTCTCCTGCATGGCTGATTAATCGGTGTGCATGCGGGGTTTGTGGGTAAAGCATGTTCCATTATTTCACGATCCAACCCCGGCATGTCGAAGCATATGACCAGGCAAAAATGTCTTGATATTCCTTAAGCAACGCCTGTCATTCTCGAGATATCGATCGCGAGATAAATGTCCCCCTATTTTTACTTCCTTAACACAGTCGGATCTCCCGGATTGATAACAATGGGCTCTTTAGAAATAGGAGGCTTAGATTCTTCAAAACAATCCCATTCCCTTTTAATGTCACTCACATTTGCTTCTTCTATATCAATCTTGTATGCATAATCATCGAGCCGATCTAGTCAAATATTAACTTTGTTATGCATGGGTGGGATGACATGCCTAAAATGCATCAAGAATGGTTAGTATGCGGAAAATAGAATTACAAAATGCATGATTTGTTTTGAAAGAAAAGAAGAGAATAGGAAGGAGAATTAGTCCTTGATTTTTCGGACGTCCTGGTTCTCAAAATGCCGCTTTAAAACCCAAGATCATATGGCGAGATCGGGCCTCAATTTCATGGTGTAAGCAATTGTCATCATCGGACCAATCCGTTGTTCCATATGTCTTTAATAAAATTGGAGATGATTTTATTGATAGATGCAACTAATGGCGATGAATAATACCGCATTTCTTGAATCACAAAGCGAGATCCATAGGGTGCTTAGAAGAGAAAGCAAAAAGCTTTAGAAACAAATGCATTGAAAGCATTAAAGGTAAAGTTCGAAAAAAGCCTTTTACTCGGGGGTGGGAAAGTTGTCATCGAGCCACTCAATGATCACATTCACCCGATTGTCCAGGAAAAGGTTGAACAAGTCCGGCTCGCATCTTTAGAAATATCCTCGTCTTCCCAGCCATTTATCTCCGTTGGAGAATACTTCAGACAAGGGATTTTCGAACATCTTTCCTTTAGCTTTCCATGCATTATTGCCAATGAAACGGCCACCTCGGTGTCTACGGCGTCCATGGTCTCCATAACATTTGTTTGGACCTCGGCCTCGACCTATACCGCGCTCTATTATCTCTTTATAGCCCGGACCAACCTTATGGTAATTTGAATCAAGAGTTAAGGGATTACGGATCCCTTGGCCGTACTTCCCTAATCCGGTGCAGGGAATGAAACCATTTGTGAGTAGCACTTTTCTCGCTATAGTCGCAGATCTTGACAGCTTTGGGATAGCTAACTTTGCATCGGATGGTAGATGCATGACGGATACGATGTCAAAGATGCGATAGCTCAACTCATCCCCTTTTGAAGGCTCAATGTATGGGACCATCCCTTTCGGGGAAGCTCGATGTTCCACTTCACCGTGGATAGTGATCGGTTGGCCTCTAACCACAAATTTCACCTTCGATGTAGGGAAGAAGGTACCGCTCCGCACACATGAATCCACGGTCTTCCAAGAAGCAAGGTGAAGGCACTAGGAATATCCAGAACTTGGAACGGTATAGAGAAGGTTACCGGTTCGATAGAGACGTCCAGTTCAATCTCTCCCACCACATTCTTGGAAACTCCGTCAAACGATCGGATAGTGGCTTTGGACGTCTTGACGAAATCTTCGCTTATCCCCAAGCTTCTAAGAGTGCTCAAAGGACACAAATTAAAAGTTGAGCCGTTGTCAATTAGGACATGAGGTACCTCCTTTTCATGGCACCTTACGGAGATATAGAGGGCCTTGTTGTGAACACGCCCTTCCCTCGGGAAGTCTTCATCGAGAAGGAAATCGATCCTTCAAAAGGATGGCTCCCACGAAGTCTCCCAAGTTGAACTTCATTGATGGTCTCTAGAACGTGTACTTCATCTAATACTTTCGGATGAGCATTCTTGTGCTTCTCCGAATTCTTGAAGAGGTCTAGTAAAGAAATTTGTGCGGGCATTTTTCGAAGTTGGTCTACAACTTCGTACTCACTAGTTCTCACAACGGATGCAGCTTTTCAACCTCCTCTCAGTAGGTGCTTTCTTCTCGATTCAGCCTCTTTCGGGGATAACATCTTCCCGATCTCATGACTGCGTCAATCTCATCTGTTCCGTAATCCCAATGTACCGCCTTTGGGTCATATTCTTCCACAAGTGGCAATTTGATCTTCACCGGCTTGACTTCCTCCCGAGGTGATTCCAATGTTGGCGATTTTTCTAAACTAGAAGCTTCCCAGATTATCGACCTTGTTCAAGTCTATCACAAAACGAATCGGGACATCTACCATCCCGATCATCTCATCTTCATGGATGTTTTCGAGATTATGTTCGGGACATGGTCTCACCGGTAGGCATTCTCTTCATCCAGACGCCTTTGCCTTTCCCTTTTGACTCTCGGGATAATGCCCTCAATTCTCATGCCGATATCCACCGAGATGTTGGAAGGAGGAATATGTGTATGCGTACATGCGATCGAAATACTCCGCTGGTAGTGACTTGAGTATGAACTCTAGCATTTCCCTTTTCGATAGCGGCGGTTGCACCATCATAGCATGCTTCTTCCACCTCCCGGCGAATAATTCGAAACTCTCATCCTCACCTTTTCGATGTTTAATAAATTGGCCTTGGTGAAGTACCCTCTAATCCCAACTTCAAAATGCCGTATGAAGTGCTCTAAGAGCTCCTCCCAGCTCGGGACCCAATCTAGGTCGATTGATTGAAACTAGGCCAATGTTAGGCCCGTTAAACTATGCTTGAAATTCTGGATTAAAGTTTCGTCGTCTTCATGATGGCCCACCATTTGGCGGAGGTAATACGAAATATGTGCCAAAGGACACCCAAGATGCCGTCATACTTCATGCGAAAGGTCACCCTCAAATTTACGCCTTGGGGTGAAATATTTTCTAGCCTTGGTGATTGGCACAATCAGCTCTTTCAATTCATCCACTTTCTTTGAAATGTCGTCACCTTGTTCTTGCAACGGAGCGATCCTTCTATTTTGCGTCTCCATGGTCCGCCGTATTTTCCGGATCTGCATGTTTTCTTCTATTGCCGTGGTATTGTTTTTGACCACCGATTGTGACAATTCAGCCACCATGTTCGTCAAATGACGCATGTGGGTCTCCAAATTAGAAAGTCGCATATCGACCTCCTAATTTCCCTGTTCATCCCGAGGAACATCTTGATTCTTAGTTTCATCGATTGTCCCCACGAATTCTTTACTTTCGGGGTTATCCATGCCACCCCAACCGTCGGGAACTATATCTCCAAGGCGTCCACGAAAGAACTCGGCGGTGCCGAAAATAGGATTTTGAAGTTATAACCGCCGATATCTTCTCCGAGATTATCAACTATCTCGCCTCTTTCTAGAGCCCGTTGCATGAATTTTCTATCGCTTCGGCGGGCTTTTTCTAGACGGACTTCATATTCGCCTAACTCTTCAACTTCTTCAACATCCCGGATGTTCATCAAGTATCCCGAGAGAACTTTTCATGTCTTTCCTCTTGTGGCTCTCAATATGAGCTCTTCCGCCACCATGTCTACGGTCACATAAGTCCCTTTAAAAGCGACGTTTTCCATTCTTCCGATGACACCCAGATTGATTAGCCGTTCTAAACATGCCTCCTTTTGTTCCCGGAAATATTTTCTCCTTCGGGGTATTGTGCGGCCAGGGGTCGGGATGTCTCGCATTCGATCTACATCCACTATGAACTCCAAGGTCTCTTTATCTTCACCGTCAAATATCGCGTTCACCTCGCGATGTTTAGGTAGAGGGTTCTGTTGCACATTCGGTTCGGTCTTATTGAACTCTAGGATTTTACCATCAATCAAGGCTTGCACTTTATACTTGAGGGCAAGACAGGTTGTCCATATTGTGCCCCCTTTCTCCCTTATGGTACACACAAGTCCGAGTCTCATCAAACCCGGGAACCTTGGAGGATTAGCTCTAGGTGGCTCTTTTGCGACCAATCGATTTTCCAAAGCAATATGGGTAATAATTTAGATAACGATCGAGGTAGCGGGGTGAGGATAGGTTAGTTTCTTCTTCTTGGTTCCGGTGGTTTAGGAGCAGTCCAGGAAAGAAGTTCATTGGGTAGGGGTAGAAGGTGAGAAATTTTTGGGTTTAGGTAGGTTAGGGACAAACGCCACATCGCCAGTTTGCTCCCTATTATCCCTTCTCAAGGGGTATTGGCGTACGAAAGGTGATTCGGATATTTTCTTCTCCCACAATGCCCATTCATGGCGTTCGCCACCTTAATCAAGTGCGTGAACGTCCGACACCCAGAGGTGTTCAACTTATGGAAATACTCGAAGGGCAATGCCTTGAGGAAGAGGTCTATCGGTTCTTCTTCAGGGGACAGGGTGGTTTCACTTGCACGGCCAAAGCCCTCCACCTTTGGGCGTAGGCGCGAACGGCCTCATTTTTCCCTTTTACGGTCCTCAAAAGATCTTCCCTAGTAAGTGTCGTCAAAGTGTTAAACTTGTACCGTCAAAGGAACTCATCGCCTAACTTGTCCCAATCGGCGAGCCTTTCGGGCTCCAGCTCAATAAATCATGCCAAGGCTGCCTTACATAGGCTTTCTTGGAAGGTGTTGACTAACAATGGGATATTGTCCGAAAATTGAGACATGCGGCGCAGATAATACTTTAGATACGCCTTGGGACACCCGGTCCCGTTATACTTTCTCACGAAGTCCGGTTCCTTGTAATCGTAGGGAACCTCGATTTTCTCAAATGGTGTTACCTTATCAAACCTTGAGAACTCATATCCTTGACTTGCCAAGCGATCCTCGATCTTTCCGAGTCTTTTAATTTCTTCCTCCATCTTCGGGGCTTATTTTTCTTTCTTTTCCAGGTCAATCACAACTGGAGGCTCTTTAGGCGGTCTCTCCGGATTTGGAGTAGGAGCCGGGTTAGCACTTGTACCATCCGGCGAGCTCGGAGGAACTTGGGAGTTTGGATTAGCGGGGTATCTCCCCGACTAGCGATCATCATCGCCTTCATCTCTCGCCACCATTGTGGCTATCATATTCATTTGGTTCTCCAAGTTACCCACATGCGGTGCGAGCTCTTCTTGCTCCATTCTTAGTTGGCGCGTCTTGCTACAAGTCCTCGTGTTTATCAATAACCTGTTTTTTCAAGACATTAAATCAGTACCAGGGAATATTCAAAAATTCGAGAGGGCTGATCCGTGGTAATTGTACTTTCTATATGTATGCATGAAATGCTCATAAAAGGAATATTATGCGTTTACTACGGACCAAATTGTTTAAAAGTGTGTAAAAAGACAACAAATATGCCAAACTAAATGGGGAATGGATCTATCCAAACCGAGGACGCTTGCATTCTTCCCGCTCCTCGACCCATCGAAATCCCACAAGTATGGGTCTTCTCCCTCTTCCGACCTCTAGAGCTCCGGATCTTTGGGAATGTATGGTTCTACTCCCGGGACATACGATACCACATACTCGGGTTCGTAGGACTCCACTTCTTCGATGCGAGGAGATATGCACTCGGTACATACTGCACAACCAATGATCTGCGATACCCCTTGAATTTTTGAATATACTCATTGGAAGCCTTATGAATATTCATCTCATCATCCAAGTAATCGGGCCATTCAACTTGTTGCAATGGGGAGTTCTTCAAAGCATAGAGAATGAGCTTAATCCGAGCCCGATACTGACTTCTTTGCCTCCTTGGTGAGCTTCCCTTGCGCCATATCGAACGAGAAGAACCCGGGACAAACATCTCAGCGGTACTTGTTGCAAAACTCCAAACTATCTCACCACGTGATTGGGATAATATACTACCGCACCAGTACATCCCAATAGAGGAATAGGGCTATCATCAACACCAATAATGCGAGCTTCCAAGATCTTAGGCCAAGTTAGGCACCATCGGATATGCTCGGGCTTCAAATCATTTAATAGCTCAACCCATTTCTTAAACGAATGTTTGGGTATGAGGGATTGACACTTGAGGAAGGATTTAAGGGGATGAACATGTTCGTTGATCTCATAACACCCTACCCGAGTTGGAAAGTTTTTATCTCGAGAAGTGAACCACATGTGGAGTAGCCCATTGGATGCTTGAAAAATGGCTTTTTGGAAGTTTTGGAACGGTTTAGAGAGAGGAAAGTTTCAGCTAGAATCATGTATGAATAATTCCAACGGCAACATGCTTGTCTAGCTATATGGACTATGGAAGGGTCAAAAGTAGTCCTAGAGGTAGGGAACAGGGACTAATGCAAAGAAAGCTAGGACGAACACTTTTCTCGATTTATGACCGGTTTCGGCGGATAAGGAAGAATAATTGTCGAATAGGAAAGAGAAGATGAATCTACTAGAGTTGGACTTATATATTTTCTCTATTTCAGAAGTTTTAAGATGAAGAAAGCTTGATAGGGAACGAGTAGGATCCACGTCCAAAGGTGGTTGAGCTTATATGGTCATCGAACTTGACCCCAATGATAGCGGAATATTCTTCGAGCGTAGGAGTCAACTCAAGACCTTGGAAGTTGAACGTCATTCTCGCGCATGTCCCATGCCTTAGCCAAAGCTTGAATAAGAGCCGGTTGATACTCCACTTTAATCAAGTCCACTAGCCGGCATAATCGTCCTTTAACATATGCTTTGTTGACTAGGTTGAGGCGATCCCACCATAGAGAGATTCTTTCGAGGCACCGGAATGACTTTGATGTCTCCATTCCGCATGATCTAAAATGTAAAATGATGATCGTAAAGTCAATTATCACGGATTAAAAATGAATATGCATGAAATGTGATGCAAATGCACTAACCAAATTTTATGTCATCCTTTGATAACATGAGGTCAACTACTCCCATTTGACCCGAATAAATCAAATGGGGTAGTTATAGACCAAATCTCACCCAAAGATGGCATGTAATCAATTATGATCGTTTAAATGCAATCGGGGTAGAAAGTCACTATTATAACTTTAAATTCAAAATAATTAAGCCCAAAAAGCATCTAAAGATGTTCGACCAATACATATGGGTGAAAAATACACAATCGGCTCCAAAAGAACATAATACACCTAGGAAATGCCCCCAAAGTCTAACTAAAACTAGGTAGTTGAAGCGGTGTCCTCGTCGGATGATATCTCAATCAACCCGGGAGGGTCAACATCTTCTTCATCATTAGAGGATATGACGATGATTTCCTTCCTCTTGATTGGCGAATGACTCGGGGTCATTTTGATTGCGCGAGGTTGTCTTATTAATTTCGCATATAATTCTTGGATCCTCTCTTTTCCTCGCTTAAGCTCCAAATGGCGTGCACAACGCGTATAATCACAACCTTTCACCACGAACGCAGCTACGTCCATTGAGTTCCCTTCCATGGACAAACCCAAAAACTTGAAAGGTAGCGGGCACTCGGTCCTTGCGTCGAATAGTCCTCTTGCTCCCATGCGAGCGTATCGGGTATATCGAGTATGACGTCGGGCGCCATCTATTCTAAAAAGAAAAATTGACCTTCAACCCCAATCACTTAAACGATCTTATAACTTTCTTGATGTGCTCGTGAAAATGCATGCAATGCATGAATTAAATTCACAAAAATAAAAAGGGTAAAAAGCCTTACCAACCGATGTTACACCCCTTTTTTTTTTTTTTTTTTGGTTTTAGGTATACCAACCTTCCATTCACATGCGTATGAGACAAGTGAGGTTCAACTCTAAAGAAATAAAAAAGGGCTCGGGTATGGACCTAAAAAGGCTCCCGTTATACAAATCGATGAGCCGTCCACAAGCGCAATCAAACAACAAGTGGGTATGATCATCAATCTCGCATAGCGAGTGGGATTAAATATGGTCAACCCAAGTGTAATCAAACACAGGAGCTTCGCATACCAATCCCTATCTATGGCGACCTAAAGAGGGTGATTCGCGGCTCGGGTTTAGGCGCTTGTGTGTGCAATGTCGTGATCCTCAAAATATGCAAGACATGCGAACAGTTTATATCAAAACACCGCTTCAATATGGGCGTAAATAAACACACAACTCAAAACACCATATCCGCATAAAATTGATTAGCATAGACGTCACCCCTTATAACTCCCATCTCGCACCAATATTTAACACTTTTCATTAGTGAACGTACCTCACCTTCGAGAGCATCTCGCAAAAAAAAAAAAAATGGGGTTAGAAAACACTCAACATTTTTATCGGCTTAAGTCCTGTTAATGATTTCGCAATCTACACTTTGTCTCCAATGGAGTTGCCGCTCTGTCGCGACCCTCTCGAATTTTTTTCTTTTTTGGAGTGCGGGTCGGGGTTAATGAGCCGCGCCCTTTCGGACCCCAATTGAAACGGGATCTTAGGCCCGCGGTCTCTCCCAAGACCCGTTACTCGAATCGCGATGTGAAAGAAATTTTTTATCGAGATCGACCTTAGTGTGGTCGGGTGGCATGTGCATAGTGTACATGCATTTGGAGTCGCCACCAATCAATTATTGGAGGGTATGATTGGAAACCCTATCGAGCGGTTGGGAGAAACCGTTCGATTCTATGAAAATCAGAGATTTGGGTTCGGAGACTTGGTTACGCCGAGATTTACATCGACGCCCTTTCGATTACCGAAGTTGAGTGATTTTCTAACCTAAGAATTCATGCGAAGAAATTTCGGATAAGGTAGGCCCTAATGATCTAAGGTATCATGCGGACGAGAATTTACTACCCTAACAATCACAATGAGAAATTTAATTGTGCATTAAAATGACCCTATCGGCCCACGTAAAAAATCAATTTTGAATTCCAGAGTGGTTTTGGAAAATTTGGGGCGAAAGACTCGGAAGGGTAGAATGGTCATTTTTTGGGGTTCGGGATGCAAAAATCACAAAATTGGGGTCGGGCCACTCGAATGTGGCCATTTCCCATTTTTTATGATTTTTCAGAATTTTTCTATTTTTTCTAATTTTTTTGGAATTTTTATTTATTTTCTAAAAAATGGGAATTTTTCGGATCGGTGTAAATTGACCCTCGAAGTTTCGAAAATTTTTGATCCAGACTATAAGAGTCCCAAATCGATCTAGACATTTATAAAAAAATTTAAAAAAAAGGGAATTTTTATGAATTTTCTATTAATTTTACAATTGTTTTTATTTTTTTTATTTTTACTAATTTTTTTTTTTTTTTATTAATTTTTCGGACCGGGTCAACCCGACCCTGACCCAACTTGGACCCGCTCAACACTAAAACGACACTGTTTCCATTTTTTTTTATATTTTTTATTTTTTTAAACTATTTTCCTAATATCCGAAAATATAGATAATAAATGGACGGTCATGATTGATTCTAGAAATGATCTCGACCGTTCGCTCACTCGCACCTACATGCGCCTCGCCACACTCGTTTGCATCCGCTCCGTGCACGAAATGACGTCGATCTCGGCTGTATACTCTAAACGACGTCGCTCGTTCAATAACCTAAACGGCGTCGTTTCCATTTTTTATTTTCGATCTAATAAACGAATTATCAAAAATTACAAAAAATCTAATATAATGGCCTATAATATAATCAAACTAACCTATTTATTACGATCGTCGAATCAAATCCGACTTGGCTTATTCGCGCCAACGGCCACGTTGACCGGGCGACGCCCGGACCAATCACGCCGCCACCTTGGGACTTTGACACAGTGACCGCCACGTAGACTTCGTCTTCAACCTCTCGCCAACGACTCAAGGGACGGCCGAGAACTTCCAACGACGATCTAACGGTGAAATCTCAACTAAAATTCGCGAAACCAATTCCTATCGACTCGCCCGATCTCTAGACTAACATATCCTAAAATCAAGCAATTTCATCGGCTAAATCGCGAGCTATGAATTACGATACCGTCACCGCCGAGTTCGAACACGTAGAATCAAGCCAAATCAAATCAATTCATTCACACACGAGTATCGTAGGAAGTTCAAGGGAAGCTTACCTCAAGCTCCGATTGAGCTAGCAATGGCTAGAATCGCCCGGTCGAAGTTCGACTAGGCCGCGACTAGTTCAAGCCTCGACTCGGGTGTTTCGAGCAAAATCAATGCAAAAGGAAGATGCGATCGTGGTTAGTGGTGTTCAAGGATCAAAACGCACACGTCAATTGCAACGATCATGCTCGTGATCGAGCTATGCCATGAATGCACTGAGTTGAGTTCGAGAGATCGACTCACCGGTTTCGGAGGTTGTAGGCCAATGGAGTGGTGCGATCGCTTCCTCTTAGCTCAGGCGAGCTTCGGTGATGATCCGACGCCCGATTCACCTGGGATTGATTGGGCCGAAGTCGCGAAGCTTCGGTGTGAAGCTTGACAATGGCGTCGCGAGATTCTCTCTCTACTTTTCTCTTTCTCTCTCTATTCAGTATCGCAGACGAGCACCAATAAGCATCTCCTTTGATTCGCGAAGCTTCCCATCCTTTTATACCTCTTTGAAACTAGGCGTGCAGGGAGAGCCTCGGCGAGCCTCCCTCGTGCCTTGGCACGTGCCAATTGGTCACCGGACGACGGAATCAATTAGGATTTCGTCTATGTCCGTTGGCCCTTCGTCGATCACAAACGAGCACGAATTGTACTCGGACTTGGAAATATTGACTTTCCGTGCCACCGTGGCTTTGACTACTTCGCCGACGTTCTTCGGCGACCATTGGCCTCGAGGTCGGGTTCAATCGACGCGTACCAACCCGAGGAACCAAACGCCCACGATATCTTGTTCAATTATAGTTGATTGGTCCTCAATTTGATCGTCAAAATTCATCCTTCAACTCTGCAAAATGGTGCGAGAGTTCTAGGGAAGACGACACTGCTTGCGGAGTAGTTTGACCGGTCCGATCGGTCCGAACCGGTTTAGACGTGCAACTTTCAAAATTAATCCAAATTTGTAGGTAGTTTTGCAATTAATCCTTAAAATTGAACTCGGGGGTCAAATACTATCTAGAGATGTAATTTTGCCCAAAAGTTCCGATCAATTTCTATGAAAACCCCAAATTTTTCTAAAATTGCAAATTGGGGAAAAGTTCAATTGAGTGGCCAAATGATCAAATTGGATCCAATTACCCTTGTCAATCGATTCAGAGAATATGAAAATCTTGGGAGGCTTTATTGTGAAAGTCCCCGGATTAAAAGTAATATCAAAAATTAAAAATCCCAGGGACTAAATTGCAAAAAAAATAATTGAGTATTTTGCCCAATCCGTGCAATTCGCGCAATTGAAGGTGAAATTGATCAAATTGAAGTTGCAGAGGACCACGATTGAATGTCTTGACTCAAAACATGCAAAATTTGCAAATAAAAAGACTCAAATTGTATTTTTTATGCGGATTCAATCCTTAGTGTTATGAAGAAACACCAAATTGGATTCAATTTTTGATTTTTCTTGAGGTCAATATGAAAAGAGAATTAAAATAAAAATATTGGACATTTTTCTGTATTTTTGTGACGTCAAAAAGTTTTTTTTTATGAATTTTCTAGTATTTTTCTATTTTCCGAAAATATTAAAAAATGTGAAAAATATGAAAAATTATTTTTTGTTCAAAAATGGTTCCTTATGCTTGGCCAAGGCTCCCAAACTTGATTTTTCAATTTTTTGATTTTTTATGAAGTTTTGAGAAATTTTAAAAAAAATAAAACTAAGAAACAATTTAAAAATCAAGTGTCAATAGTTGAACATCCGAAGAACCCTTTGCCTATCCATGCAGGCAAAGTGAATGCTGTATTTTGTTACGAAGACAGACAAGTAGATGCTTTCAAGGTTCGGTATTGAATATTTTGGATGCTCTAGTTAGAGCAGGTATTATCAAACTAGAGGGCTTGTGTCGTTTGATTAGTTAAAGAAAATGATTTCGAAATTAATGAAGGATGGGTTAATAGTCCGGACAGATCGAGGTAAAGATGATAACCACCTGTATCTCGAGGTTGCATTAATTGGGATTAGAAATTTGCTGCCCGACCATGTCCCGCCTAAGCATTTTCTAGAAGTTGGAGTAGTAAAGGCCAACGTGGCTAGTCTAGTGAAGTTTTATCCGAAGTTAGCTAATATGCTTCCATTTAAGGATGCTACGGATGATGAACTCGATTGTTATACTTGAGGCCTTAGTGGTCGCAACGCCTCAACCCTTCTCATACAAAGACGATAAAGGTGTCCCTTAGTCCTATGATCTTGCCCTAATAACAAGGTCTAGGCGTGCTTATAATGATGACCAACCGGTCAAACAAAGTTGCAAAAAAGGATACAAAGGAATTTTTGGTTGTGATCAAAATAAGCGAATAGAGTATTATCGACCGATTGCGTAAGTTGCCGACTCATGTCTCTCTACTCGAGCTCCTACAAGTTATCTGAAAAGCATCGGGATTCCCCGATAAAGGTATTGGGTTAGATCCATGTGCCTAAGAACATCAACCAAGATAAGCTTGGAGAATTTTGTCGGGACCATCCTTTTGAAGGATCAGGTTGTATTTGTAGATGACGCGATTCCTACTGAGGACGGGGCCACAATAAAGCTTTGCACATAATGGTTAAACATAAACAAACTTATGTGGCTCGGATGCTTATGACAACAGGTTGGGATTGAATATTTATCCCATAACTACATTGAACTGCCTGGGAATTGACTTAGCAAGGATGAAGGCAATTAAGATTTTTGTCGATTCTTTTGACCGTATGAAGAAAAACGTAATGGGGTAAATTAATCTTAAGATCCAAATCGGACCCTCTATGTTTGATATCTTGTTCCAGGTGTTGGACATCCCATCAACATTAAATCTCTTGCTTTGGGACGTCCGTGGATTCATAATGCATGTGCTACCCCATCAAGTCTACATCAAAAAATCAAATTCGTGGTCAAGCAAAAGTTAGTGATCGTTCACGGTGAGAAGATCATTGGATTTACAATGAGATGATTATCCCTTACATTGAGCCGGCTCATAATGTGGAGGATTCTTGTCATGCTTTCCAGCTTAGTACAAACTATTCACGCTTCACCAGAGAATCCTCCACCTGTTCCTACGATATCAAACGCCTCCTTCATGGTGGTAAAGGTGATGAACGGCAAGGGTTTTGAGCCCGACAAGGCCAAGAAATTCGCACTCCAATCAAACTCAAAGGGTAATCCCGGATGTAGCAAGCGATATGTGATGGGCCGTGGACACCGCCACTTCTTTACACCACTTTCCAATTAGCCGGAGTGGTCGGTGGTTATGACGAGTTAATTCGGTTCGAGGATGATCTTGGGATTGTATTCCCGATTCACCGAAATGTCAAAAATACCGTGGCGAGCCAATGGTCTGGATGGAGATGAGGTTGATGATGAATCCTCTAACCTTGGCCGGATGGTTTGATGATTTGATCATTGCTGCTATATTTGAGGATCATATGCAAATTGATGGAGCACTATAAGGGGAGCCTTACATGGAGTTCAACCTCTCAAGGCTATCCGCCAATGCCATATTCGATGATCCGTTGGAGAATTTATATTCGAGTAACATTTTATTTTCCTATAAATCCCCTGCGTGGGATATTTCCCCTTTCCTCTAGGTGTTAGTTTATATTAGATTTTTATTTCCATTCAATGTCACACTCTAGGATTTCCTTTTCAAGAAAATGTAATGCATTGATTTCATATCAATAAAATTACAAGATGTTTTTCATTAAATTTTGGATTCTTGTCGAAACATCACAAACTAACCCGATGACGATAACCAACAATCGAACAAATTTATCATCCATGGTAAGAACTAAGGGTTGGGCTTTTTCAAGAATTCTTGTCCCGCGATTTTCGAAGACAAAATTCTTGAAAACGAAAAAAATACAAGATTTTCGGAAATATCATGCATAATTAAACCCCGTTTGTTTTTCCGATTCGGCTACTTTATGTTTCAGGGGCAAACACGAAGAAGGAAACCCAGTGGATTGAAAAGTATATGACTTAGACGAGTTTGGTCTCGACTATGAGGAAATACGTCTGGATTTTAAATGGCACGAGGAGGCTAAACCCTTGATTAGTGAAGAGACCGCCTCAATCATTCTTGGCGATATGGAAAGCCCCGGAGAATTTAAGATCGAAGCAAACCTTTCGAAAGACACGGCGGAGCGATTAGTGAAGCTCTTGAAAAGTTATTAGGATATCTTCACTTGGTCTTATGCGGATATGCCTGTTTCGATCGATCAATCGTCGAACATTACCTATCGACGGATCCCTCGACCAAGCCTCGTGAAGCAAAGGCTGCAAGAGCTAAGCTAGAGCCGACAAAGAAGATCAAGGAAGAGGTCATGAAGGTTCTTGACGTGGGATTTATTGAGACTACATAATACTCCGAATGGGTCGCTAACATAGTTCTAGTCTTGAAGAACAATGGTTGGGTTCGAGTATGTGTTAACTATTGAAACCTAAACAAAGCCATCCTAAGGATGACTTTCCACTCCCATACATTGATGTGCTCTTCGATAGTACGATGGAGTTTGAGTTGTTTTCATTTATGGACGGTTTCTCCGGATACAATCGGATTCCGATGAACATCAATGATAAGTTGAAAACCGCATTCACTACACCATGGGGAATGTTCCATTACAAGGTGATGCCCTTCGATCTCAAAAATACCGGAGCTACTTACCAACCGCCGTGGTTACTTTGTTTCATGATATGATGGATAATGAAATGGAAGTTTATGTCGATGATATGATTGCAAGGACAAGACATAGAGAAGATCACATTGAAACCTTAGCAAAGCTATTCGAAAGACTTCGAGTTCAGGTTGCGGCTTAACCCAACCAAATGCATTTTGGGCACCAGCTTGGACAAGTTACTTGGATTTATTGATAGTAGCAAGGGTATCAAGATCGACCCATCCAAGTTAAAAGCTATCCGCGAGCTCAAGCCATCGACAACGGTCAAAGAAGTTCGTAATCTCATGGATAGGTTGAACTTTATTGCTCGATCCATTTCCCAATTATCCGAGATCGTTAAGCCATTCCTCGGGTTGTTAAAGAAGAATGCATTAGTTGATTGGGATAGCGAGTGCAAGGCACCTTTTGAAAAGTTGAAGCAACATCTTATGAATCCCTCCGTACTAGTTCCGTCAATGCCGGGGCAACCTTTAATCTTTTACCTTACTATCAATAGCGAGTCTTTGGGTGCTATGCTAGCTCAAGTAAGTCGTGAGGATGGGAAAAGACCTATTTGCTACCTCAGCAAGAAATTCATAGCTTCGAGATAAATTATTTCGAGGTGAGAAGACATGCGCGGCGTTAGTCCGGATGCTACACGACTTCAAAGCAATATACTTTGCATTATCGGGTACTCTTGGTGACGGAATGCGATCCTATTAAGCACTCTTGAATCAACCCGCCTTGATCGGCGACTTGCCAAAATGGCAGATCCTCATTTCTGAATTTGATGTTCGTATTTATCCCAAAAGTTAGTCAATGGATAGGCTATAACCGATGTCTTAATCGAAAGTCCGGGGCAAAACAATGACACCTATCATCCCGAGGATTGAATCATGTCGGTGGAGGATTATATCCGGACTATGTATTTCGATGGAGCCGTACATTTGTCTAGATCGAACTTTGGAGCAATTCTAATATCCCTAAGCGGTCAACACTACCCCGTAGCGGCAAAGTTAGTATTTCCTTGCACAAATAACATAGTAGAGTAAGAAGCATGCATCCTTGGATTGTAGGCTGCGATCAAAATGAGAGTAACCCAAATCAAGGTATTTAGGGATTCTTCTTTAATTATCCTCCGGATTGTTGAAAAATGAAAAACACGGGGATGCTAAGTTACTACCTTACCATGAGTATCTAGATGAGTTGGTGGATGAATTTGATGATATCTCATTTGAGTATTTATCCAAAACTCACAATCGGTTGTCGATACATTAGCTACTTTTATCATCTATGTTACAAGTCACCGATGGACTTGAGGTCGAGCTACGAAGATCGAGGTACTAAGAAAGCCAACCTATTGCATGACCGTGATCGATGAACCCGATGGCAAACCATGGTACTATGATATCAAGACTTACATTCGAAGCAAGAGTTTCTTGAGAAGAGTACAACGCCCGATCAAAGGTACATAAAGAAAATGGCCTCGAAGTTCTTTTTGAGTGGAGAGAATTTGTACAAGCGGTTGTTCGATTCAACCCTTTTGAGATACATTGATTTTACCGAAGGATCGTTTAATGACAAAAAATTATGAAGGAATTTGTGGTCCACACATGAACAGTTACATGTTAGCTAAGAAGATCATGAGATTAAGTTATTATTGGCTCAACTAGAAAACGATTGTATTCAACATGTTCAACATGTTCGAGTTATCATACTGCTAGATTCATGGGGATAAGATCAATGTTCCTCCAAACAAATTGCATTATGTAACGACCCGTACCCCGGTCCTCCTTCTCCGATACCGCCTATAGCAGCCCGACCTTACCAAGAGCATATCACTTACCTAAAAATAATCAACGATAAAGAAGTGAGAAACTTAGCAAGTTAACTCCCTAAACCATCAACTAAGCAATCCAAAGGAATAATAGGCAATAGTAATCGAGCCAATACAAATGTAATAAACCAACTTATATAGAATTGTTCCCTAGGAATCTAGACAACTGGTGACATGAAACAAGGTATGTGTTAGGATATGATATGACCTTATGCACCAGGATTTATGATTCCTTCTTTTGGGGCCTAGCCAATGAATTCTCCCAATTATTAAAATTCGCCTCGTACTACCTTAGAGACGGCTCGGCTACACAATGAGCCACCTAGTCACACGACAGGGGTTTTCCCATGGACTCCATGGGGTATACATTTACATTCGAACACAAAGCCCATTTTCACGAATCGCAATCGATCCATAATCAAGATATGCAAGGTCATGACTATGCACGTGAATGATGCATGTTTAAGCTCTATTATGACAACCGCAACAATAATGACTTCGAGCTACGTACCCACAAAACATTGCATCGCAATTTCATCGGCAATTACAAGTGTGCAACCAACAAGCGATTGGTAACTACTCACAACACTTATGGGAACTTCGTATCGTGGCCTTCGACGACTCATTCATCCAAGGCATAACCATATGCCTAATGAGTTAGTAACACAATACTATTTCTAACTTTTTTTTAAACTAGCGCAGCCCCCCTCACACCCTCTTCGGCTCCCAACTCATCATTACCCAACACCACCAAAAATCATTCGGTTACAATCGATAGCAAGCAACACATCGCCACCTCGCGCGCCCTTCTCTCCACCTCGATTTACGCCACCAATACTTCCAAACGTCACCTATTGCATCAACACCAACCTCCCATCCGAATCGCTCAAGTCCCATGGACATTATTCACTTATAATTTAGAACATGCATAAAATAATTGATTAATGGCGAACGCAGAATTTGGAACTGCTCTTGCCGAATCCAACTCAAACTACAACCCTTTGTCCGCTCACAATTGTACGACCTAACGCCCACTCCACAACACGCGTTATCTCATTGTGACATGCACATCCTTAATTTCTTAAAACCTTAATTCGTCACTCCAAGAACAACTAACCAATCACCTATCCACCCCGGCCTACCATGCCCGACTACGGCAGGTACCGATTAGGAAATGGGTTAGGGCATTACTTGCCTTGGGATTGAAGTTCGGGGGAGACAAGGGAGATCGAATCGGCAACAAAACGGTCTTAGGCTCCTCTCTCTTCTTGGGTTGTTGCGTGACTACCACGAAGAACACAAGAGCGGGTGGGCGAACGAGGTTGAAGGAAGGGTAGAGAGGCAGACGGCGGGAGGGTGGAGAAGCTATCGAGGACCGCCACCGAGGAGTTGTGGCGTATCCACCCGGTGGAGAAAAAACATCCCACCAAAAAGGAGAAAGAGGGAGCAATCGAAGTGAAGTTGACAAACGCCTAGGGAAAAAGAAATGAGGGTTGGAGGACACTTGGGTGGTGGCGTGGAGAGGAAATTTAAATCAAATAGGTTTCCCGCTCTGTGGACCGATTTCGTACTCCAATGCTCAACTAAAATTCCACTAACGACACGATAACATCACCACGCTCATGGTACAAAAAAAAATTCAATTACCCACTGTGCTAAAATAATTCCCTCAAATTCTCGTTAATCATATATTCGAATTTGATAAATACCATTTCCTTAATAAATCAGCCTCCAAAAATTCAGGTTTGGTACACATTAGTTGTTCGAGCTATGGCTATTTTCCATGTGGAGTATTGATGTGATCGGTCCTATCAACTTTGAAAGCATCTAATGGGCATTGATTCATCTTGGTGGCAATTGATTATTTCTCTAAGTGGATCAAAGATACGTCATATTTGGGCAACATACGAAATGTTGTGAGGTTCATCCATTGAGACATCATCGCTCGATACGGTTCACTGAAGCCATAATCAGACAATGGCTAAAACTTAAATAACAAGCTGGTCAATGATTTGTTCAAGGAATTCAAGATCAAGCATTTGAACTCTTCTCCATATCGTCCTCGGATGAATGAAGCGGTGGAAGCAACTAATAAAAACATCAAGAAGATCTTGGCAAAGATGGAGAAAAATTATCGCGACGGTATGAAAGGTTGTCGTTTGCACTCATACGTATTACTTGATCCGCACATCCACCGGAGCAACCCCATGCTCTCTTGTATATGGGATGGAAGCAGATACCAATCAAGGGTAGAGATTCCTTCCTTGTGTGTATTGTCTCAAGTTAAGTTGATAAGGTGATTGGATCTAGCAAATGATGGGCCAACCGAACTTGATTAATGAGAAACGTGCTCATGGCTAGTGCTAAAGTTGCTAAATCCTTTAACAAAAAGGTTCAACCTCGACATTTCCCGGTTGGTGACCTTGTTTTGCGAAAAATTTTGCCAATAGTTCCACTCCCAAAAGGGGAGTTCGCTCCGAACTACGATGATTCATTTTTCGTGAAGAAGGTGCTCCTTATTGTGATGCCCATCTTAACAAAGATGGATGGTTGTATCTTTACCAATCCAGTTAATTCCAATGTTATAAAAAAGTATTATACTTGATTTGCTCTAACATTTGGATTAAGTTATAATCCATTCAATGATTACTCATGCATTGCTCATACTTGTTTATCCGCTCTCATTTTTGTTCGCATTACTATTGACACTTGATTTGTAATCATTTTTATTTCATTTTATTTTTAGAAAATTATTTGAAAAAGCTAAAAAATCATAAAATTTGAAAAATCAATTTTGGAAGCCTTGGCTTAGCCTTAGGGATCAATTTTGAACAAAAATTATTTCACATAATTTCTCATATTTTTTTGAACTTATTTAATTATGAAAATACCCAAAAAATCATAAAAATACCATTCGTGGTCGAAAATACACAAAAATAATCATTATTTTTTTTAATTCCCTCTTTACATTGGTTGTCTTAAACCTCAAAATTTTGATTTGGGTCACTATGTTCTTTCACAAACATAAACCCAAATCGCGCATAAAAATTCCTCTTCGAGTCTTTTAATTTTCAATTTGCGCTTTTCATAAGCTATGACATTGATATCTAGAGCCTTGAAGTGCAATTAGGATCATTTGCCCACCATTTTGATCAATTTTAACTTAAATGGCTTAATTGCACATTTTTCTTGTAATTTAGTCCCCGATTTTACAAATCATGAAATTAAATTTTATATGGGCGCACCCTTGAAAATTAAACACCTCTACCCTATAGTTTTCATTTGTCCCGGATCCATTGGTCGCCTTAATTTAAGCCAATCCGATCATTTGAGCTATGAATCATTGAAAAACCATTTTCGGGTAATATAGGAAGTTTGGGATTCTCGTTTGATTCCAAGCAATTGATCCATCAAAATACCCCTTTTACATGAAATGCATAATGGGAAATCCAATTTTAATATCAATTTCATGAAAAACAGCCGAATTGGAGTTCAATTTGGTCAATGAATAAGAGACCGGATCTGCGGTCGACCCGACAATGAGAGACCGGATCTGCCGGGTCGGACCCGACCCGACCCAAGAAATCCGGGTTTGCAACTTCGCCCAAAACTAGCCAATTTAGCATGTCTCTCTCCTTCCTCCGGATCCACGACCGAATGACGTCGCCACAAATCTTCCTTTTGTCGTTTGTTGCATGAGGATGGTACGAGGGGTAAGCTGGCTAACGGCCGGGAAAGAGGAGGAATCGGGTACGGTGCCGAGGATGGTACGAGAGTGAGAGCTGGCATTTTTCGCAAGGGGGCACAAACACACATAGTGAGAGATTCGGGGAAGAGAGCTAGAGAACACAGGGGACAGAGAGGGAGAAGACAGGCAAAAAAATTTTCTCTATCGGTAGCCATTGGAGTGCTTGAGGCCGAAAGCTTCGAGCTTAGTTCTAGAGATACCAAGGCCATACCGAGCCGCGCCATTGCTTCCTTGTGCTGCCTACAACTCTAAGGAACCACTATAGCCCTCTGGTGTAGTCTCAAGCACCGGAAAAGGTGAGAACCGATCAAGCCGACAATCCCGATCGTTAATGGCATATCTCGCTGTTGTACATCTTTCTTAGATATTTTTTATTTAAGCTCGCTTTGGACCGCCACTAATCACAACCACGTCCTTGTTTTGCATTTTCATTGCCTAAAAACTTTCAAGCTCTTCTCAAACCCGAAAACACATCACAAGCTCCCGAGCTTGGTTCATGCGAAACCAAGTCCAAGAGAGGCGTAGGTAAGTTTCCTATTCTATATTTGATGTTGTTTCATTGATTTAGTTGAGGTTTTATTTTAATAAAAGCAAGGTTTTAGCTTCGCTGGAAAATTGGGACTCAGTAACCGCCGAGTTTGCGATGTTTCGTATGCCCTTTTACTCGATATTTGGTGTATGTTGATATGGGGTAGTCGGGGTTTGATTTGGTACAAAAATCGCCGAGTTCCCTTCATGTTTTTATGTCGGATTCGGCCCTCCGGCGAGGCGCTAACGATAATGGCCGGCGCCGGTTGTCTTCCCCGGCGAGCGTGTTGACCGGTCAAGTTGACCGGTCCAATGCTAACGTGGCGCTACGTGGCACGCCACGTCGATGCGTGGCCGTTTATAAAAAAAGGAAAATCGGATCGAACAGGTTGTGGATTAGCCACGTGTCGCGATTCGGTATTTTCAGAAAATAATACAAAAGGTTTTTCATAATTAAAAGGTGATTTTCGAAAATAATAAAAATTTGATCCGATGCCCATCGTTGTGCCACATAAGCACAATGATGGCCGTTGGATTGGTTTTTATTTTTTTCAGAGTTTATTTAAACCAAAATCGGATGCACTAGCGGAAGCCACGTGCCACATCCTAGAGCGTCCGATGGCGGAGTTTGTTGATGATTCGAAAAATAGAAAATGTTTTGCAAAAATCAAAACTACGTCGTTTTAGATAGATTTTTAACCCATACGATCGGGTCAAGCGCCCGAGAGGCACGAGTCCGGTTGACCCGATCCAAAAAAAATTATTTTATTAATAAAAACTTGGATTAAATATTAAAAAAATCAAAAATTTAGAAAATTCAATAAAAAGAGAAAAAAATCAAAAAATTGGAAAAATTCATAAAAATTTCAAAAAAAATCCAAAAAATAGAAAATGGTCACAATCAACTGGCCATGGCTTATTTTGGATGTTTTGACCCTCGATCTTCCCAAAAATGATGATTTCGCCCTTATGGCGAATCGTCTCCCGAAATATTTTGAAAAATTCCTAAAAATTTTCAAAAATAGAAAATGGCCACGATCAACTAGCCATGGACTATTTTGGAGGAATTTGATTCTCAAACCTTCAAAAATGACGATTTCGTCCTTTCCGGTTAATCGTCCCCAAATTTTCTTAAACTACCCCTAACCCTTAATCATACCTTATCCAAGCCATTAGGGCTATATTAGGAAGCCCCTGATTTTGATTTGGCACGTATTGATGTGATTTATGTATTTGATTAGATTTACTAATTGTGATTGATAGGATTAGTTTTTCGATCCGCATGAAACCCCTATGCGAACTCACCTCACCCGAAATTGCGCCCGCATGAAATCTTAGTTAGGATAATCACTCGCGTTAGATACCGAAAGGGCATTTGTAATGACATCGACGTAACCAAGTTCTCGAACCCAAAATCTCCGATTCCGTAGAACCGATCGATCTCTCCCAATTGTTTAGTGAGGTTTCCGGTCCATCTTCCAAGAAGGACTAGTGGCGACTCCAAATGTATGCACACATTGCACATGCCACCATGACTACACTAAGGTCGAACTCGATCGACTCTTATCATTGAAAAATTCAATTTACTCCCGTAGCAATTTGTTATGGTCTTGGGAGGGCCCGCGCCGAGAAAGCTCGAAGGCTTCCTCATCGACGAGATCGAAGGCCCGATCGGCAATCCATCAGCCCGTCGTCGGATCGAAGTCCGAGAGGGTCACGACAGACTAGCAACTCCACTAGGGACTTCTCCAAACCCCAAGTGGACTTAGGCCATAATTAAAACGCCGAGTGATTTTTCCGACATGTTTTCTGCAAGCGCTTTTGAATGTGAGGTAAGTCTCGCTCACAATAAGTGTTAAATGGTTTTATAGATTGAAGTGATAAGGGGTGTAGTCTATGTCTCACATTATTTTCTGCGGGTTTGGTGTAGGAATGTATGTTGTGTGGATGATTTTGAAGCGCTGATTTGTATATAAATTGTTATGCATGTCCACCTACATATTTGAGGATCACGACATATTGCACAAAGCGCCCAAACCTAGGTCGTGAACCACTATTTTAGGAAACCATAGATAGGGAATCAATATGCGAAGATTTAGCGTCGGCTTGCGCTTAGGGGTGGACCATATTCGATCCCGCTTACTATCCGAATCGATGATTTTATCCACTTGTTGATTGCTCTTGTGGATGAATTCATCAACCCGGTAGTATGAGCCTTTTTAGGTCCATACCTTATCCCATTTTTCGATTTTTAGAGTCAAACCTCACTTGTCTCATGTGCATGTCTCAGGATAGTTGGTACATCTAAAATCGAAAGTCGTAAATAGCACGTTTGGTAAGGTCTTTTTCACTTCGAGTTTGATTTGTCTATAATTTCTCGCCTAATTTACTTATGACATGCATATCATACATCATTCATAATGTCCGATGGTTGAGTCCAATTCCATTTTTTTTAGAGTATAGTTGGATTAGGGATGGTGTCCTCGAATCAGTCCAAGATTCCGGAGATGTTCACTTACTTACGACACGCCATTCGACATCCAATTTCCAAGACATTCAATGGATTCCAAGATTTCCGTTTTGTTCAAGGAAGACAACGCACAAAGTGGAACCTCATCCGAAGCCATAGTTGTTTCTATACCAAGTCCACCGAGAAATTGGAGTGCGACCATGAAAAGGAAAGAATGCTGAATTTGATGGTGAAATTGAAGAGCCAACTCCGCAAAGCGAAGATTCTTGTCACACGCATGTCGGAGGTCGTAGAGTTATCATCGAAGAAAACGACACTCTAGTGAGTCAATTGTTCTCCCCATTTATCATGGAAGTTTCATCGATGAAAACGACGGTGCGAAGAAACCGAATTGAAGTCGTCGGGAGATATTCCTAGAAGACCCGACTTAGGGCATCTATTTAGGTTCTTTAGGGTCACATTCCGATCATCTCTTTTTATTTATCAATTAGGATCATCGAGTCGTACCGGGTCTCCACCTTCGGAACCCACTCCTATCCTCGTTTCTTGATGTAGACATCAAAGGTTTCGTTAGGGTTATATTTAGGGGTCTTGATACTTGGAACGCGACGTTGGAATTTCTCGTGTGGTGAAATGAGAGTTAGATTCTCTTACTCACCCCGAAATGTATCGATTACGAGTTCTAATCGAAATTTCATCTAATTGAGACATGCAATTGAATGGGAACGTCCAAATTCGGGGTGAGTAAGAGAATCTAACTCTCATTTCACCACACACGAGACATGAAATTGAACTGGTTCATATCATGCATGAGCATATCATTTGCATTGACACGGGTGGGTTCAAACTTAACTTTTTATATCTCTTTGGCAAAATGGGTTTGAATTCTCATTCGATTTTCTTTACGAATCAAATGAGGGAACCTAACCCTCATCATGCCAACGATAAATAACAAGTCAAATAAACCCCCACTCCCCCGGTATTCTTCACGACGTTTACATCATATGGTAGTCCGTGATAATTAATTTTGAAAATCATTTCTATATTCTAGAACTCGATGGGAAAAGACGATATCCAAGTCATTCCGGTTCCACGCAGAGAGTTGCTGATATTATGGGACTAGCTCAACAAGATCAACCAGGATTACGTCAAGGAACGACCGGGGCACCCCATAGATCTTCTTAAGGAGGAATATCAACTTGTGTTCATTCGAGGCTTTAGCACAATTTTGGGATGTAACCACCTTGACCTTTAACTTCGAAGGTCTAGAGATTACACCTACCTTGAAGGAGTACACTACCGTCATCGAAGTGGAGTTTAAAGATGAAATAGCCTATCCCCCCTTAGGACTTGATCCCACACTAGTACTTTCCAAGTTCTCCACCTCAAGTTATCCGAAATAGAAAAGATCTTCAAAGCCAACTATGGTAGGTTCCCATTTTCCTATCTATGCGGTAATTATTCAAACCTTTCCATTGACACCGAGCATAAAGTGGGTAAAGTCTTTATTTTAGCCTTTTTTGGGTTTGTCCTATTCCCCACCTCTAGGACTACCCTCAACCCTCTTGTCGCGCACATAGCCCAAACAAGCTTGCCACCAAAAGAATTACTCTTACATGATCCTCGCCGAAATATTCCTTTCCTTAAATCGTTATAAGCTCGCTTTGAGTCTCTCCAAACGTACCCAAAAAATTATCTTCCAAGCTTCCAACAATTTTCTTTTCATGTGGTTCACCTCCCATGTCAAGAGTCTCGGACTCCGCGTTGATTGCTACGAAATCAGCGAACATGTCTACCCCCTTAAATCCTTCCTCAAATGTTAATCGCTCGTTATTGATTGTTCTTTTAACGATTGGTACAACCTCTTTAAGGACCTAGAGCCCGAACAACTCCGATGGCGTTTGACTTGGCCTAGGATGTATGAGGGTCGAATTACATCTAGCGATGGAGGACCAATCCCACTTTTGGGATTCACTGGAGGAGTTGCATATTATCCGATCCGGGTTGTCGGGTAATTCGGTATTCTACAGGAGATTCCACCTCCGCATTATCCCGATGAGTATACTTTTGATCTCCCTCATGGACCGCTTACCAAGGAAAGCAAGGCACACTTCTAAGCCAGGATCGACGCCATAGAGCAGACGCTGAAGAATTCTCCTCTCCAGGGAGGTGGAGTGGCCGAGTGACATGGATAAAGAGATGGATGTTCACCGCACTTCTCGAGAGTATATCCAGGCATTCAAGAGAATCCAATACACTCCAGATGAGCCATACATTCCGGAGTATATTGTCCCAAGTTTACTTGGAATAGAACAATATGTATTAGAGGACATTGGACCATCCGATTACCTTGAAGATGAAAAGCATTGTTCTTGAAAATGAAGCTTCCGTGGGATTCCGAAGGCCGTAATCTAGAGCACTCCATACTTGAATAGTGAATTTCCATCGAGTTCGAATATCATGAACCTTTACATTTCACTTTTTAAGCACTATTTCGAAAGTTTTATTTGTAATGAACTCATTCCAACTTGCATCTATGCATAAGAAAGCATCTTTCCAAAATCATCGTGATAATTATCACCAATTACATTTAGCATAATGGCATACCTACTTGCATAGAATGACGGGGGTACATAGCATGAGGAGTTAGCACCCTTAAAAAGGCCTCCTTCCCTCTTCAACACAAGGAAACATGATGTTAAGACAACCTTGAATTTCATGTTTTACCTATCTTCACACCACTAATACAGATCTTCATTCAAATAGGTGATTCTTAATCACGAGGACTAGAGCTCGGCTCGTTTATAGGCCCATATGGAGCAAGAATAGGTGGGTCCTCACCTTGGAAATCTGGAGACACAAATGGACCAAATGGCTGAAATGATGGCCGAAATGAAGGTTACGTTTACCGCAGCTAATATTAGACCCACTCCACCAATTGATCTCAACCAGACCGCGAACCCAAACACACCCACTACCTCCAATACAAATGGACCCGCCAGGGCAAATCCCGTGGCCAATTTTGGCTAGGTTCCAAACGTTGATATCCCATTGAAGGCCCCACCCATTGTGATCGACCTTGAGGAGAGGCGAAGGAGAAACCCGTTATCAAGGTTGACGATGGAGTCAAAAGGATAACCAAGATAGAGGAATGTTTGACTAGTCAAGGGTTCGAGCTTTCAAAATTTGACAAGATCACACCCTTTATAAAGATCGAAGTCCCTATAGACTATAAAGAACTGAATTTCTCGAGGAAATATAATGGGACAAAGTTATCCCAAAACTCACATGAAGTATTACTTGTACAAAATGGCCAAGTATTCGAGACAACATACCCTTACTCATCAACACCTTCCAAGAGAGCCTAGTCGGCGCCGCTCCGACTTGATATGTAGAGTTGGACATCCGTAAGTATGACGATTGGGATGAGTTCGCTGGAGAGTTCTTATGCCAAGATAAGTTCAATGCAATGACGGCTCCTACTATAGAGTACTTACTTCGGACCGCCAAAGGAAGGAATGAAAGTGCTCACTTGTATGCCCAAAGGTGGAGAGCCTTAGCCACTCATGTTAAACCACCAATCCCCGAGGAAGAACTAGCGGACATCTTTTTGAAGGTGTTGCCCTATAACTATTTCGATAAGCTAAACATGTTTGGATGTCAAACGTTTGCTCATCCGATCAAAGTGGCGGAAAAACACGAATGGGTGATAAGAGAAAGGCGTACACCGGAAACGGCTCTTAAGCGGTCATTCCCGGTAAAGAAAGAACGAGACCCAAGTACCGAGGTAGCTTTTGTTTCCAACTCACCGAGATCCAAGAAGTTTGAAGACTCGGTCCCAACCCAAGGGAACACAAGATTTCCGAACCAAGAAAGAAAGGTCCTCCTCCATCTTTTACGCCACTTCCTCTTTCAATGTCCAAGATGCTCCCCAAACTCCTCAAATCGAGGTTACTAGCCAAGAAGCCGCTAAGGGCAAGGCACCAAGGTTCCTAGGGTTTGACGAGAACTAAACCCGTAAGGGACATAATGTGGACATAATGTGAATCGTATAATTGTCCAACTAGAAGGACAATATCCGGACCTAGCCAATGGTCTCTCCGAAATGAAGTCCCTTGCTAACTCCCCTACCTAGCAAATCGAGTCTTTTTCCTCGCGATGCATTGATAATATTGCATATCGTCGGACATAAAATGGAGATGGATGTCCATGAGCGCAGATCTTACACTACTTGGGGACGATATTTGGCCTCGTTAAGAATAAAGATGCGGTTATTCAAAACTTCAGGTTCGAGTTTAGATGGCCCCGCTCTAACGTAGTTTCTTACCTTGAACCACCACCAGTTTGTTACATGGGATGAGTCCATCGCCCAATTTTTAATAGAATACGACATCGGCAAGCCGTTTCGATTCACTCGAAAAGACCTAATTTACGTAAAGAATGAAGTGGAGGAAGACTTCATATCCTATGCAAATAGGTGGAGGAAAATCGTTGTGCAAGTATTCCCCCCATATATAGAGGAAGAAATGATTGAATATTTCACAAAGACAATGCCTCGTGAGACTGTTGTATCTATAGGTGCCAATAGGTATCAATCCTTCGCTCACCCGATCGAGGAGTTAGAGAGGATAGAATGAGCCCGGCATTAGGATCGGATCCGAGAATCGAAAGTCTCTAAAATAGAGAATGTGATCCAATTTCTAAAGAGGATGAACGAGGAATTTAGGCTCCCTAAGCTCAATTCCACTTCTACCAAAACCTATCTATCCAATCCTAAGGAGGGGTATAATTCGGAAGAACTATATCTAAATGGGTCAACCCGTGTGGTGGAAGGTATGACCCCACCGGTAATTAAACTTGCTGAGTTTGGCATTACGCATGAAAGGGATGAGGAGGATAAACTTAAAGTAGGCAAAAAATCTAGCGAAGCTATCAAAGACGAAGTCACAAAAGACGAGCCGTTCGTGGTCACAATTCCTCCTCCATAAGCCTATGACCCCAAGGCGGTACATTGGAACTATGGCATTGGTGATGTAGACGTAATTACTTGCTCCGGGAGATGCCAAATTCAAAAGGAGGGAGTAACGGAAGAGGATGCCGGACAGGTTCCCGGATTGTCATAACAAGCGAATTCGAGGTTGTGGAGCAATTGACAAAAATGCTCCCGAAACTTTTCAAGATCTCTAAGAAGCATCATAATGCCCTTATGAAAGCACTTAAAGAGGCTCACGTACCTAAAACAATCAATGAAGTTTAGTTAGAAAACTTTATTGGTTCAATCTATTGAAGGATCAAGTATCATTTTCCGACGAAGATTTTGTACCGTAAGGGTGTGGACATAACAGGGGACTCTATATATCGGCAATTTGCCGTGGGAAGAGGATATCCCGGGTCCCAAAGCAAATAATGGGTCATGCCCATTGAATACTCTTAGGAACTTGGGGGTGAAGGAATACTCAATCGGGTGTTAAAGTCAACCATTCGAGTTTTCGATGGTGCCAAGAGTGAAGTCACGGGAGAAATTGAGTTATTAGTCATCGTTGGCCCAACTGAATTTTTGATCAATTTCCAAGTCATGGATATCAAGGCGTCGTTCGGGCTACTATTAGGAAAATCTTGGATTCACACGGTTGGAGCAGTTCCATCTAGTCCGCATCGAAGGTTAGGATGGTAGTTGAAGACAAGCTGGTTACGATCCACTCCGAATCGATCACCTAGCATGTCGGATAGACGACATTCCTCATATAGAACCATCATCCGGAGAAGAGTCGAGTTTCCACGCCATGGAGAGAACATCTATTATGCGTCCCGACCGGTACGGTCATGAGAGTTCCTAACCTCTCTAAATCCTCAATGATGTCTACTCGAATATTGTTGGAACATGGGTTTGTTCCTAATGGTGGATTAGGAAAGCACGCTCAAGGAATCTGTGCACCGATTAGCTTAGCAACCATACAAAATCACAACAGATTGGGCTACAAAGCAGAGTCAAGTCATCAATATCAATTCGAGAAAGGTTTTGAACGGAATAGCAGAGCTGGCTACAAGAGTCGGTGAGACCAAAAGAGTCAATTTCGGGGTCCGGAGCCCGGAGAGGAAAAGGAAAAATGCTCGAAACTCCTATAAGCCGATTCTTTAACAATGCATCCAAGTGGCTCAACGATGAAGTCCCCGACACCGTGGAGGAGCCAGACCTTACCAACCTGTTCCCGGAGAATTACGTCAACGTCATCATTGAATGGATCGACGACGATGTCTCCGCCCTTGAGTAAAGAGATTTCTACCTCTCTCCAATGCATCTAGACCTACAACACACTAGATGCCTTGTGTTGTCAATGGGTTCTTTAAAAAAAAACAAACAAAAAGTAAAAAAATTTAAAAATTTAAAAAAGAAAAAAAGGGAGACATGTGGGAACCACAAATCGATCGATGATGATCCAAACAAAAAAAACTTAAGACCTAATTTCCCACATGTCTCTTAATTTTCGAGAAACCTTTTGGGAAAGCTATGATGTCCAAGGATAAGAGGACTAGCCCCATTTTCTTTGTTTGAAGCAATAGTTTTCCAAAACATCTTTTGAAAACTCTCGTCATGCATATTCTTTCTCTATGATATGTCAACTCACCAACTATATGGCATTTCAAGCATACCATTCCAAGCATGCATAGCAGGTTGTTATATAATCCGGGTTCTCGAGATGAGTCCTCCTATTAGATTGAGGAAGCAGGAGAGGACTAGGATCCGAGTGAGACCAAGGGTAATTGGAACCGTCATGAGGAGTCTAAACCACTCACCATGGAAGCAACCATTCCAAGGAACTTAGGGACTTCGAAAAATGCCGTAGAAGTAAAGATTGACGAGAGTTTGTCAGTCCACGTAAGCATTTAGAGTGATTGAACTCCTCGGAGAGTACTAGGATGTCTTTGCCTGGTCATACGTGGATATGCCAAGATTAGACCCTAGCATTGTGGAGCATACATTACCGACCGATCCCAACATCCCTCCCAAAAAGCAAAAACTTAGGTGGACAAAGCCCGAGATATCCAAAATAATCGAGGAAGAAGTGATGAAACTTCTCGAGTGGGATTTATTGAGGTGATTACGTATTCGGAATGGATCGCTAACATCGTTCCCGTCATGAAAAAGGACGTAAGAGTTCATATCTGTGTAGATTATCGAGATCCGAACAAGACGAGCCCAAAAGATGACTTTTCGCTACCACATATTAATGTACCGATTGATAGTACGACCGGATTCGAGAGGTTCTCTTCTATGGATGATTTCTCCGGTTACAACCAGATCCACATGAGGGAGGAGGATAAAGCTAAGACGTCATTTATCACACTTGTAGGGCAACTTTTGCTACAAAGTTATGCAATTCGTCTTGAAAAACGCCGGGGCAACTTATCAAAGGGCGATGGCCACCCTGTTCCACGATATGATGCATAAGGAGATAAAGGTGTACATGGATGACATGATAGCGAAGTCCGGATCTGGTGAGGACCATACTCTAGTGTTGAGGAAATTGTTCGAGCAACTTAGGAAGTATAAACTAAAGATGAACCCTACAAAGTGCGTATTTGGGGCAAAGTCGGGGAAGTTGTTGGGGTTCACGGTCGCAGCCGAGGCATTGAAGTCAACCCCCGTAAAAATCCAAGCTATCCTTAAGCTTGAATCTCCTTTAACGGCCAAGGAAGTGAGGAGTTTACTAGGCAAGCTAAATTATATCGCCCATTTTATATCCCAACTTTCAAAGATAGCTAAACCTTTCTTTAAACTCCCCGAAGAAGAACGCCAAGATTAAGTGGGACCATGAGTGTCAGCAAGCTTTCGATGAAATCAAAACATATTTAATTAGTCCCCCGGGTCTTGGCGCCACCAATCCCTAGCATCTCACCGACCCTTTACCTTACGCTCCATGAGGAATCGTTGGGAGCTCTACTTGCTTAGACGAACCCAAAGGACGGGAAAGAGCGAGCGGTCCATTACTTGAGCAAGAAATTTACTACATCGAGGCAAAATACCCACCAATTGAAAAAACGTGTGTTGCATTGGTGTGGGTACTCCATCGGCTAAGGCAATATACCCTTATACTCTATTTAGTTGGTCACAAAAAATGACCCAATCAAATACCCGCTAGAGAAACCGTCTTTAGTCGAAAGGTTAGCAAAGTGGAAGGTACTCCTATCGAATTCCATATAAGGAGTTCGAACCAGAAATCGATGAAGGGACATGTCATCACCGATATGGTAGCTGAAAGTTCACAGGCATGTCACCCCTAGGGAAGAGGAGGCCGAAGGCCATATCCCGACGCTTTTAGACGATAAATGGATTGTGTATTTTGATGGTGCAGTCAATTTAGCAGGGGCAAGTACTAAGATAGTCTTAATATATCCATATGGTCAACACTATCCAAGGGCCGCAAAGCCGACATTTTCGTGCACCAATAACGTGGCTGAATATGAAGCCTCGCATTCTTGGGTTACAATTAGCCCTCAACATGAAAGGATGAAAACCTGCAGTTTTACAGGGGATTCGATGTTAATCATCTTATAGACTTTTGACGAATGGAAAACGAGGGACTTTAAGTTCATCCCATATCATCAATTCCTCGAAGAAATGATCAAAGAATTTGAAGCAATCAATTTCGAGTATCCGTCGAGGAAGCGGAATCACTTTTACGTATGCTTTAGCTACCCCGTCCTCTATGCTTCAGTGTGGCAAAAGGCATGGAAATTGAGCCGTTGAGAATTGGCATTACCCAGGAGCATGCACATTGCTTGGTGATCGAGGAAGGGTTCAATGAGCAGCCTTTGGTATCATGACATAAAGAATTACCCGAAGAAAGGGGAATTCTCTCTAGGGAGTCAAACAGGAGATAGGAAGTATGTAGTAAAGATGTTTAGTAAGTTTTTCCTCGGTGGTCAAACCCTCTATAAACGATCCTACGATTCGATCCTATTGAGATGCGTGGATGCTGATGAAGCTAAGTTGCTTATGAAGGAGATTCACAAAGGAGAATGTGGCCCACACATGAACGGCCACCTCCTCACTAAGAAGATTACGCGATTGGGGTATTATTGGTTGACCATGGAATCGACTTTAACTAACATGTCGGGTTATGCCACCAGGTCGTATATAGGGATAGAATCAATGCACCTCCAAATGAGCTTCATCAAATGCTCGAAGACATGATAAGGCCAATCAATCCAAAGGTTTCGAACGGACACCGATTCATATTGGTAGGAATTGACTACTTTACGAAATGGATCGAAGCCTCTTCCCGTACTAATGTGACTTCAAGAACGTGGCCAAGTTTATCAAGCGAGACATCATCTCTAGATATGGGACTCCCCAAGCCATAGTAACCGATAATGGCTCGAACCTCGAACAATGAGACCGTGGATAATCTTCCGAATAGCTTCAATGTTTGGCACCTTAATTCATCACCCTACCAACCTCGGATGAATGGAGTCATTGAGGCGATAAATAAGAACATAAAAAATATCCTAGCTAAGATTGCAGAGAATTACCGAGATTAGCATGGAAGGTTACCATACACATTAATGGCATACCGAACTTCAATCAGGACTTCCACTGGGGTAACTCCATACTCTCAAGTATACGGCATAGAAGTGGTCTTACTAGTCGAAATAGAAATTCCGTCATTGAGGATCTTATCTTAGGTGGAGCTTACCGAGACCGAGTAGGTGCGGTAGAGACACGAACAGGTGAATCGATAGACGAGAAGCGTCTAAAGCCAATCTACCATGGTTAGGCATATCGAAAAGGGTAGTGAAATCTTTCAATCGAAAATTCAGACCAAGAACATTTGAGATCGATGATCCGGTCCTCAAGAAGATACTTTCCAAAGCGCCTCACCCCGGGGGCAAGTTTACTCCAAACTATGAAGGACCCTATGTGGTTAAGAAGGTTCTACTGGAAGGAACCTTAATCATTGTAAACATGGACGGGGAAGAGTTGGGATATCCCGTAAATGCTGATGCGGTCAACAAGTATTATCCATGAATGAATTAAAAGCCTCAAATGGCACTTTTTTCTCGGAGAACCCGATCCACACCAAATCTTTGCATACATTTCACGCATACATGCATGTCCATAAGCATTTGTTATCTTTTGCAGGAAACTTCCCGGGAAGACAATTAATCATGAGGACGGGCCTCTAGTTAAGACAAGAGAGGGCACGAAGTTGTACGAGGGAGAATCGGTTGTAACCTCGACCCCTTCGAATTCGAAAATCTTTTCGCATGCATTTTCCCCGAGATCGTTGGAGCTAGCATCAATCGGAGCGGGATATCTCGCCAAACCTCAAATCTTTTCGAGAATCGAAAAAAAATGGCATCTCGCATGCTTGTTTTACAAAAATAAAAAAAATTCATCATCTTGGTTATCTAAACTTCTCGGAACGTGTGTTAGAAATTTAGAAACCTGTGGGAAAAGCTTTGATTCAAACTGAAAATAAAGTTCTCAAAAAGCCTTTGTTTAAGCTGGCCATAAGGAGAATCTCAAATGAAAGGAGGCGGCCAATACCCAAACACGTCTCTATACACACTTGAGTGATGAGTGAAGCAAGGTTTAGGATAGGAACCGTGTTTGAGGATGTAGGAATCATTCACAACGATTATCTAGATTGAAATACGAAAGGCATTCATTTCTCTATCCCAAACACTACAGATTATCCATCGTTAACCCCTTTAGCGGCGGTTTCCTTTCGATACCCTTGTAAAAAACCACCCCCACATCTCGGTCGAACAGTAGATTCCAACCGTGGTATGAGGTAAATGGTTAAAAATTTTCTTGCTTGGACTAACATTAATATTCGGGTGTTTCTTTGCATTTAAACTTGTACCGCGATTCAAGTGCCTTAGGACGACGAAAAGCATTCGTTTATCTATCCTACACACTTTAATCCTTTGCACATCCCAATTGAGCCTCGCATATCGTTTTGTAAGCCCCGTCGGTGATCATTGTCCCATTATAAGGTGAAGACGACGTCGTCTCAAGACAGGAAACTTAGAAGAATTAGGTCCACAGAGAATTCCCAGTTTAATCCCTCAAGTGCGTTAAGATTTCACTTGCATGTATGTTTAGCATGATCTTTGAAAATTCTTTTTCCAAAAAAAGGGAGAAAATGGCGGGATATACAAAAAAATTAAAAAAATAAAAAGAGAAACACAAAGCTAATCCCGAACATTAAAAAAGCAAAGCGCATGGTAAAAGCAAGGCCAATGCCCATTCAAATTCTTGTGCACTTATTAGTCATGTTTCCATTGTTGTAAATATCAAAAGTCGCATGATATCCGCATGTTAATCCCCGGTAGAATCTCGCCACAAAAGAAAATCCTCAAAGGAGTCGACAATGAAAATCATCCCTAGCCGGATCATGACAAGATCTCGCATGTGAATGTACTCTTTGAAGACTAATTAGAATGGGTCGATATTGGTGGCAAGCTTGCAATGATCACCAACGTTAAATCCCTTATAAGTTTTGAGCCAAAAACATGCCTTTTACAGCCTTCAATCCTCGCCTACGTTATAATCCTTGAAAGTCTTTTTCGACTAGGGCACTCGAGTTAACGTAGAGTTAAAATGATCGTAAGTATCGCTCAAGGAGGTACGAGCAAGACTATTTCTCTCTCATTTTTGCAGGGTTCTTGACTTGTAAACTCGGAGCGAGATGATGAAGATCTTCAGTTCATTGGCCTTAACTCCATCATAAGTCTCCTTAGAAAATCATTCATCAAGCCCAATATTACGGTCCTTTAAAAGCCCATTTCCGATCAATCAAAGTTATACGCTGCGAATAGTTTCAAACCTTGAGCGCAGGTTCGAAGGAGAATTCGAGTGTTTTTAAAAGAAGAGAAACCCCACCGAAAAATTGTGAAAGCTCTCTTGGAGGAGTGAATTCTGGTTGGCGTTTAAACAAACTCTTTTAATAACCTTACGATGGTTGAATTGAGATCATTCCCACAAAAAATTGAAATCATCGTGTTACAAGATATTTTGAATAACCGTCTACATCAACATACCAAAATGAATTTATGACAAGATTAAAGCAAGACTCCGACCTTTTCAAAAAATCCCCTCCGACTTTATGAAAGCCATCGTCATGGGAAATCCTTTTAAAATCGGGAAAAAACCCCTCCGACTTTATGAAAGCCATCATCATGGGAAACCATTTTGAAAATTAGAAAAAAATCCTCTTTGACTTTGTGAAAGCCATCGTCTTGAGAAATCCTTTTTAAAATTAGAAAAAAAATCCCCTTTGACTTTGTGAAAGCCATTGTCATGGGGCCCCTTTTTAAAATCAAGAAAAATCTCATCCGACTTTGTGAAAGCCATTGTCATGGGACCCTTTTTTAAAATCAAGAAAAATCCCATCTAACTTTGTGAGAGCCATTGTCGTGGGACCCTTTTTTAAAATCAAGAAAAATCTCCTCCGACTTTGTGAAAGCCATCGTCGTGGGAGACCTTTTAAAAAAAAAATTCCTTCTAACTTTGTGAAAACCATTATTATGGGACCCCTTTTTAAAATCAAGAAAAATCCCATTTGACTTTGTGAGAGCCATTGTCATGGGACCCCTTTTTAAAATCAAGAAAGATTCCCTCCGACTTTGTGAGAGCCATTGTCGTGGGATCCCTTTTTAAAATCAAAAAAATCTCCTCCGACTTTGTGAAAGCCATCCTCATGGGAAACTTTAAAAAAAAAATTAAAAAAATCTCTTCCGACTTTGTAAAAACCATCGTCATGAGAAACCCTTTTGAAAATCAGAAAAAATCTTCTTCCGACTTTATGAGAGCCATTGTCATGGGACCCTTTTGTTAAAACCAAAAAAATCTCCTCCGACTTTGTCAAAGCCAGTGTCACGAGACCTCTTTTTAAAATCAAGAAGAAAATCCCCTCCGACCTTGCTAAACAACGTCATGGGACCCTTTTAAACACATAGGTGCCGAGAAGCCGAATCCAAGATTGGGGCCTAAAGCTCGTGACTTGCAATTTTGAAAACATGATGACTTTGATAAATTTTTCTGTAAGTGTTTATAGGTTAGTAGCCGTGGAGTGTCATCCCCCGACCGGGTCGCTAATCTTCAGCTTTAGAAGAATTCTTTTCCCTTAAATGTAGAGGTGTCTCAAAGCACGTTCAAGTTCAAAGCCAATAATGCTCACGACTTACCGCCTAGAGATACGGTGACCGCCTTTTCTACAAGTGTGCGCCGATTAGCTAGGCCTCAAAACTCTCACCCTTCGAAACGGATTACGGTCGGTAGCCTCGAAAAAGAAAAATTGGAAAAGAACCCCGGTATAGTCGATGGAAATTACGATGGAAGAATTAGAGAAGAACCCCGGTACAATTAATAAGATATTGTAAAGGAAACTTCAAAAAAAGAAAAAAGGGAAGCGGCATGAGCCCACGATTTCGACACTCCAAGAGCACAATGATCAATCCTTAAACGTCACATTTGAACCACTTTCAAAGCATCATTCACGGCATCCAGCAAATGAGCTTCAAGTAAGCCTCTCTTTCTTCCCATCCCATGCTCCTATGGTCAAAGCAGATTAGGGATTGATTTGAACTTGATTCTACTTCGAAAAGTCTCCAAGATCTAATGTTATAGCATTTCACTTCTTTTCCCCAAATGAGTCACTTAAGACTCGGGTATTACTTTGTCTTTGAGAGCAACCTCTAACGAGCTCATTCTCAAAGAAAGGCAGTATTGACACCCGATTTTTAATCATTTTTATTTCATTTTATTTTTAAAAATAGCTAAAAAATCATAAAATTTGCAAAATCAATTTTGGAAGTCTTGGCCTAGCGTTAGGGAACAAATTTGAACAAAAAATATTTCTCATAATTTTTCATATTTTTTCGAATTTATTTCATTATGAAAATACCCAAAAAATCACAAAAATACCATTAGTGGTCGAGAAAAATACACAAAAATAGTCATTATTTTTTTAAATTCCCTCTTTACATTGGTTCTCTTAAATCTCAAAATTTTCATTTGGGTCACTATGTTCCTTCACAAACATAAACCCGAATCACGCATAAAAATTCCTATTCGAGTCTTTTAATTTTCAATTTACGCTTTCATAAGCTATGACATTGGTATCTAGAGCCTTGAAGTGCAATTAGGTTCCTTTGCCCTCCAATTTGATCAATTTTGACTTAAAGGGCGGAATCGATCAAGCTCACAATCCCGATTGTTAATGGCATATCTCATTGTTGTACATCTTTCTTAGATATTTTTTATTTAAGCTTGCTTAGGATTGCCACTAATCACAACTATGTCTTTGTTTTGCATTTTCATTGCCTAAAAACCTTCGAGCTTTTCTCAAACCCGAAAACACATCACAAGCTTGTGATCTTGGTTCACGCGAAACCTAGTCCAATCGAGGCGCAAGTAAGTTTCCTCTTCTATATTTGATGTTATTTCATTGATTTAGTCGAGGTTTTATTTTAAGAAAAGCAAGGTTTTAGCTTCGCCGGAAAACCGAGACCGTCAAACCGCCGAGTTTTCCATGTTTCGTATGCCTTTTTACTCGATATTTAGTGTATGTTGATGTGGGGTAGTCGAGGTTTGATTTGGTATAAAAATCACCGAGTTCCCCGCACTTTTTTACGTCGGATTCGGCCCTCGGCGAGGCGCCGGAGATAATGGCCGATGTCGGTTATCTTCTCCTGTGAGCTCGTTGATTGGTTAACAAGTTGACCGATTAATGCCGACGTGGCGCTACGTGGCATGCCACGTCGCTGCTTGGCCGCTTCCAAAGAAAGGAAAATTGGATCGGACAATTGTGGATTAGCCATGTGTTGCAATCCGGTATTTTCGAGAAAATATTTAAAAAAAATTCAGAATTAAAAGTTGATTTTCGAAAATAATACGATTTTGATTTGAGGGCTATTGTTGTGCCACATTGCGCTATGAGGGCCGTCATATTGGTTTTTATTTTTTCAGAGTTTATTTAAATCAAAATCGAACGCACTAATGGAAGCCACGTGGCACATCCTGGAGCATCCGATGGGGGAGTTTGTTGATAATTCGAAAAATAGAAAATGTTTTGCAAAAATCAAAACTACTTCGTTTTAGATAGGTTTTCGACCCATAGGGTCGGGCCAAGCGCCCTAGAGGCACGGGTCGGGTTGACCGGGTTCGGAAAAATTATTTTAATAAAAAAAATTGAAAATTAGAAAATTCAATAAAACAAAAATATAAAAATATAAAAATTTCAATAAATTCAAAAAATTTAGAAAACTTTCAAAAAAATAGAAAATGGTCAATATCAACTAGCCATGGCTTATTTTGGGTGTTTTGACCCCCAATCTTCCCAAAAATGACAATTTCACCCTTATGGCGAATCGTCTCGGAAAAATTCCGAAAAATTCCTAAAAATCCCCAAAAATAGAAAATGCCTGCGATCAACTGGCCATGGACTATTTAGGGGGAATTTGATTCTCAAACCTTCAAAAATGACGATTTCGCCCTTCCGGCGAATCGTTCCCAAATTTTCTTAAACTACTCCTAACCCTTAATCACACCTTCTCTAAGCCATTATGGCTCTTTTAGGAAGCCCTTGATTTTGATTTGGCGCGTATTGATGTGATTTATGCATTTGATTGGATTTAATGATTGTGATTGATAGGATTAGTTTTTCGATTTGCATGAAACCCCTATTCGAACTCTCCTCACCCGAAATTGCGCATGCATGAAATCTTAGTTAGGATAATCACTCGCTTTAGGTACCGAAAGGGTGTTGGTAATGACATCGATGTAACCAAGGCTCCAAACCCAAAATCTCTAGTTCCGTAGAGCCGATCGATCTCTCCCAATTGTTCGGTGAGATTTTCAATCCACCTTCCAAGAAGGACCGATGGCAACTCCAAATGCATGTACACATTGCACATGCCATCACAACCACACTAAGGTCGAACTTGATCGATTCTTATTGTCGAAAAAATTTAATTTACTCCCGCCACGATTTGGTATGGACGTAAGAGGGCTCGTGCCGAGAAAGCCCGAAGGCCTTCTCATCGACGAGGCCGAAGGCCCAATTGGCAATCTATCGGCCCATCGTTGGATTGAGGTCCGGGAGGGTCGCAACAATTACTAATCTTCACCGTGAAATAGTTTCAATTAGGAAGTCTCTTTGATTCGGTTGAACTAATCATTTTGAATGAGGAACACCAAACGATGAAGGGCATGCTATTTTCTATACACATCCATATCGTAACCCCAAAGTGAGAAATGTGAGATTTTCATACTAATAAGGTATAAGGTTATCTTGGGCGAAAAGTATGACGACCAAGATGATATGAGGCATTCATTTCCTCTATCCAAACACTATAGGTTGATGTTGCTAAACCCCTTTGAATAGTGGTTTCATTCCATACCCCTATCAAGAACAACCCACATTAAGGCAATTCTCGGAGATTCAAAGGATGAGTAAACTTTTCCTACTTTCACTTGCATCAATCTTCAATCGTATCATTGCATGCGAACCCCGAATTAGCTCAAGTGCATTAGAGATGACAAAGAGCATTTCATTTCTACACCGTATACATCTATCCCTTGCTAAACCCAACTTGAGCAATGGATTCATTTCTCGTAACCCAATTGGTGATCATTCTTGTAAGTGGAAACAAGAATCTTTTCAAACCGTCTCGATAAATGAGCAAACCGCCTGGGGACAAACGAAACTCGAAAGATCTCGCCAACAAAATATGCAGGAGATCCAAAAGAGACCCTTCCTTCCTTTTAAAAAAGGCTTAATAAGAGAGGCGCGAAAAGGGAGTAAGAAAAGCAAAGGCTCGCCATACAAAAAAAGAGGCAAAATTTTGAGCATGTTTTAAAAAAAAATTAAAGATCTTAAGAAATGCAGCCTGAAAGACAAAGGGCCCTCTCTTGTCATGAGAAATAGAAAAAGAAAAGGAGCTCTCTTAGAAAAATCTCTAGAAAAAAGGAAGGTCTTAGTTGAACTTGCTCAAATGCTCCTCAAAGAAAAATCATTCGCAAAAGAGAATTCGCAAGAGCGCCATGCTCAAAGTGGCAAAGAGAGATGATCGCCAATCTCATCATTATGCACCTCATATTGTAAATAAGCCTTCATTTCTAAGCCTACCTTGAACCTACATTACAACCTTTACCGAAAGTCTCTTTAGATTAAGACACATGGGTTAATATAGGATTTCAAAGTGCTTATAAATGTTGCTCGAAAAAGTGCGAGCAAGATCATTTTTATCTCATTTTCGGGTTCTTGGCTTGTAAACCCGATTCACTGATAATGGTTTCGTTTCATAGCCAAATGGATCATATGAGTCTCCTTTGATAAACCTCTAACCGAGCCTAAATTACGGTTCTTATAAAAGACCTCATGGATTAGTTTGGTCATGCTAATTATGAGAATACTTGGACCCTTGTCAAGTGTGATGATGGCAAGTTTTAAGTAATTCTCGTACCCGCATCAACGGTCGATTTTCAAAGAGCTTTTTCATGAGAGTGAGTGAAAGTCCTTTCTAACTGAAGGTTCCTCATTCAATTTGATCAAGTTTGTTAAAAGGATCGATAGATTTTCTTATTGATAAATTCACCAAAGTGAAGCTTAGTAGTTGAACAGGTTTTCGATGTTGCATGAGCATCCATTTTGTGCACACAATCATTTGCAACTCTAGATCAAGGCCTAGAGTATATTTGCCAAATTTCTTAGTGCTATGTGGATTTGAATTCAATTCAGTCCATTTTATTCATTCAAAAATGTAAGGCCTTTAGTTAATTAACCATTTAATTAACCGAAGTTTGATGAGGCTCGAGAAATGTATCTCAAGCCCATGAACAAGGACCATGTTCGACCATCTTCACCATCACATCCCTTAGACAAATTCTATGTAGAAACCTAGTAGGATTAGACTCTTTCGATTTCAATTTAATTGAAAATCTAATCAAGTAAGGATTATATCTTAATTAAAGAGTTTTATCTAATCGGGGAACTTATTTAGCTAGAGTTTAAGTGGATGTGAACTCTTACTATCTAATGGTTAACAACAAATCCTACTCTAGCTAGGATTGACGATCATATGATCCCTTATGAGTCCTACTCCTATTAGGACTTGTGAACTAAAGTTCTATGACTAAAGAACACTACAAGTGTCAAAACTTGTGTACGGGGCCCACTTTAGTGCCAAAACTTCAAAACAATATTAAAACTTTCAAAACAATCACTTAAGTGATCGTTTTGAAAGTTTTTTTTTTATTAATATTGGGGAGTTGACATCGAAGTGATCGTTTTTTAAAAAATTTAGCACTTAAGTGATCGTTTTGAAAGTTTTGACACTAAAGTGAGCGCCATACACAAGTTTGGCACTTATAGTGTACTTAAGTCAAAGTTCTATATATACAAGGCCTTGCTCACACTAATTCCATTCGGTCATCATTGATTCTTGGCACCCTTAGAGAGAGCAAGAGTAGAGAGCTTCGAGTCATTTTGGTGAGTTTGATTGTCTCCCCAACCGGTCAAGACAATCCTCGCCCAATCGAAGCTCCCTTTTTGGCCGGATAGCCTAGCCGTGTGTCGTTGCTCACCCTCGCCTAATGTGTTCATTGTTCCACCCTCCTTTGCCACTGTCCAAATGTGATCCCATTCAGCCAAAGTCCAGTTCAGCCCACTCAAGCCCGGTGTTCCACTATGCGGCCGCCGCTCGATCCACCGAAGTTCGATCGTCCAAAACTATTCACCGTCCAGCCGATGTTCGAGCTACTTGTCCAACTCTATATTGAGGGTAATCAATCCTCTTTTAGTTATATTGGAAGGCCTAACTCGTTCAACCTTGTGTTAGATCATCCGGAAAAAGTTTAGTGACAAAACGAGCTTGAAAAGGCGCATTCTTGCACTAAATTTCTGGATCGCAGGCTTGTTGAAATTTCTGCTAAAAGGGTACGATTTTCTTAATCTTTTGATTGTGGATCATGCATTGTTTTTCTTGCAAAACATGCATGTATATTCTAATTATTTGATGAACATATTCGATTTGCAATTGAAAGTGAAAAATCGAACTTTTCGTGCTAATCTCAAGCTAAAGTCAAAAATTGATATTAATTGCGCAAGAATTCTAATTTTTCTAACCAACTTCCTTTGTTCATTTAGTTGGTTGAACGTGATGATATTTTTTAGAACCAAATTTGAATCATGTTTTTTTCTCGATGTAGCAAATTGTTCGACAATTTTTAAGATCAAAGTAAATTGATTGGGAAAATTGATAATTTTGCTAAATTGAAAAGTGAAATTTTTGGCACACACATTTTCATGACCGAATTTTGACGTGTGGATGAGCTTCATTGCGATAATTATCTCTTGGATTGACAATTTGTGTTTATCCATCGGTTGTTAGATGTTATCTCTATGCTATGGATGAGGATCTGATTTAATTGGATAAAGTTTTTTACTATCTTTCAATTTGGATGATTATCTATAACATGTGAATTGGTTGGATGTTTTATCTTATACATTTTTATATTATCTCCTTTTTTTTCCGATAACTCTTGATTGTTAGAGATAAGATTTGAGCTTGAGTGGATAAAGTCCGAAACTTTAAGAATTATCCAAAAACAATTTTTCCAATCTTAAAGATAATTTCTCAAATTAAAATTGCATCTATTTTATGAGAAAAGGTGGGCCCCAATCTCGAATTGTCGGCCACCCCTCCCTATTTTTTGAAATTCAAATTCAATTGACTTAATTTTTCACCTTTATTTTGTCGTGTTGTTTGTTATAAAATTTGCACATTTTTAAACAAATATGCCCATAACATATACTCCCCAATGTTCCTAGACCCTTTGGAAAATTAAATCACACGCCTTGTATTAATAAATTAATTAAATATTTTTGGCCTGGATAATTAATTGTTAATTGATTATCATTGGGTGATTATTATTGGATGTTCATCCGCCGATTGCCGTATGCCATGATTGTGTGGTGATTGATCACTCTATTTATAGATGTAAAGTCTAGTAGATGATAATTGTGTTCATGTGGCCATGTGTGGACTAAAATTTTAAGCATGACAAGTGGCCTTGAGCCGAATTTTGAGCACGACCATGTATGCATTGAAATTTAATATAAAGATATAAACCGGCTTGATTGTTTGGCGTGCTTGTGTAGTCATATAATGAATACATAATATGTTCGTGTCGCCCTGGCTAACACGACTTATCGGATGCACGACAGCCGGTGACATCGGGCGATCGGATGCCGGTCATAGCTTGCGACGAACCGATGCTCCTTGCGACGGATCGATGCTCCCTACAGGAATGCCCGTTAGTTGTGCCGTATCGATCGAAATCTCACAACTTAATAGTTATCGTTATCGTTGTCTAAGGAATGAAAAGATGCTTGATCTTACCAAAAGAGCATCAACCTGTCTAGTGTGCCGAGCCGAATGGCATTTAATAATTGAAATACGTGTGGTGCATTGTGCATACAAGCTGTGATGAGTATTCCGGTAATGCGTCCTGGTTGTATGCAATTAAGTACATGTTATATGTGAACTATTAAATGTGTGGATCAAGGTGGGGTAAGCTTGCATGTGTTTGATGGTTAACTGTTGATTTGAGATCCGACCTTGTAATAGATAAAGCGTTACGAAGATCTCACCCATTTGATTTGCCACCAACATTGTAGTGAATGTATAGGCTGCCTTGAGTGAGTCAATATCCTGCTAGGACTTAGGCTCTAACTCACTCGAGATTTTATGTCTCACCCTTTTATTGTTGAATATTTTCAAATCCGTGATGCCAACTACGTCCGGTGAGATTCGGAGTCCCTTTAGATTGGTCCTTCGATGTCAAACATCATCCGATTTTCGTATCAAACCGGATATGGGAGCACCATGTTGTTGACACCTCATTTTTTATTAGTCTTTTCTTCAACAAATTTTTCGAAAATTCATAGAAAATCCATAAAAAGTCAAAAAATTGAAAAATTAACTTTGAAAACCTTGGCCAAGCCTAATGAGCCATTGTTTTTAAACAAAAATTAATTTTTCATATTTTTTGCATATTTTAATATTTTTCGAAATTAGAAAAATACTTAGAAAATCGGGAAAAATAGCATTTGAAGTCGCGAGAATACAAAAAAATAGTCAATAATTTTATTTTAATTCCCTTTTTATTTTGGCCTCTTGAAATTCAAAAAATTCAATTCGAGACTATGGGCTACTTGATTGAACATAATCCCGAATTTGCTCAAAAAATACATTTTGAGCCTTTTAAATTTCACTTTTAAATTTTTACAAGTTGTAACATATTCCTCAGATCCCTTGTATTCATTTTTTCCCTAAAAATTTTGATCAATCGCACAATTGCATAAATTGGACTTAATTGCATAAAAACCTTTCAATGTAGTCCCTAGATCTTGCTCAAAGTGAAATTAATTAAAGTCTAGGGACTGCCATGACAAAGTAAGACCACCGCTCTATAGTTTTTGACCTGTTAATCGATTGGTTGGGGGTAGTTTAATCTGAATTGGCCATTTAAGGTTTCAATTGTGCATTTCTTATTATCGGGTCAAACTTCCAAAGTGGGGTTTTTGTGCAATTTCATGCAAACTTTAGGCAAAATCACATTTTTGGATAATACTCACGTGTTTAAATTCTATTTTGAGATTTAATTTAACAAATTCTTAAGAATTGAAGGTCAATTTCAAGAAATTGAATCAACCAGGTCTGTCGGATCAAACCGTGTCCGACCCGCAGACCCGGCCGAACAATGCCTTCTTCCCTAGACCGAACTTTGATCATGAAATTGGAGACCAATTCGTAGGTAATTGACGGGGATTGGCTATGGGTTTTGCTCCCCAAGCTATCCCGCATCGATCGGGACCAACCTCGCCGCCGATGATCACCGGAGCACGACAGAATTGGACAATCAAATCTTCAGGACTTGCAAAAAACATCATTGTCAAATGCAGGCCAAATCCGTGTCAAATTCGCAAGAAATGGGACACACCGGAGAAGAAAACAGAGCTGGATGGAATCCGCTCGGTTCCCGACACTATTTAGACCATTTGGCATGTGGTCTCGAGTGCGAACCGAGTCGGCGACACCCCCTCCCCCCGCCGCCGGGCGCTCACGCGAAAAATTTTGAAAAGGGAATATATCAATCTCATGTGATTTTGATCAAGAAAAGGCTCATTTGGTTCATAGACAAACAGAATAGAGAGAGAAAATTCTCTTTGAGGCCGCTATTGACGAAGCTTCGGACCAAAGCTTTGAAACTTTAGCCCGGTGAATTTAAGACAAATCAAGACGTCGGACCACCTCGGGAAGCTTGCATGAACTCTAAGGAAGCGATCGGACTAGCTCACGTCGACGGAGGAGTCGAACTTTCGACCTTTACACTATGCTCGCATGGCATCTCGCATTCTTGACCATAATTCCGTGAATTAGTGTGTGCGTTTTGCTCTCTAGACATCACTAAGCTCGATCGCATTGCATGTTTGCATTGATCTTGCGAGAAAACCCTAAGTCGAACCTCTTACCAATCACGGTTTGATCGCGACCGGCCAGCCAATTTTGGCTATGGTGGTTGAGATTATTGATATGATATGATATGATATGAATTACCTCATTTGTGGGTGGGCGAGCGTGTCCCGACGGTAAGGTTTGGTATGGGACGAATCGAACGAACGATGGAAATGTTTGCTCGAGCCACGGATGGGTTGCCCTACAGGATGCCTCGGAATATGGAAAGGAGCACACCTAGATGTCTCGTCCATGAAAGAACGGGTGGGCCCGTGAAAAGCATGGATGAATATGAAAAGATGAAGATTGCATGCTGATCTACAATTGTGCATAATTGAAGGGAAATGATATTATGCTCTTGTCGATTCATATTTTGATTGCATGTTACATAAGCTTAGTAGTAGTCAACTTCTTAATTAGGCTTAGAAATTCTCTTACCGAGAAGTTATATGTCATTCCTTATCTTTTCGGACTTACAGGTAGGACTACTATTCCACCTCCATGCTTTGGTTTCATGATGTCAATGGAGGTTACTCATGTTGATGTCGTAGATATAGAAAGTGACACCACCTTCCAATGTTACCTTACTACTATATATGTGGAGGAGGGACTCAATCATTGGGTCTCGCATCATCATGTGGCATGGTACGTCATGCTCAATGGAGACTTGCTTAGCCCTATTCGAGACTTCGATGGGCCGTCGGGTTTCAATGGCGACGAGTGGCCGCATAATGCATGAAGGGGCGAAAGTGAACTTGTTATTGACAAGAAAGGGAGGATAGTCTTTCCGGACGATGACTTTTTGAACTACCATCGCGACTAAAAGAGTTAAGCCTAACCATGCCCTAACTAATGTTATATTTATATAGAAGCATAGACTAGTTTATACTAGATAACATATATGGGCATGTATTGTAAATGAGGTGCATATTACGCTAATAGAGTAGTGTACTTTATTTACATGTTTGTTGTGTCTCTTCCCTTATCGTGATCACTTAATAGATGGCGATTTAAAGTTACATTTCCACATGTAACGAAATTATTACATAAAAATTTAAAGGGACAAAATGAGGTTGACGTGCCTGGGACGTCATTAAGCCTCCCTCGCGACACCAAGGCCCCACGACCTCAACCGGTTCCGGCCCTAATCGACAACAAGCCGAAAGTACTCTCGAGAGTGTCAAGCCTCTCACGTGGTCCTAGGGTCGGGTCGGGTCGGGGTGTCATAGGGAGAGTCCGAGTTAGGTAAGTTAAATAATTAACCTAATAATACATTAGCCTATTTTTGGTTGCGACACAAACATCCCTTAGTGATTCCTTTTATTAGGATGATCTAGATTTGATTTGTTACCAATCATGCTCGCCCACGAAGTAGCTAGAGGGTAATTTACGTCTTTCCTATAGACATTTATTAGTGATTCCTTTTGTTAGGAGGATCTAAAGTTGATTCGTTCTCGCCCTTGCTCACCCACAAAGTAGCATTATGGTAATTCTTTGTCCTTTCCTATCAGCATTCCTTAATGGTAAACCTTCCGTTAGGTGAGTCATTTTTCAAATCCTTTGCGTAAGATACTACTCGGACGAGTCTCTTAAACAAGATAGGTCGCCTTTAGAATCCTTTCGTTAGGAATCCCATCATGGGTTGACCTACCATATAAGTCGGAGCTTAACCTCCCTAGGATATTCTTTTGATAAGTCCTAGGTATCCTCTTGAAATTCATCATAGAAAGCGATATCTGCACATCCGGTAATTAAGTATCGGGTATACCTCTCTCTCTCTAACATCAACAACATGAAACCTCATTTTTGGACTTGCACTCGCACGCAGAGATATTTAGAGGTCAAATATCATAACTCTTTTTGTTTTTCCCAATCGAGTCGATTGGGACTCAAGTATCACCTTATCTTTGAAAGTAATCTCTAAAGAGATCACTTTCAAAGAGGATAGTTGTTGACACTCTGATTTTTAATTAGTTTTTCTTTAGAAAAATATTTAAAATTTATAAAATTGTAAAATCAACTTTGAAAGACTTGGCCAAGCATAAGGAACTAATTTTGAACAAAAAATAATTTTTCATGTTCTTCGCATCTTTAATATTTTCCAAAAATTGAAAAAATACTTGGAAAATCGGGAAAAATAGCGTTTGAGGTTGCAAAAATATGAAAAAACAATCAATATTTTTACTTTAAATTCCTTTTCATTTTGGCATCTTAAAATAAAAAAAATAAATTTAGGTTCTTGTGTTTCTTCCCAAATGTACACCGAAATCGAGCTTAAAAAATACAATTTGAGTCATTTTATTTTCCTTTTTCACTTTTTCTGAGTTGCGACATGGTTCTCTAATATCTTAGTTTACATCTTGGCCCAATTATACACCTAATTGCTCAATTTTGATAAGAGGGACCTAATTGCACAAAAAGCTTTCAATTTAGTTCCTAGGTCACCAAAAGTGAAATTAAAATTTTGTAGGGGTTGCTCATGCAATGCAATTTCAAAACCTCTACCCTATAGTTTTCACCTTTCCGAATCCAATGGTAAGGCTGGCTTGGGCTAATTCATGCATTAAGGGTTTGTATTTGGTAGAAACCATTTCATGGTCAAACCCAAAATTTGAGGTCTTTGCAAAATTCCTTGCCTATCATTCACAAAAATCACTCTTAGATGATATTTGTGTCATAGAACCTAATTTTAATTTCAATTTCGAGAAAGATAGGAGATATGCAGGTCAATTTTGTTGTTATTAAGCTGCCGAGTTTACTGGGGTCAAGTAGATCCGACCAGATCCGACCTAGCAAACCCACCCTTTCCCCATCGCCACTGTGTATAACCAAATGAGGGGCTAATTTGTTGCACCCAGATCCCAATCGGGCGCCAGCCGATTTGCCCATTGAACCTCGTCACTGGTGAATCGTTCGGCACGTAGCAACACGTGCGAAGAACGGCTTTCCCATTCTGGTTATCCAAGCGGCTGTGAGCAAAAATTTTTAAACAATAAAATCTAGACGGTTACAACGATAAAAAGGAGGATATTCTAGAAGGTCTAGGGGGTTTTCGGTTACAGGGGGCCGAACGCATATAGACAAAGGGAGAAGGGGAAGAAAAGAGGTTCTAGGGATTCTCGGGTGGCCATTGAAGCTGACGTTGGGAGAAATCTCTTGGGACTTCATAGGCCATTCCTAGGCATGTTCGAGCTTTCAGATCCATCCCAGAAGCTTTCTAGCACTTCAATGAACGTCCTCAGCCTTACATCACCTTATTTCGTCCCCGAAATTGATAAGTTCGTCACCGAGCTCTTGGCAGTCCGTTAATGGCGGAAGTCCGTAGAGGCGATATTCCTTCGAGATTTTTGGTCCAATTTACTCCTCATGCCTCCCTGATCCCTCTCCTTGCTTCTTTTATGTTTTTATTGCATAAAAACCACGAGTCGATCCTGAATGATCCGAACCTATTTCGAATTCCCCAGCTCATTTTGAGCGTTCTCAAGCTCCACCGATGGCTAGGTAAGCCTCCCTACCCCTCTGTGATGTTGATTGATGGTTTAGATAGCTTGTTTAGCATCGAAATAACTTGAACAGTGGTCGCCGGACATTAGATGCTCGGCCGGAGTTGGATATGTTAGTTATAGGTTGTTTGTGGCTAAAAAATGAATATATTAGTGTAGAGTTGACGAAGTTTCAATCACTGTAGGAATTGCGAAGAAATGGAGGTGTTTTTACGTCGGATTTGAGCTTCTAGCAAGGATCGCCGGTGCCAATCGTCTTATTCGGCGATCGCTTGACTAGTCAATCTTCGTTGACCGCTTAACACTAATGTGGCCCCACGTGGCAAGCTACGAGTGCGTCCACGTCACCATGCCGATTGTAATTTGTTTTAAAAATAAAAAAAGCAGATCCGACAATGGCGCCCGCTCCACGTGTTAAGATCTAGGCTTTTTTAGAATAAAAAATGATTTTCCAAAAAGTATTTTGATTTTCGAAAATATTTTTTTTTGTGATCGCGTAGCCCGGGTTTGGCCATGCTCACCATCCCGGCCGTCCATTCAAATTTCAAAAATTAAACAAAAATCATTTTCAGAAATTAAAAATTCATTTTTGAAAAAAATAAAAATAGCCGGATCGAACGGTCATGGATTGGCCACGTCGCCCGATCCCGACCATAGATCTCGATCGTGGATCGAGGGCCGTGGGCTAACCACTACCTCGGTCCCAACCAAAGGATTAGAAAATGGAATAGTAAATCAGAAAAATCGAAAAATTCAAAAAATAAAAATAAAAATAGACACTATGTCATTTTAGGCTCAAGGGGATTCGAGACCCGTAGGTAGAGGTGGCCGGTTCACCGGAACCGGCGGTTCCGGTTCCTCCAAAAGGTGGAACCGGCGGTTCCGGCCTGTTCCGATTTCATTTTTTAAATTTAATTTTTAAAATAATAAATAATAAAATAAACATAAAAAATTATAAATTATAAATTATAATTAAATTGTACATTGCAATAAAATTTGAAAAAAAAAAGAGAGAGAAGGAATGGGCTTGAGCTTAATGAATTATCATTAAGCGCCTACATATCTTCTTGGGGATTTAGAAGAATCAAAGCCCATATAGTTCTTTTACCTTTTGATAATCCCAACTTACCTCATCGTCAATCGTCACTACCCGTTGTAGTACCCATGGCAAGTGGTATCTCCACAATCCTCACTAAAAATTTGTGTTCTTGATCCAGTTCTTAGTGTTCAAATATAGCCTTCGTCCAATCGTCGACACAAGCTTGAACTTCCACAGACTCCGGACTTAATCTTGAACGGCGAGAGTCCAAAACCAATCCTCCAACGCTAAATGCTTGTTCCACCGCAACCGTTGAAGAAGGGGTTGCTAATATCCCGCGAGCGATGAGGGCAAAAATGGGTAATCGTTTGAGTGACTCTTCCACCACTCTAGGATTTGAAAATTTGTATTATGTTCGGCATCACGAAACTCAAATTGAGTGTTTAAATATTTTTATAATTCAAAAATACTACCTGTTACCCCTTTTTATTTTTTTTGTCTACTCTTAAGCATATCGTACCCTTTACTAAGTGAACTACCGCTTCGCTTCGTGAGGCAATAGATTGTAAAGATCCACTATCACTTACACCATATCTATCACAAAATTCTCCATATAATACTACTAGAGATTCTTTAACCTCTCCTTGTATAATTGAAATATCTATTGCATCTTGTAAATGTAAACAATCATAATAATACACATTCGGATAATCTAGCAAATCATCTAATTTAATACGTGGATAAAAAATAATACCAACTAAATAGACAAGAGGAATTTTGAAATAATAATGCAACCATTTTTCTCGCATTACTAAAATAATCCGAGCTAATTCGAAGATCTTTTTCATATGCATAAAAACATTACCAATATTAACACACTCTATTAAAAATAAATGCGTAGTAGAATAATAAATACCAGATAAAGCATTAGTAGCATCATTAAAAACTTTCAAAAAATCTAAAAAAATTTTGCAAACGTCCCAATATTACGGAAGTAAAGTAATTTCATGAATATTTTGCGAAATAAACATACACAATAAATCTTTGTAATCAAAAGTTTGACGAAGCAACTCGTAGGTAGAATTTCAACGAGTCGGAATATCTTTTGGAAACCTTTTGCCCTTCTCCCATGTTGTTTACAAAATTTTCCTCATGTTTTCATAAAATGGGCACGACTCCATAAAAATTTAATTGCACGTTTTATTGGGGCGAGAGAAATCTCAAGAGTTCGTAAACCATCTTGTACACATAAATTTAAAACATGATAAGCACATCTAATGAGAAAAAATTGTCCGCCAAAAGAGGGTTTACAAATTTTTTCTAATTCGGAAATAGAAGCGGTATTTACGACGGCATTATCAAAACCAATTGAAAAAAATTTATTTATCAAAGTATATTCTTCTAAAACTTGCCTAATTATTCTATAAATATTATGAGCGGAATGTTTTTCATCAAAAACTCGAAATGCAAGAAGTCTTTTTTGAATGGTCCAATCGTCACCTATCCAATGACACGTAACACCCATATAAGAATGAATTTGCCAGGGATCACTCCAAATATCGCTTCCTAAATGCAAACGTCCATTAAATTCCGAAAAAATTTTACTAAAGTTTTTTTGTTTTTTATAAAGATGCAAAAGTTCACGTTTAAGAGGACTTTTCGGAATAGTTGGTGCTTGCGGAACCAACGCAAGATTTATCAAATATTTCAAATTAAAATTTTCATCAAGTAGTAAACGGAGCATGATCAAGAGCAACATATTCAGCTAATGTTTGTTTATAAAGTACATAAGTGTAACGGAATAAAGGATGAGTATTAGGATTGGCGTACTCGGGAATTTGTTATTGCCTAATGTCAATCCCCTCTTGCGTTGGATGTTTCTTCGTCGGATATCGACGGAATGTTTCGTAGCCATCTCCTTTGGTAAATTTATATGTTTGAGAACAATATTTACAATTTATATTGTACTTTCCTTCGCTTTCATCAAATATCTTGTCGAAGTGCAACCACAAGTCGGATGTACTGTCTCGGCTCTTTCTTTACGACTCATTTCCCGTCGACATTTCTTCGACACCGGAGGGAGGATAAAGACTTTCTTGTGTTGGGACGTGTTCGACGTTCGGAATGGGAACAATGTTGATATTATCGTCGTCGTCTTCCCAATATGTATACTCATGAGGATCATATTCGGGAATAGGATGTTTGGAATCTCCCATCGTCATCTTGCCCTTTCCAAAGTATTTACGCTTCCACTTGCCATTTTTGAGAGAATTGAGGCGAAATTGAGAGAATTGAGCAGATTGAGAGAATTAGAGAGAATTGAAAGAATTGTTGAGAGAATTTGTAAGAAAAATGAAAGAGAAAGGATTGATATTTATAAAGAAGGGGAAGGTTATTTAACTTTAAAAAATATATTTTTTTTTCCTTTTGATTCTTTTGAAAATGATAATTTTACCCCTTAAGGGCAACTTGTCGCTCAAATTCTAGAAAAAATCCCAAAAAATAGGAAATGGACCATTTCGATTGGCCAATCCTATCTTTGGTGATTTTTTCTTCCGATTATCTTCAAAATGATGATTTCTCCCTCATGGGCAATTCGCTTCAAAAATTCAATTAAATTCAAAAACGTCGAAAATAGGAAATGGACGCATTCAATTGGCCAACCCTATTTCCGTCGCTCTTATGTTCCTAATCCCTTCAAAAATGATGATTTTTCCCATTATAGGAAAATTGTCCATTATTTTTCCAAAATGACAATTCTGCCCCTCATGAGCAAATCCCCTCCAAATCTTTCCCTAACTCTGAATACCCTTTCTCTAAGCCATTAGGGCTTCACTAGATATGCAATATATTGATTTGATGTATTTTACCAACACGTCACCGGATCCTTGATTTGCGCAATTCTTTAATTGATTGTGTTTGATAGACTAGATACTCTCATCTGCATGAACTTTCGGCTTTTAGGACTCTCACCCCAAATCATCCGCATGAAATTCCTAGCTAGAAAAATCATTCGATTTAAGTATCGAAAGGGTGTTAATAAACAACATTTGCATAACTAAGTCCCCGTTCCCGAAATCTTTGGTTCCATTTGAGTCGAACGACTCCTCCCATCGCCCAATGAAGTTTTCAATTTACCTTTTTCAAAGATTGGTGTCGACTCAAGCATGTACACCTATGTACATGTCACCCAACCACGCACTAAAAGGTCAAAATAGATTTTTAAGTCCCTCCGTCGCGAGGTGAGGACTTGGGAGAGTCCAAGCTGTTTCTACGAATCATCACGGATCCATACGAAATAAAATCAGCGATCTCCTCTAAACCTTGCTCCTCCGAGAGTCACAACAACTGTCAACCATTAACTTTGCTCCTATTTTAAGTAGCTGAAAGTTCGGTCATTACAATTCTCCCCCACCTTAGGAAATTTTATCCTCGAAATTTCAATCTCACTCCCTCCTAAATATAGAGATTCTTATGGTGAATTTCTTTTCACTCAATCATGTGGCTCATTACGCCTTACGCATGTTCTAACCTCAATTGACACATCTCGTAATCTTAACCTATAAACAGGGTCATCATCAACCTTAATAATCTAGCAACAACATCGTACCTTTCTCTTCTATTTTTCAATCTTACAATACCACAACCACTCTTTCACACATTTCAATCATATTTCTTGATTCCATTTTAATTTTCATAACTCGCCAATTCAAATGACATCGGCATTCAACAATAGGCCTATCATCGCCCCATATTTCAAAACATCCAAGCAGGCGTCCATCACTCAAGACACAATCCTCTCGCCACTTATGATGCCGGTTCCATATGCCAAGCTTGTGGTTCTATTGGTTATGGAACCAAAATATTTCACCCAATCATTTCACAAAACGCAATAATTCGGATGCAATCCCTGGATCTCCCGGGAATTAACTTCCAGGCATTGTGTCGCAATCTAGGCCTCTGTAAGGCACACCACCGTAGGCAAATACAAACAACATATCCCTCGCAGCAGACAGGATCTTCTTCGGTGACAATCTTGGAGGTATCACAAAGATACTTTCACCAATCACCACCATGTATTTTCGGCATTTTTGCTAATGGCATCTCAACACGTTCATCACCACTTTCATATCCACTTTTAATATTTGAGTCGCAATGCCATGCTTACAATTTCAATTTTAGACTTTCAAAATTCATTTCAAAATTCAATTCAAAACATTGAAAATGATGCAACTTAGCTTTCGAAAACCATTTCTTTTCGTAAACACAAAACACTTTAGATTCGAAATTGTTTCAATTTAAAATCGAAAACGTTCCGACGTTTGAAAAAGATTCGGATTTCAAAAGCTTAAAAATCAACATAGATTTTTGCAATTGTTTCGATATATAATCTAGAACGATATCAAACCCAAGACATACTTAAACCTACTCTTTCAATGCACAACTTAGTTCATTCCTACGTCCACCACCATCTATGCCAAAAAGTTGCCAGGTAGCTGCACCTTGCGAGGACTTATCTCCGCCCGGTGAACACTCCTCGACCAACTTGACACAGATTGGGTTGCCCCGGTGAACTTATCTCTGCCCCGTGACTTATCTATGGAGAGAATCCTATTTCCACACGTCCCATACCATGTTTCCATTATTTTTAAGTATCCTATATAGCTCATCCTATACCAAGCTAACTGTTATTCTAGTGTGATATAAAAATAAGGATATGACCATGCATGCACGTTTTCATAACTCAATAATTTTAATGCAATTAAAATCGTGCAATGCACGTTATTCGATTTTAGACCAGGTACGTCATTAATTCAAAACTTAGATTTATCTATAACCATCAAGTGATCATCTCACATCAAAGATCAACGACTTGGATTCAATCTATATCACTTGATTACTTTCATATCGGCTATATGTTGACACCCGATCTTTGATCGATCCTTTTCGATTTAATTTTTAAAAATTCATAAAAAATTCATAAAAAGTAAAAAAAAAATTGCAAAATCAACTTTGGGGACCTTGGCCAACCATTCTTGAATAAAAATAATAATTTTTCATTTTTCGCTTTTTAAATATTTTTCTCTTTTTTAATATTTTCTAAAAATAGAAAAATGATTGAAAATTCATTAAAAAAAATAGCATTTGAGGTCAGAAAAATATGTAAAAATAGCCAATATTTTTCTTTTAATTTTCGTTTCATTTTGACCTCTTAAAATTTCAAAAATTCGATTTAAGACCCCATGCCTCTTTATTGACAATTGTCCAAAATCGAGCCAAAAATTACAATTTGGATCATTTCTTTTGCATTCTTTGCATTTTTAGAGTCATGACATTCAATTTTAACATCATGCACTTCAATTTTGTCCAATTGAACCCTCAATTGCTCGAATTGTATGGATTGGGCAAAATTGCACAAAATTCTTTCAATTTAGTCCCTGGATTTTAATTGAATTGAAATTAATCAAGATCTAGGGACCTGCCATGCAAAAGTATGACCTCCTCCCTATGTTATGAATCAATTGGTGGGGGTGTTTTGGTTCGATTTGGCCATTTGAGTTTTCAATTTGATAATTTCAATTCTCGGGTCAAGGGAACAATTTGGGGTTTTCATGGAATTCCTTGAACCTTTGGGGAAAATAGTATTTCTTGATAGAATTGATGCCCCTAATTTCAATTACGTGATTTAATTTGAAAAATCCCCAAGATTTTCATGTCAATTTCAAGAAATTAAATCGACCGGGTTTGCCTGGTTGAACTTAGTCGACTCGGCGACCCGGTCGAACAAGGCATCGTCAACCTTGGGTTCGTGCTAAATTCAAATCCGCAAGCTGAATTTTGATCACAAAATTAAAGCATCAATTGGTCATGATCGGGGAGATTGTGGAGGCGTTTTGTTCACTTGCCTCGGCCCAGATCGATTGGGACCGGTCTCGAGCCAAATGGTCATCGAGCAAAATGAAATTGGCCGGTCAATGCCGCGGACTTGTAAAAGGCAACATTGCCAAACTCGAGGCCAAATTCATGTCAAATTCACATGAAATGTGACCAGTCAAAAATGCAAATGGAGCTGGACGAGAATCCCAACCGATTCCATCGTCATCAACGTGCCATTTGGCATGTGACCTTACGTGGAGCAGATTCGGCAAAGCCTCGCTTGATTGTGCAACAAAATTCAAATTGGTATAACAACTCTCACGCGGTTTTGAACGAAAGGGGATCGCTCATTCTGTTTGCAAAGGGTCACAAAAGAGAGAGAGAGAGGGAGAGAAAGGGAGAGGGAGGGAGGGAGAGAGAGAGGCGATTGTGAGCTTGCACGATCGCCATTGAAGCCGAACCTGTCGAGACCTTGCTAGGCCATCTCTAGCGAAATTGAAGCTCGTTGCTGGCCATTCTAGCATCCCTAAACTCCAAGGAAGCCATCGAACCCTTCCGATTGAGCTACGACCTTGAAAAGGGTACAGTCGAGCTCTGCACGCCGAAGCATCCTCGCATGGCATATCATGTTTATGTCAATCATTTTGCACGCTATCAATCTCAATTTGCTGTCTATACTCCTTTGATCACATCCATGCATGTTTTGTGCATTTCTATCATGTAATTTATCGAGTCGAACTCCCACCTTCATCGACTACTTGCGAGCTCTCTAGCTCGATTCAAGCCAAACCAGGCCATCGCGACACTCATGTACTCTTTCTTGAACTCTCGCGATTGTGTCTGATGGATTTCTTTAACTAGAACGCGTAGAAAATAGTTAGGGAGAGCTCTCATCAAAGACTAGCTTTCATCGGAGTTATAGGTTCATGATAGGTGGTTCTCATTGGCTCAATCTTGGTGCATGTTGTTAGGAATCAAATGGCACAAGAATCGTGTCAATCGGAGCTCTATAGCCATCGGAATAGACTTCGACGATGCGCTAGTGAGGGAATACCGGCGTCGATCATCTTCTCTAGCCAAAGTTGACCGGGTCAACGCGGGTTGACTTGGTCAACGCCGACGTGTCGCTAACGTGGTGCCATGTTAATACGTGGCGGCCACGCTCGGCAAGGGCCGTTATAATCATTTTAAAAAAAAATAACTCAATAATAAAATCTAGATCGGATAGTTGGTATTAGGCTACGTGTCCAAATCTGGGAATTTTCGAAAAAATAAAAAAATAGGATTTTCAAAATTAAAAATGATTTTCGGATAATAGAAAATAAAATTTCTGATCGACGGCCGAGAATTAGTCTCTTCGTTTGATCTTGTTCTTACATTTTAGTATGTAGATTGGATGGCCCATGTCGAGTCTTCGTTTAATCGTAGCCGTAGATTTTAGTCAATCGATCCGACGGCCGAGAGTGTACCATGTGGTTCAATAGGAACCGTAGGATTAGAAATTAGAATTTTAAATTCGAGAAATAGGTTAAAAAAGAAAAAAAGAAAAATGGCATATGGCTTCATTGGTGTAGGTTCGGTTCATGAGCAGATGCTGGACGAGTAGTCCGGTTCATGAGGGTCAATTTAGGCTGCTCCAAATATTTAAAAAATAAAAAAAACTGAAAAAAATAATTAAAAAATTCCAAAAAATTAGAAAAATCCCAAAAAATACAAAAAAATGGGAAATTTCCACATTCAATTGGTTTGACCCCAAATTATGATTTTTGGGTTTGAAACTTTTCAAAATGACCATTTTACCATTCTAGGCATTTGACCATCACATCTTTCGAACCAACTCTCGATTTTAATTGGTCATTCTCTCGAGTCCATAGGGCTACATTAGGTATGCCATGTCTATCCCGATTGATTGATTTGATGCGATTTATCCTCACATGTCATTTTTCTTGATTGACTCACTTTAATTCTTCATTGTAAATTATAGGATAGAAATTACCCGATCTCGCATGATACCCATAATTTGTTTGAGCTTGCCTCACTCTTCCTAAGCATCCGTATGAATTACGGGGGAGCGAAAGGGGAGGGTCGCGACAGACCGGCGACTCCCCTAGGGAGAACTAATATTTTTTAAGGATTTCCCTAGGGACCTAGGGAGAACTATATTTTATAACCTTATCTTTTACGGATGCTCTTGAAGATGAGATAAGTTCACTAATGAAATGTGTTAAATATTGGTGCAGATTGGGAGTTATAAGGGGTAGCATCTTTGCTGACATGTTTTATATAGATCGAAGTTTGGGTTGATTGTTGACTATACACACTTTTGAAGTGCTGATTTGACTATAAATTGTTGTGCATGACTTCGATATCGTGAGGATCACGACAATCTACATGTACAAGTACCTAAACCCAAGTCGCGAAACACCCCTAGGTCGCCATAGATAGGGATTAGTATACAATGCTCTTGCGTTTGATTACACTTGGGTTAACCATACTTAATCCCACTCATTATGCAAAGTTATTACACCTACCCACTTGTTGTTCGATCGCGCTTGTGGGTGGCTCACCAACTTGTATAATGGGAACCTTCTTACATCCATACCCAAGCCATTTTGATTTCTAGAGTTAAACCATTCACTACAAATGCTAAAACTTGTGTACGACGATCACTTTGGTGTTAAAACTTTCAAAACGATCACTTAAGTGCCAATTTTTTTTAAAAATGATCACTTTAGTGCCAAAACTTTCAAAACGATCATTTAAGTGTCAATTTTTTTTAAATGATCATTTAAGTGCCAATTTTTTTTAAAAACGATCACTTTAGTATCAACTCTACCGAGCCACGTCGACTCAAATATTAATAAAAAAATAGCACGAGTCCGATTTCCGGCAAGCCACGTCACCTCAAATTGAAGTTGGCACTAACGTGATCTTTTTAAAAAAAGTTGGCACTTACATAATATTTTTTTAAAAAGTATGGCACTTAAGTGATCATTTTGAAAATTTTTGCACTAAAGTGAGAGTTGTACACAAAGTTTTAGCACATCTAGTGTTCTTTAGCCCATGTGCATCGATTGGAAGGTTGGTATACCTAAAACAAAAAAAAAAGTATCACTTAGTTGGTAAGACTTTTTCGATTCGAGCTTGTAATTTAAATTTTTACATGTTTCGCATTGTGTATATCACGCATCATTAAAAGCATGTCGTGCATCATATTGAAAATCATTTAATTGATTGTTGGAAAGTCGTCTTTAAGATAAAGATGGTTTCCCAGAGTCGATGGAGGCTTCTAAGATGGCTATCCATAAAGAGTATCAAGTTGCGTCGAGTTGGAAATGACCAAAGAGAGCATTTTTTGGACCGTTCTCAAGATCAACAAATGTCGTCGTGCAACCAAGACTACCCCAAAGCATTCCCCGATCAAGAAAATCGATTGTTTGAAAAGGGAACTAAATCGTACATTTAGGATTGCTCCATATTACTCCATTAACAAGAGGAACAAGGTTGTTGAAGATAATTTCCATTTTCCTAGATTGGTGAAGATCTCATCCGATGAGGATTGTGATATCGGCTAAATCTAACTTGGGGCATCTTTGTGGTTACTAGAGTCTAATTCACTCGTCTTTACATTGAGGTGTACTCTTATGTGAGATTGACATTTCCGAGTATGTTTACATTTTATCCCTAGTATTAGATGTATTAGAGATCATTTAAGATGTATTTACACCATCCGGGTTTATTTTGTCATATTACGTCATGATGGCTTTCTTTCAAATCACTTTAATGGTTCTAGTCAAATACATAACGTCTTTAAATGAAATTTGGTTTAAACTCTTCATTTGATTCCTTTTGGTCAAATAAGAACGTTTAACCCCTGTTTCACCAAAAGATGTCATGAAATTGAATAAATGCACTTGCATAACATTTGCATCTCATTGCACGTATCAAACATGAAAATCGGTGATAATTGATTCTAGGATCATTCTTTCATTCATTAGAGACAATGAGAAACGAAGACATCAAGATCACCCTAGTCCCATGCAAATAGCTTATGCAATGGCGGAACCAACTTGATGCGATTAACCAAGCTTATGTGGAAGGCCGTTTGGGAGATTGGTAAACTTAATCAAAGTAAGGTACCAACCCACTTTTAACTTTTTAGGATTAGAGCTGATATCGACCTTGGAGGAATATACCGCTATCATAAGAGCTCAATTTGACAAGCACATAGCTCAACCCCTACTTGACATGAATCCTACTCAATCTTTATCAAAATTCCTTGACTCAAAGTTTCCGAGATAGAAAAAGTTTACAAGTTCCATTATGGCAAGTTTACCTTGTCATTCCTCGTTGACAATTATTCATCGCTTCTAAGCGAAGCGTTGGGATCCCAAGATTATGACTTTTAACTTTTTAGGATTAGAGCTGATATCGACCTTGGAGGAATATACCGCTATCATAAGAGCTCAATTTGACAAGCACATAGCTCAACCCCTACTTGACATGAATCCTACTCAATCTTTATCAAAATTCCTTGACTCAAAGTTTCCGAGATAGAAAAAGTTTACAAGTTCCATTATGGCAAGTTTACCTTGTCATTCCTCGTTGACAATTATTCGTCGCTTCTAAGCGATGCGTTGGGATCCCAAGATTATGACTTTTAACTTTTTAGGATTAGAGCTGATATCGACCTTGGAGGAATATACCGCTATCATAAGAGCTCAATTTGACAAGCACATAGCTCAACCCCTACTTGACATGAATCCTACTCAATCCTTATCAAATTTCCTTGACTCAAAGTTTTCGAGATGGAAAAAGTTTACAAGTTCCATTCTAGCAAGTTTACCTTGTCATTCCTCGTTGACAATTATTCATCGCTTCTAATCAATTCGGTGGCATAGATTAGGTAAGGCGTTCATCTTAGCATCCTTCGCATTTGTTCTATTTCCCACTTCTAGAACGACCTTTGATCCTATTATAGTTTACATAGCCCACAAGCCTTTACTTGTTGGGATTACTATTATATGATCCTAGTTGATGCCTTCCTTTCTTTAAATACCTTGGGGAAGTGTACCTTTCAAGCCTCTAACAATTACTCCACATGTGATTCGTTTCTCATGTTAAAACATTTGGGCTCAAAGTAAGGTGCTACAAGATTAGCGTTATCCTTTTAGATCTTTCTTAAAGTGTCAATCCTTGGTCCCAAGCCATTCTTTTAAGAAATGGTTGGACATACTTGAAAAATTAGAGCCTACGAGCACCTACGATGGTGGTTGACTTGGCAAGACCACTTGAGGCCCGTATCACCGGAGCAAATGGAGACTCGATTCCTCTAATAGGTTGAACGGTTGGTGTTGTCTAATAGGCAATTTGACATACTTCAGGAGATCCCACCCGATACTCTTCCCGGAGTTTTCTCGTTTAAGAAGATTAAGAAGATTATCCATGCCTTGGAGAATATACCTCTATAAGAGGTAAAGTGGCCGGATCATTTGGATGGAGAGATGAACATTCATCGTGCTTTTGAAGCATATATCAAGAAGTTTAAAGAGTTTCGACAATCTCCGGTCGAACCATGTATCCTTGAGTGCAATTTTTGAATTGAAGAAGTGGAAGCCTACATCCCCGAGTACATCTTACTGCGTATTCCTGGAGTAAAGCCGTACATTTTGATTCTCCATTAGTCTTAGCATGTAGATGTTGCATTTATCATCTTTTGAACACTTTTGAACAATTTGAGTTGTAATGAACACATTCTATCTTCATTTATGCATTTCAGTCATATTCATTATCACTTAGAAAAATCAATTATCGCGGATTAATCTTTTCTCATTAACATCATTATTTGTGATAAATGACAAAAAGACCATTTTGATGAAGTCAAGGATCATCAATTCTTTGCCAGGAGTATTAATTCTTTCAATTCTAACAGAAATCTTGATGAACATGTGATTTATCGCCACGAGGGCTCGAATAAAACAAGACAATTAAGAATTGAGCAAGAGGATCTCGCCTCGTGTAATCGGTCCGGAAACCGATGAATATTATGGCAATAGTCGATGAAAGCAATGTGACAATAGAAACACTAGACAAGAGCTAATACCCAACCTAGTCCGTCTCATGACCTTAATCGGGTAATCCATATTCAACCGAACAACCACAAAAACTCTTCATTGACCCGGAGGAAAAGTTTTCTAAAGCCGAGAAAGAGGCCAAGAGGTTAGCTAAAATTGAAGAATGCCTAGCTAGTCAAGGATATGAGTTATCCAGATTTAATAAGGTGATACCGTTCACTAAAATTGAAGTCCCCACGATTATAAAGATCCTAACTTCGTAAGGAAGTACAACGGAACTAGATGTCCTAAAGCACATCCGAAGTACTATCTATGTCGAATGGCTCAATACTCGGTTAACACCCCACTATTGGTGAATACCTTCCAAGAAAGTTTACCAGGGGCAACTTTGGCTTGGTTCATTGAGTGGAACCCGAAAACCTTGTTGATTGGGACAAACTTACTAATGAGTTCCTTCGACAATACAAATTTAACATGTTGACTAATTCACTAGAGAAGATTTGTTAAGAACATCAAAGGGGAAGAACGAAGGTATTCGAACCTACATGAGGCGGAGATCCCTTGTAGTTCAAGTGAAGCCATCAGTCCCCGAAGAGAAATTGATTGATCTATTCCTAAAGGCTCGCCTTTCGATTTTTTTGACAAGTTGAACACCTCTCGGGTGCCAAACGTTCGCGCATTTGATGAAGGTGGCGAATGTCACGAATGGGCTTTAAGAGAGAAGAATATACCGACACGGTGTTTAAGTGTCAATACCCAATTAGAAGTGGAAGGGAGGAAATAGGGGATGTAGCTTTCGTTTCCAATTCATTGTTAAGTCGAGGAAATTCCCAAATTCAACTCCAACTCAAGAGAGTACGTCCTAGATCGTGCTAAAAGAATCCGAACCAAAGAAGAAAACACTAGTTTTTGCACCACTTCTACATTCTCTATTGAAACTATTACCTATACTTCTTGAGGGACGTTTGGTTGCCAAAAAGCCACCAAGAGTGAATCCTCTCCTCGGGTTTGATGAAACTCAATCATGCACCTACCATGTGGGTGAAAAAGGACAACTATCTTACATTGAAGTATAAAGTTCAAGCCTTGATAGACGGTGGAATCCTAGAGTTTGACAAATCGTAGCCGAATGTACAACAAAATCCTCTACCGTAACATCGTGAGGCCAACACGATATTTGAGGATGAGCATGAGGAACAATTAGAGTTTATTGTTGATATTATGAAGCTGCAAGAAGTCCTAGATATCGTATCCTAATGTCCATAGGAAGGAAGAATCTCTAAAGAGCGTAAGATATCATGCTTGGAGAAAATGGATAATTTGGGCATCATTGGAAGGATTGACGACTACACCTTCAAAGGGATATATGTGAAGGTAGATGTAATATCTCGACGACTTCATGATGAGAGTTACAAAAGGAGAAATATGGAGAGTTCCTTATGGATACCTTATGAACGTTAGAGATAGAGATATGGACGAATATGAAGAATGCCCGGAAAAGGCTCGAAAAGGAGATAGAAGATTTCTACATGAGGCATTACGCATAGGCGATATGGTTGATAACTTTAAAGTTGTATATTCCGGTCCTCCGAGTTTCTTCGTAGATTTGAAGGATATAGTCCCAAACAGATGGGGAGGAATGAATGACGTAGATGAAGAATTCATTGGTCCAATGGATGAGGAACCCGTCATGGAAGATCCCCAATTTGAGCCAAAAGGAGAAAGAGACCCATATCCGGATAATGCTAATATGGAGACTCACATGCGTTATCTAGCCAGCATGGTGTCTGAATTCACTCGTCTAGCAACGCGACTTAATAAACGAAAAGTTGAGGAAAGCATGCAAGCACTCGAGATGCGAAGGACGATCGAAAAATAGAATCGCCGCATGGCTGACTTATAGGAGCAAGGTGCAATGAGCTATCTAGTAAGGTATCCGAATTGAGGGAGCTTATAATTCCTATCACTTAGGTAAGGAATATCCCACCCCAAGGGCCAAGTTAACCATAATTAATATAAAATAACCATGTTCTTGAAGTATCATGATGACTGATACGTCAATGACATGGGGAAATCCTCTCCATTTTGAACTATTCTGGAAAAATGTTCTTCTTCGAGGGGAATTGATTTTGGACTTTTCCCATAATAGGAAATTCCCACTTCTGTGCTCGTCAATTCGGCTTGGCTCAAGGGGCTCCCGCGCCTAGTGCTCTCGATGGAGAACCCCTTTTCTATTCTACATTATCTCAAAACGTGGGGACTTTTATAACTTCAGCATCTCTCAGGGGAAAATTGCTGCGTACCGTGATTGGTGGGGAGTATCATACCCTAGTGTTTCCTCTGGATGCAGACAGAATTCTCCCTAAATGTCTCATCTGTTCAAACGGTGTCGATCCCCTATGAATGACTCTTTCGACCATTCTTCTGTTGTAGGTATACCCGTTTTGTCTTGGCTGTCAATTCTCCTTTTGCTAGCTTTAGCATTAAATCTTTCAAATGAAGGAAGTATGGATCATGGCCGATGGTCATATC